>JAWQEG010001199.1:600000-1125000 GCA_033782935.1 Petrolisthes cinctipes
CTCAAAACACCCGAAAATTCAATATTTTGGGGTCCCAGAAGCAATCTGTACATGCCTACTCAGTGCTAGAATATTTTCAAAATATAGGCTAAAAACATGCTAAAAATCGATCTTTTAGGTGCCAGAAAGTCGATATCTCAAATTCAGTCCCAAAACACCCAAAAATTCGATATTTAGGGGTCCCAGAAGCGATCTGTACATGCCTACTCCGTGTTAGAGTATTTTCAAAATACATGCTCAAAACATATTGAAAATCGATCTTTTAGGTGCACAAAAGTCGATATGTGCATGCATCTTCAGTACCCGTTTATATCTCAAATTCCGGCTCAAAACACCCGAAAATTCAATATTTTGGGGTCCCAGAAGCAATCTGTACATGCCTACTCCGTGTTAGAGTATTTTCAAAATACAGGCCCAAAACATGCTGAAAATCGATATTTTAGATGCCCAAAGTCAATATGTGCATGTATCTTCTGTACCCGTTTATATCTCAAATTCAGGCTCAAAACACCCGAAAATTCAATATTTTGGGGTCCCAGAAGCAATCTGTACAGTGCTAGAATATTTTCAAAATATAGGCTAAAAACATGGTAAAAATCGATCTTTTAGGTGCCAAAAAGTCGATATCTCAAATTCAGTCCCAAAACACACGAAAATTCAATATTTAGGGGTCCCAGAAGCGATCTGTACATGCCTACTCCGTGTTAGAGTATTTTCAAAATACATGCTCAAAACATACTGAAAATCGATCTTTTAGGTGCACAAAAGTCGATATATGCATGTATCTTCAGTACCCGTTTAAATCTCAAATTCAGGCTCAAAACACCCGAAAATTCGATATTTTGGGGTCCCAGAAGCGATCTGTACATGTCTACTCCGTGTTAGAGTATTTTCAAAATTCAGGCTCAAAACATGCTGAAAATCGATATTTTTGGTGCCCAAAGTCAATATGTGCATGTATCTTCTGTACCCGTTTATATTTCAAATTCAGGCTCAAAACACCCGAAAATTCAATATTTTGGGGTCCCAGAAGCAATCTGTACAGTGCTAGAATATTTTCAAAATATAGGCTAAAAACATGCTAAAAATCGATCTTTTAGGTGCCAAAAAGTCGATATCTCAAATTCAGTCCCAAAACACCCGAAAATTCGATATTTAGGGGTCCCAGAAGCGATCTGTACATGCCTACTCCGTGTTAGAGTATTTTCAAAATACATGCTCAAAACATACTGAAAATCGATCTTTTAGGTGCACAAAAGTAGATATGTGCATGCATCTTCAGTACCCGTTTATATCTCAAATTCAGGCTCAAAACACCCGAAAATTCAATATTTTATGGTCCCAGAAACAATCTGTACATGCCTACTCAGTGTTAGAGTATTTTCAAAATACAGGCCCAAAACATGCTGAAAATCGATATTTTAGATGCCCAAAGTCAATATGTGCATGTATCTTCTGTACCCGTTTATATCTCAAATTCAGGCTCAAAACACCCGAAAATTCAATATTTTGGGGTCCCAGAAGCAATCTGTACATGCCTACACAGTGCTAGAATATTTTCAAAATATAGGCTAAAAACATGCTGAAAATCGACATTTTAGGTGCCAAAAAATCGATATCTCAAATTCAGTCCCAAAACACCCGAAAATTCGATATTTAGAGGTCCCAGAAGGTATCTGTACATGCCTACTCCGTGTTAGAGTAATTTCAAAATACAGGCCAAAAACATACTGAAAATCGATTTTTTAGGTGCCCAAAAGTCGATATGTGCATGCATCTTCTGTACCCGTTTATATCTCAAATTCTGGCCCTAAACCCCCGAAAATTCGATATTTTGGGGTCCCAGAAGCGATCTGTACATGCCTACTCCGTGTTAGAGTATTTTCAAAATTCAGGCCCAAAACATGCTGAAAATCGATATTTTTGGTGCCCAAAGTCAATATGTGCATGTATCTTCTGTACCCGTTTATATTTCAAATTCAGGCTCAAAACACCCGAAAATTCAATATTTTGGGGTCCCAGAAGCAATCTGTACAGTGCTAGAATATTTTCAAAATATAGGCTAAAAACATGCTAAAAATCGATCTTTTAGGTGCCAAAAAGTCGATATCTCAAATTCAGTCCCAAAACACCCGAAAATTCGATATTTAGGGGTCCCAGAAGCGATCTGTACATGCCTACTCCGTGTTAGAGTATTTTCAAAATACATGCTCAAAACATACTGAAAATCGATCTTTTAGGTGACCAAAAGTCGATATGTGCATGCATCTTCAGTACCCGTTTATATCTCAAATTCAGGCTCAAAACACCCGAAAATTCGATATTTTGGGGTCCCAGAAGCGATCTGTACATGCCTACTCCGTGTTAGAGTATTTTCAAAATTCAGGCCCAAAACATGCTGAAAATCGATATTTTTGGTGCCCAAAGTCAATATGTGCATGTATCTTCTGTACCCGTTTATATCTCAAATTCAGGCTCAAAACACCCGAAAATTCAATATTTTGGGGTCCCAGAAGCAATCTGTACATGCCTACTCAGTGCTAGAATATTTTCAAAATATAGGCTAAAAACATGCTAAAAATCGATCTTTTAGGTGCCAGAAAGTCGATATCTCAAATTCAGTCCCAAAACACCCAAAAATTCGATATTTAGGGGTCCCAGAAGCGATCTGTACATGCCTACTCCGTGTTAGAGTATTTTCAAAATACATGCTCAAAACATATTGAAAATCGATCTTTTAGGTGCACAAAAGTCGATATGTGCATGCATCTTCAGTACCCGTTTATATCTCAAATTCCGGCTCAAAACACCCGAAAATTCAATATTTTGGGGTCCCAGAAGCAATCTGTACATGCCTACTCCGTGTTAGAGTATTTTCAAAATACAGGCCCAAAACATGCTGAAAATCGATATTTTAGATGCCCAAAGTCAATATGTGCATGTATCTTCTGTACCCGTTTATATTTCAAATTCAGGCTCAAAACACCCGAAAATTCAATATTTTGGGGTCCCAGAAGCAATCTGTACAGTGCTAGAATATTTTCAAAATATAGGCTAAAAACATGCTAAAAATCGATCTTTTAGGTGCCAAAAAGTCGATATCTCAAATTCAGTCCCAAAACACCCGAAAATTCGATATTTAGGGGTCCCAGAAGCGATCTGTACATGCCTACTCCGTGTTAGAGTATTTTCAAAATACATGCTCAAAACATACTGAAAATCGATCTTTTAGGTGCACAAAAGTAGATATGTGCATGCATCTTCAGTACCCGTTTATATCTCAAATTCAGGCTCAAAACACCCGAAAATTCAATATTTTATGGTCCCAGAAACAATCTGTACATGCCTACTCAGTGTTAGAGTATTTTCAAAATACAGGCCCAAAACATGCTGAAAATCGATATTTTAGATGCCCAAAGTCAATATGTGCATGTATCTTCTGTACCCGTTTATATCTCAAATTCAGGCTCAAAACACCCGAAAATTCAATATTTTGGGGTCCCAGAAGCAATCTGTACATGCCTACACAGTGCTAGAATATTTTCAAAATATAGGCTAAAAACATGCTAAAAATCGACATTTTAGGTGCCAAAAAATCGATATCTCAAATTCAGTCCCAAAACACCCGAAAATTCGATATTTAGAGGTCCCAGAAGGTATCTGTACATGCCTACTCCGTGTTAGAGTATTTTCAAAATACAGGCCAAAAACATACTGAAAATCGATCTTTTAGGTGCACAAAAGTCGATATGTGCATGCATCTTCAGTACCCGTTTATATCTCAAATTCAGGCTCAAAACACCCGAAAATTTAATATTTTGGGGTCCCAGAAGCAATTTGTACATACCTACACAGTGCTAGAATATTTTCAAAATATAGGCTAAAAACATGCTAAAAATCGACATTTTAGGTACCAAAAAATCGATATCTCAAATTTAGTCCCAAAACACCCGAAAATTCGATATTTAGAGGTCCCAGAAGGTATCTGTACATGCCTACTCCGTGTTAGAGTATTTTCAAAATACAGGCTAAAAAACATACTGAAAATCGATCTTTTAGGTGCCCAAAAGTCGATATGTGCATGTATCTTCTGTACCCGTTTATATCTCAAATTCTGTCCCTTAACACCCGAAAATTCGATATTTTGGGGTCCCAGAAGCGATCTGTACATGCCTACTCCGTGTTAGAGTATTTTCAAAATTCAGGCCCAAAACATGCTGAAAATTGATATTTTTGGTGCCCAAAGTCAATATGTGCATGTATCTTCAGTACCCGTTTATATCTCAAATTCAGGCTCAAAACACCCGAAAATTCAATATTTTGGACACCCAGAAGCAATCTGTACATGCCTACACAGTGCTAGAATATTTTCAAAATATAGGCTAAAAACATGCTGAAAATCGACATTTTAGGTGCCAAAAAATCGATATCTCTAATTCAGTCCCAAAACATCCGAAAATTCGATATTTAGAGGTCCCAGAAGGTATCTGTACATGCCTACTCCGTGTTAGAGTAATTTCAAAATACAGGCCAAAAACATACTGAAAATCGATCTTTTAGGTGCCCAAAAGTCGATATGTGCATGCATATTCTGTACCCGTTTATATCTCAAATTCTGGCCCTAAACACCCGAAAATTCGATATTTTGAGGTCCCAGAAGCGATCTGTACATGCTTACTCCGTGTTAGAGTATTTTCAAAAATTCAGGCCCAAAACATGCTGAAAATCGATATTTTTGGTGCCCAAAGTCAATATGTGCATGTATCTTCTATACCCGTTTATATCTCAAATTCAGGCTCAAAACACCCGAAAATTCAATATTTTGGGGTCCCAGAAGCAATCTGTACAGTGCTAGAATATTTTCAAAATATAGGCTAAATACATGCTAAAAATCGATCTTTTAGGTGCCAAAAAGTCGATATCTCAAATTCAGTCCCAAAACACCCGAAAATTCGATATTTAGGGGTCCCAGAAGCGATCTGTACATGCCTACTCCGTGTTAGAGTATTTTCAAAATACATGCTCAAAACATACTGAAAATCGATCTTTTAGGTGACCAAAAGTCGATATGTGCATGCATCTTCAGTACCCGTTTATATCTCAAATTCAGGCTCAAAACACCCGAAAATTCGATATTTTGGGGTCCCAGAAGCGATCTGTACATGCCTACTCCGTGTTAGAGTATTTTCAAAATTCAGGCCCAAAACATGCTGAAAATCGATATTTTTGGTGCCCAAAGTCAATATGTGCATGTATCTTCTGTACCCGTTTATATCTCAAATTCAGGCTCAAAACACCCGAAAATTCAATATTTTGGGGTCCCAGAAGCAATCTGTACATGCCTACTCAGTGCTAGAATATTTTCAAAATATAGGCTAAAAACATGCTAAAAATCGATCTTTTAGGTGCTAAAAAGTCGATATCTCAAATTCAGTCCCAAAACACCCGAAAATTCGATATTTAGGGGTCCCAGAAGCGATCTGTACATGCCTACTCCGTGTTAGAGTTTTTTCAAAATACATGCTCAAAACATACTGAAAATCGATCTTTTAGGTGCACAAAAGTCGATATGTGCATGCATCTTCAGTACCCGTTTATATCTCAAATTCAGGCTCAAAACACCCGAAAATTCAATATTTTGGGGTCCCAGAAGCAATCTGTACATGCCTACTCAGTGTTAGAGTATTTTCAAAATACAGGCCCAAAACATGCTGAAAATCGATATTTTAGATGCCCAAAGTCAATATGTGCATGTATCTTCTGTACCCGTTTATATCTCAAATTCAGGCTCAAAACACCCGAAAATTCAATATTTTGGGGTCCCAGAAGCAATCTGTACATGCCTACACAGTGCTAGAATATTTTCAAAATATAGGCTAAAAACATGCTAAAAATCGACATTTTAGGTGCCAAAAAATCGATATCTCAAATTCAGTTCCAAAACACCCGAAAATTCGATATTTAGAGGTCCCAGAAGGTATCTGTACATGCCTACTCCGTGGTAGAGTATTTTCAAAATACAGGCCAAAAACATACTGAAAATCGATCTTTTAGGTGCCCAAAAGTCGATATGTGCATGCATCTTCTGTACCCGTTTATATCTCAAAATCTGGCCCTAAACACCCGAAAATTCGATATTTTGGGATCCCAGAAGCGATCTGTACATGCCTACTCCGTGTTAGAGTATTTTCAAAATTCAGGCCCAAAACATGCTGAAAATCGATATTTTTGGTGCCCAAAGTCAATATGTGCATGTATCTTCTGTACCCGTTTATATCTCAAATTCAGGCTCAAAACACCCGAAAATTCAATATTTTGGGGTTCCAGAAGCAATCTGTACATGCCTACTCAGTGCTAGAATATTTTCAAAATATAGGTTAAAAACATGCTAAAAATCGATCTTTTAGGTGCCAAAAAGTCGATATCTCAAATTCAGTCCCAAAACACCCGAAAATTCGATATTTAGGGGTCTCAGAAGCGATCTGTACATGCCTACTCCGTGTTAGAGTATTTTCAAAATACATGCTCAAAACATACTGAAAATCGATCTTTTAGGTGCATAAAAGTCGATATGTGCATGCATCTTCAGTACCCGTTTATATCTCAAATTCAGGCTCAAAACACCCGAAAATTCAATATTTTGGGGTCCCAGAAGCAATCTGTACATGCCTACTCAGTGTTAGAGTATTTTCAAAATACAGGCCCAAAACATGCTGAAAATCGATATTTTAGATGCCCAAAGTCAATATTTGCATGTATCTTATGTACCCGTTTATATCTCAAATTCAGGCTCAAAACACCCGAAAATTCAATATTTTGGGGTCCCAGAAGCAATCTGTACATGCCTACACAGTGCTAGAATATTTTCAAAATATAGGCTAAAAACATGCTAAAAATCGACATTTTAGGTGCCAAAAAATCGATATCTCAAATTCAGTCCCAAAACACCCGAAAATTCGATATTTAGAGGTCCCAGAAGGTATCTGTACATGCCTACACCGTGTTAGAGTATTTTCAAAATACATGCTCAAAACATACTGAAAATCGATCTTTTAGGTGCACAAAAGTCGATATGTGCATGCATCTTCAGTACCCGTTTATATCTCAAATTCAGTCTCAAAACACCCGAAAATTCAATATTTTGGACACCCAGAAGCAATCTGTACATGCCTACACAGTGCTAGAATATTTTCAAAATATAGGCTAAAAACATGCTGAAAATCGACATTTTAGGTGCCAAAAAATCGATATCTCAAATTCAGTCCCAAAACACCCGAAAATTCGATATTTAGAGGTCCCAGAAGGTATCTGTACATGCCTACTCCGTGTTAGAGTAATTTCAAAATACAGGCCAAAAACATACTGAAAATCGATCTTTTAGGTGCCCAAAAGTCGATATGTGCATGCATCTTCTGTACCCGTTTATATCTCAAATTCTGGCCCTAAACACCCGAAAATTCGATATTTTGGGGTCCCAGAAGCGATCTGTACATGCTTACTCCGTGTTAGAGTATTTTCAAAAATTCAGGCCCAAAACATGCTGAAAATCGATATTTTTGGTGCCCAAAGTCAATATGTGCATGTATCTTCTATACCCGTTTATATCTCAAATTCAGGCTCAAAACACCCGAAAATTCAATATTTTGGGGTCCCAGAAGCAATCTGTACAGTGCTAGAATATTTTCAAAATATAGGCTAAATACATGCTAAAAATCGATCTTTTAGGTGCCAAAAAGTCGATATCTCAAATTCAGTCCCAAAACACCCGAAAATTCGATATTTAGGGGTCCCAGAAGCGATCTGTACATGCCTACTCCGTGTTAGAGTATTTTCAAAATACATGCTCAAAACATACTGAAAATCGATCTTTTAGGTGACCAAAAGTCGATATGTGCATGCATCTTCAGTACCCGTTTATATCTCAAATTCAGGCTCAAAACACCCGAAAATTCGATATTTTGGGGTCCCAGAAGCGATCTGTACATGCCTACTCCGTGTTAGAGTATTTTCAAAATTCAGGCCCAAAACATGCTGAAAATCGATATTTTTGGTGCCCAAAGTCAATATGTGCATGTATCTTCTGTACCCGTTTATATCTCAAATTCAGGCTCAAAACACCCGAAAATTCAATATTTTGGGGTCCCAGAAGCAATCTGTACATGCCTACTAAGTGCTAGAATATTTTCAAAATATAGGCTAAAAACATGATAAAAATCGATCTTTTAGGTGCCAAAAAGTCGATATCTCAAATTCAGTCCCAAAACACCCGAAAATTCGATATTTAGGGGTCCCAGAAGCGATCTGTACATGCCTACTCCGTGTTAGAGTATTTTCAAAATACATGCTCAAAACATACTGAAAATCGATCTTTTAGGTGCACAAAAGTCGATATGTGCATGCATCTTCAGTACCCGTTTATATCTCAAATTCAGGCTCAAAACACCCGAAAATTCAATATTTTGGGGTCCCAGAAGCAATCTGTACATGCCTACTCAGTGTTAGAGTATTATCAAAATACAGGCCCAAAACATGCTGAAAATCGATATTTTAGATGCCCAAAGTCAATATGTGCATGTATCTTCTGTACCCGTTTATATCTCAAATTCAGGCTCAAAACACCCGAAAATTCAATATTTTGGGGTCCCAGAAGCAATCTGTACATGCCTACACAGTGCTAGAATATTTTCAAAATATAGGCTAAAAACATGCTAAAAATCGATCTTTTAGGTGCCAAAAAGTCGATATCTCAAATTCAGTCCCAAAACACCCGAAAATTCGATATTTAGGGGTCCCAGAAGCAATCTGTACATGCCTACTCCGTGTTAGAGTATTTTCAAAATACATGCTCAAAACATACTGAAAATCGATATTTTTGGTGCCCAAAGTCAATATGTGCATGTATCTTCTGTACCCGTTTATATCTCAAATTCAGGCTCAAAACACCCGAAAATTCAATATTTTGGGGTCCCAGAAGCAATCTGTACAGTGCTAGAATATTTTCATAATAAAGGCTAAAAACATGCTAAAAATCGATCTTTTAGGTGCCAAAAAGTCGATATCTCAAATTCAGTCCCAAAACACCCGAAAATTCGATATTTAGGGGTCCCAGAAGCGATCTGTACATGCCTACTCCGTGTTAGAGTATTTTCAAAATACATGCTCAAAACATACTGAAAATCGATCTTTTAGGTGCACAAAAGTCGATATGTGCATGCATCTTCAGTACCCGTTTATATCTCAAATTCAGGCTCAAAACACCCGAAAATTCAATATTTTGGGGTCCCAGAAGCAATCTGTACATGCCTACTCAGTGTTAGAGTATTTTCAAAATACATGCCCAAAACATGCTGAAAATCGATATTTTAGATGCCCAAAGTCAATATTTGCATGTATCTTCTGTACCCGTTTATATTTCAAATTCATGCTCAAAACACCCGAAAATTCAATATTTTGGGGTCCCAGAAGCAATCTGTACATGCCTACACAGTGCTAGAATATTTTCAAAATATAGGCTAAAAACATGCTAAAAATCGACATTTTAGGTGCCAAAAAATCGATATCTCAAATTCAGTCCCAAAACACCCGAAAATTCGATATTTAGAGGTCCCAGAAGGTATCTGTACATGCCTACTCCGTGTTAGAGTATTTTCAAAATACAGGCCAAAAACATACTGAAAATCGATCTTTTAGGTGCCCAAAAGTCGATATGAGCATGCATCTTCTGTACCCGTTTATATCTCAAATTCTGGCCCTAAACACCCGAAAATTCGATATTTTGGGGTCCTAGAAGCGATCTGTACATGCCTACTCCGTGTTAGAGTATTTTCAAAATTCAGGCCCAAAACATGCTGAAAATCGATATTTTTGGTGCCCAAAGTCAATATGTGCATGTATCTTCTGTACCCGTTTATATCTCAAATTCAGGCTCAAAACACCCGAAAATTCAATATTTTGGGGTCCCAGAAGCAATCCGTACATGCCTACTCAGTGCTAGAATATTTTCAAAATATAGGCTAAAAACATGCTAAAAATCGATCTTTTAGGTGCCAAAAAGTCGATATCTCAAATTCAGTCCCAAAACACCCGAAAATTCGATATTTAGAGGTCCCAGAAGGTATCTGTACATGCTTACTCCGTGTTAGAGTATTTTCTAAATACAGGCCAAAAACATACTGAAAATCGATCTTTTAGGTGCTCAAAAGTCGATATGTGCATGCATCTTCTGTACCCGTTTATATCTCAAATTCTGGCCCTAAACACCCGAAAATTCGATATTTTGGGGTCCCAGAAGCGATCTGTACATGCCTACTCCGTGTTAGGGTATTTTCAAAATTCAGGCCCAAAACATGCTGAAAATCGATATTTTTGGTGCCCAAAGTCAATATGTGCATGTATCTTCTGTACCCGTTTATATCTCAAATTCAGGCTCAAAACACCCGAAAATTCAATATTTTGGGGTCCCAGATGCAATCTGTACAGTGCTAGAATATTTTCAAAATATAGGCAAAAAAACATGTTAAAAATCGATCTTTTAGGTGCCAAAAAGTCGATATCTCAAATTCAGTCCCAAAACACCCGAAAATTCGATATTTGGGGGTCCCAGAAGCGATCTGTACATGCCTACTCCGTGTTAGAGTATTTTCAAAATACATGCTCAAAACATACTGAAAATCGATATTTTAGGTGCACAAATGTCGATATGTGCATGCATCTTCAGTACCCGTTTATATCTCAAATTCAGGCTCAAAACACCCGAAAATTCAATATTTTGGGGTCCCAGAAGCAATCTGTACATGCCTACACAGTGCTAGAATATTTTCAAAATATAGGCTAAAAACATGCTGAAAATCGACATTTTAGGTGCCAAAAAATCGATATCTCAAATTCAGTCCCAAAACACCCGAAAATTCGATATTTAGAGGTCCCAGAAGGTATCTGTACATGCCTACTCCGTGTTAGAGTATTTTCAAAATACAGGCCAAAAACATACTGAAAATCGATCTTTTAGGTGCACAAAAGTCGATATGTGCATGCATCTTCAGTACCCGTTTATATCTCAAATTCAGGCTCAAAACACCCGAAAATTCAATATTTTGGGGTCCCAGAAGCAATCTGTACATGCCTACTCAGTGTTAAAGTATTTTCAAAATACAGGCCCAAAACATGCTGAAAATCGATATTTTAGATGCCCAAAGTCAATATGTGCATGTATCTTCTGTACCCGTTTATATCTCAAATTCAGGCTCAAAACACCCGAAAATTCAATATTTTGGGGTCCCAGAAGCAATCTGTACAGTGCTAGAATATTTTTAAAATATAGGCTAAAAACATGCTAAAAATCGACATTTTAGGTGCCAAAAAATCGATATCTCAAATTCAGTGCCAAAACACCCGAAAATTCGATATTTAGGGGTCCCAGAAGCGATCTGTACATGCCTACTCCGTGTTAGAGTATTTTCAAAATACATACTCAAAACATACTGAAAATCGATCTTTTAGGTGCACAAAAGTCGATATGTGCATGCATCTTCAGTACCCGTTTATATCTCAAATTCAGGCTCATAACACCCGAAAATTCGATATTTAGGGGTCCCAGAAGCGATCTGTACATGCCTACTCCGTGTTAGAGTATTTTCAAAATACATGCTCAAAACATACTGAAAATCGATCTTTTAGGTGCACAAAAGTCGATATGTGCATGCATCTTCAGTACCCGTTTATATCTCAAATTCAGGCTCAAAACACCCGAAAATTCAATATTTTGGGGTCCCAGAAGCAATCTGTACATGCCTACACAGTGCTAGAATATTTTCAAAATATAGGCTAAAAACATGCTGAAAATCGACATTTTAGGTGCCAAAAAATCGATATCTCAAATTCAGTCCCAAAACACCCGAAAATTCGATATTTAGAGGTCCCAGAAGGTATCTGTACATGCCTACTCCGTGTTAGAGTATTTTCAAAATACAGGCCAAAAACATACTGAAAATCGATCTTTTAGGTGCCCAAAAGTCGATATGTGCATGCATCTTCTGTACCCGTTTATATCTCAAATTCAGGCTCAAAACACCCGAAAATTCAATATTTTGGGGTCCCAGAAGCAATCTGTACAGTGCTAGAATATTTTCAAAATATAGGCTAAAAACATGCTAAAAATCGATCTTTTAGGTGCCAAAAAGTCGATATCTCAAATTCAGTCCCAAAACACCCTAAAATTCGATATTTAGAGGTCCCTGAAGGTATCTGTACATGCCTACTCCGTGTTAGAGTATTTTCAAAATACAGGCCAAAAACATACTGAAAATCGATCTTTTAGGTGCCTAAAAGTCGATATGTGCATGCATCTTCTGTACCCGTTTATATCCCAAATTCTGGCCCTAAACCCCCGAAAATTCGATATTTTGGGGTCCCAGAAGCGATCTGTACATGCCTACTCCGTGTTAGAGTATTTTCAAAATTCAGGCCCAAAACATGCTGAAAATCGATATTTTTGGTGCCCAAAGTCAATATGTGCATGTATCTTCTGTACCCGTTTATATCTCAAATTCAGGCTCAAAACACCCGAAAATTCAATATTTTGGGGTCCCAGAAGCAATCCGTACATGCCTACTCAGTGCTAGAATATTTTCAAAATATAGGCTAAAAACATGCTAAAAATCGATCTTTTAGGTGCCAAAAAGTCGATATCTCAAATTCAGTCCCAAAACACGCGAAAATTCGATATTTAGGGGTCCCAGAAGCGATCTGTACATGCCTACTCCGTGTTAGAGTATTTTCAAAATACATGCTCAAAACATACTGAAAATCGATCTTTTAGGTGCACAACAGTCGATATGTGCATGCATCTTCAGTACCCGTTTATATCTCAAATTCAGGCTCAAAACACCCGAAAATTCAATATTTTGGGGTCCCAGAAGCAATCTGTACATGCCTACTCAGTGTTAGAGTATTTTCAAAATACAGGCCCAAAACATGCTGAAAATCGATATTTTAGATGCCCAAAGTCAATATATGCATGTATCTTCTGTACCCGTTTACATCTCAAATTCAGGCTCAAAACACCCGAAAATTCAATATTTTGGGGTCCCAGAAGCAATCTGTACATGCCTACACAGTGCTAGAATATTTTCAAAATATAGGCTAAAAACATGCTAAAAATCGACATTTTAGGTGCCAAAAAATCGATATCTCAAATTCAGTCCCAAAACACCCGAAAATTCGATATTTAGAGGTCCCAGAAGGTATCTGTACATGCCTACTCCGTGTTAGAGTATTTTCAAAATACATGCTCAAAACATACTGAAAATCGATCTTTTAGGTGCCGAAAAGTCGATATGTGCATGCATCTTCTGTACCCGTTTATATCTCAAATTCTGGCCCTAAACACCCGGAAATTCGATATTTTGGGGTCCCAGAAGCGATCTGTACATGCCTACTCCGTGTTAGAGTATTTTCAAAATTCAGGCCCAAAACATGCTGAAAATCGATATTTTTGGTGCCCAAAGTCAATATGTGCATGTATCTTCTGTACCCGTTTATATCTCAAATTCAGCCTCAAAACACCCGAAAAATCAATATTTTGGGGTCCCAGATGCAATCTGTACAGTGCTAGAATATTTTCAAAATATAGGCAAAAAACATGCTAAAAATCGATCTTTTAGGTGCCAAAAAGTCGATATCTCAAATTCAGTCCCAAAACACCCGAAAATTCGATATTTAGGGGTCCCAGAAGCGATCTGTACATGCCTACTCCGTGTTAGAGTATTTTCAAAATACATGCTCAAAACATACTGAAAATCGATCTTTTAGGTGCACAAAAGTCGATATGTGCATGCATCTTCAGTACCCGTTTATATCTCAAATTCAGGCTCAAAACACCCGAAAATTCAATATTTTGGGGTCCCAGAAGCAATCTCTACATGCCTACTCAGTGTTAAAGTATTTTCAAAATACAGGCCCAAAACATGCTGAAAATCGATATTTTAGATGCCCAAAGTCAATATGTGCATGTATCTTCTGTACCCGTTTATATCTCAAATTCAGGCTCAAAACACCCGAAAATTCAATATTTTGGGGTCCCAGAAGCAATCTGTACATGCCTACACAGTGCTAGAATATTTTCAAAATATAGGCTAAAAACATGCTAAAAATCGACATTTTAGGTGCCAAAAAATCGATATCTCAAATTCATTCCAAAACACCCGAAAATTCGATATTTAGAGGTCCCAGAAGGTATCTGTACATGCCTACTCCGTGTTAGAGTAATTTCAAAATACAGGCCAAAAACATACTGAAAATCGATCTTTTAGGTGCCCAAAAGTCGATATGTGCATGCATCTTCTGTACCCGTTTATATCTCAAATTCTGGACCTAAACACCCGAAAATTCGATATTTTGGGGTCCCAGAAGCGATCTGTACATGCCTACTCCGTGTTAGAGTATTTTCAAAATTCAGGCCCAAAACATGCTGAAAATCGATATTTTTGGTGCCCAAAGTCAATATGTGCATGTATCTTCTGTACCCGTTTATATCTCAAATTCAGCCTCAAAACACCCGAAAAATCAATATTTTGGGGTCCCAGAAGCAATCTGTACAGTGCTAGAATATTTTCAAAATATAGGCAAAAAACATGCTAAAAATCGATCTTTTAGGTGCCAAAAAGTCGATATCTCAAATTCAGTCCCAAAACACCTGAAAATTCGATATTTAGGGGTCCCAGAAGCGATCTGTACATGCCTACTCCGTGTTAGAGTATTTTCAAAATACATGCTCAAAACATACTGAAAATCGATCTTTTAGGTGCACAAAAGTCGATATGTGCATGCATCTTCAGTGCCCGTTTATATCTCAAATTCAGGCTCAAAACACCCGAAAATTCAATATTTTGGGGTCCCAGAAGCAATCTGTACATGCCTACTCAGTGTTAAAGTATTTTCAAAATACAGGCCCAAAACATGCTGAAAATCGATATTTTAGATGCCCAAAGTCAATATGTGCATGTATCTTCTGTACCCGTTTATATCTCAAATTCAGGCTCAAAACACCCGAAAATTCAATATTTTGGGGTCCCAGAAGCAATCTGTACATGCCTACACAGTGCTAGAATATTTTCAAAATATAGGCTAAAAACATGCTAAAAATCGACATTTTAGGTGCCAAAAAATCGATATCTCAAATTCAGTCCCAAAACACCCGAAAATTCGATATTTAGAGGTCCCAGAAGGTATCTGTACATGCCTACTCCGTGTTAGAGTATTTTCAAAATACAGGCCAAAAACATACTGAAAATCGATCTTTTAGGTGCCCAAAAGTCGATATGTGCATGCATCTTCTGTACCCGTTTATATCTCAAATTCTGGCCCTAAACACCCGAAAATTCGATATTTTTGGGGTCCCAGAAGCGATCTGTACATGCCTACTCCGTGTTAGAGTATTTTCAAAATTCAGGCCCAAAACATGCTGAAAATCGATATTTTTGGTGCCCAAAGTCAATATGTGCATGTATCTTCTGTACCCGTTTATATCTCAAATTCAAGCTCAAAACACCCGAAAATTCAATATTTTGGGGTCCCAGAAGCAATCTGTACATGCCTACACAGTGCTAGAATATTTTCAAAATATAGGCTAAAAACATGCTAAAAATCGACATTTTAGGTGCCAAAAAATCGATATCTCAAATTCAGTCCCAAAACACCCGAAAATTCGATATTTAGAGGTCCCAGAAGGTATCTGTACATGCCTACTCCGTGTTAGAGTATTTTCAAAATACATGCTCAAAACATACTGAAAATCGATCTTTTAGGTGCCGAAAAGTCGATATGTGCATGCATCTTCTGTACCCGTTTATATCTCAAATTCTGGCCCTAAACACCCGGAAATTCGATATTTTGGGGTCCCAGAAGCGATCTGTACATGCCTACTCCGTGTTAGAGTATTTTCAAAATTCAGGCCCAAAACATGCTGAAAATCGATATTTTTGGTGCCCAAAGTCAATATGTGCATGTATCTTCTGTACCCGTTTATATCTCAAATTCAGCCTCAAAACACCCGAAAAATCAATATTTTGGGGTCCCAGATGCAATCTGTACAGTGCTAGAATATTTTCAAAATATAGGCAAAAAACATGCTAAAAATCGATCTTTTAGGTGCCAAAAAGTCGATATCTCAAATTCAGTCCCAAAACACCCGAAAATTCGATATTTAGGGGTCCCAGAAGCGATCTGTACATGCCTACTCCGTGTTAGAGTATTTTCAAAATACATGCTCAAAACATACTGAAAATCGATCTTTTAGGTGCACAAAAGTCGATATGTGCATGCATCTTCAGTACCCGTTTATATCTCAAATTCAGGCTCAAAACACCCGAAAATTCAATATTTTGGGGTCCCAGAAGCAATCTCTACATGCCTACTCAGTGTTAAAGTATTTTCAAAATACAGGCCCAAAACATGCTGAAAATCGATATTTTAGATGCCCAAAGTCAATATGTGCATGTATCTTCTGTACCCGTTTATATCTCAAATTCAGGCTCAAAACACCCGAAAATTCAATATTTTGGGGTCCCAGAAGCAATCTGTACATGCCTACACAGTGCTAGAATATTTTCAAAATATAGGCTAAAAACATGCTAAAAATCGACATTTTAGGTGCCAAAAAATCGATATCTCAAATTCATTCCAAAACACCCGAAAATTCGATATTTAGAGGTCCCAGAAGGTATCTGTACATGCCTACTCCGTGTTAGAGTAATTTCAAAATACAGGCCAAAAACATACTGAAAATCGATCTTTTAGGTGCCCAAAAGTCGATATGTGCATGCATCTTCTGTACCCGTTTATATCTCAAATTCTGGACCTAAACACCCGAAAATTCGATATTTTGGGGTCCCAGAAGCGATCTGTACATGCCTACTCCGTGTTAGAGTATTTTCAAAATTCAGGCCCAAAACATGCTGAAAATCGATATTTTTGGTGCCCAAAGTCAATATGTGCATGTATCTTCTGTACCCGTTTATATCTCAAATTCAGCCTCAAAACACCCGAAAAATCAATATTTTGGGGTCCCAGAAGCAATCTGTACAGTGCTAGAATATTTTCAAAATATAGGCAAAAAACATGCTAAAAATCGATCTTTTAGGTGCCAAAAAGTCGATATCTCAAATTCAGTCCCAAAACACCTGAAAATTCGATATTTAGGGGTCCCAGAAGCGATCTGTACATGCCTACTCCGTGTTAGAGTATTTTCAAAATACATGCTCAAAACATACTGAAAATCGATCTTTTAGGTGCACAAAAGTCGATATGTGCATGCATCTTCAGTGCCCGTTTATATCTCAAATTCAGGCTCAAAACACCCGAAAATTCAATATTTTGGGGTCCCAGAAGCAATCTGTACATGCCTACTCAGTGTTAAAGTATTTTCAAAATACAGGCCCAAAACATGCTGAAAATCGATATTTTAGATGCCCAAAGTCAATATGTGCATGTATCTTCTGTACCCGTTTATATCTCAAATTCAGGCTCAAAACACCCGAAAATTCAATATTTTGGGGTCCCAGAAGCAATCTGTACATGCCTACACAGTGCTAGAATATTTTCAAAATATAGGCTAAAAACATGCTAAAAATCGACATTTTAGGTGCCAAAAAATCGATATCTCAAATTCAGTCCCAAAACACCCGAAAATTCGATATTTAGAGGTCCCAGAAGGTATCTGTACATGCCTACTCCGTGTTAGAGTATTTTCAAAATACAGGCCAAAAACATACTGAAAATCGATCTTTTAGGTGCCCAAAAGTCGATATGTGCATGCATCTTCTGTACCCGTTTATATCTCAAATTCTGGCCCTAAACACCCGAAAATTCGATATTTTTGGGGTCCCAGAAGCGATCTGTACATGCCTACTCCGTGTTAGAGTATTTTCAAAATTCAGGCCCAAAACATGCTGAAAATCGATATTTTTGGTGCCCAAAGTCAATATGTGCATGTATCTTCTGTACCCGTTTATATCTCAAATTCAAGCTCAAAACACCCGAAAATTCAATATTTTGGGGTCCCAGAAGCAATCTGTACAGTGCTAGAATATTTTCAAAATATAGGCTAAAAACATGCTAAAAATCGATCTTTTAGGTGCCAAAAAGTCGATATCTCAAATTCAGTCCCAAAACACCCGAAAATTCGATATTTAGGGGTCCCAGAAGCGATCTGTACATGCCTACTCCGTGTTAGAGTATTTTCAAAATACATGCTCAAAACATACTGAAAATCGATCTTTTAGGTGCACAAAAGTCGATATGTGCATGCATCTTCAGTACCCGTTTATATCTCAAATTCAAGCTCAAAATACCCGAAAATTCAATATTTTGGGGTCCCAGAAGCAATCTGTACATGCCTACTCAGTTTTAGAGTATTTTCAAAATACAGGCCCAAAACATGCTGAAAATCGATATTTTAGATGCCCAAAGTCAATATGTGCATGTATCTTCTGTACCCGTTTATATCTCAAATTCAGGCTCAAAACACCCGAAAATTCAATATTTTGGGGTCCCAGAAGCAATCTGTACATGCCTACTCAGTGCTAGAATATTTTCAAAATATAGGCTAAAAACATGCTAAAAATCGACATTTTAGGTGCCAAAAAATCGATATCTCAAATTCATTCCAAAACACCTTAAAATTCGATATTTAGAGGTCCCAGAAGGTATCTGTACATGCCTACTCCGTGTTAGAGTAATTTCAAAATACAGGCCAAAAACATACTGAAAATCGATCTGTTAGGTGCCCAAAAGTCGATATGTGCATGCATCTTCTTTACCCGTTTATATCTCAAATTCTGGCCCTAAACACCCGAAAATTCGATATTTTGGGGTCCCAGAAGCGATCTGTACATGCCTACTCCGTGTTAGAGTATTTTCAAAATTCAGGCCCAAAACATGCTGAAAATCGATATTTTTGGTGCCCAAAGTCAATATGTGCATGTATCTTCTGTACCCGTTTATATCTCAAATTCAGGCTCAAAACACCCGAAAATTCAATATTTTGGGGTCCCAGAAGCAATCTGTACAGTGCTAGAATATTTTCAAAATATAGGCTAAAAACATGCTAAAAATCGATCTTTTAGGTGCCAAAAAGTCGATATCTCAAATTCAGTCCCAAAACACCCGAAAATTCGATATTTAGGGGTCCCAGAAGCGATCTGTACATGCCTACTCCGTGTTAGAGTATTTTCAAAATACATGCTCAAAACATACTGAAAATCGATCTTTTAGGTGCACAAAAGTCGATATGTGCATGCATCTTCAGTACCCGTTTATATCTCAAATTCAGGCTCAAAACACCCGAAAATTCAATATTTTGGGGTCCCAGAAGCAATCTGTACATGCCTACACAGTGCTAGAATATTTTCAAAATATAGGCTAAAAACATGCTGAAAATCGACATTTTAGGTGCCAAAAAATCGATATCTCAAATTCAGTCTCAAAACACCCGAAAATTCGATATTTAGAGGTCCCAGAAGGTATCTGTACATGCCTACTCCTTGTTAGAGTATTTTAAAAATACAGGCCAAAAACATACTGAAAATCGATCTTTTAGGAGCCCAAAAGTCGATATGTGCATGCATCTTCTGTACCCGTTTATATCTCAAATTCTGACCCTAAACACCCGAAAATTCGATATTTTGGTGTCCCAGAAGCGATCTGTACATGCCTACTCCGTGTTAGAGTATTTTCAAAATTCAGGCCCAAAACATGCTGAAAATCGATATTTTTGGTGCCCAAAGTCAATATGTGCATGTATCTTCTGTACCCGTTTATATCTCAAATTCAGGCTCAAAACACCCGAAAATTCAATATTTTGGGGTCCCAGAAGCAATCTGTACATGCCTACTCAGTGCTAGAATATTTTCAAAATATAGGCTAGAAACATGCTAAAAATCGATCTTTTAGGTGCCAAAAAGTCGATATCTCAAATTCAGTCCCAAAACACCCGAAAATTCGATATTTAGGGGTCCCAGAAGCGATCTGTACATGCCTACTCCGTGTTAGAGTATTTTCAAAATACATGCTCAAAACATACTGAAAATCGATCTTTTAGGTGCACAAAAGTCGATATGTGCATGCATCTTCAGTACCCGTTTATATCTCAAATTCAGGCTCAAAACACCCGAAAATTCGATTTTTTGGGGTCCCAGAAGCAATCTGTACATGCCTACTCAGTGTTAGAGTATTTTCAAAATACAGGCCCAAAACATGCTGAAAATCGATATTTTAGATGCCCAAAGTCAATATGTGCATGTATCTTCTGTACCCGTTTATATCTCAAATTCAGGCTCAAAACACCCGAAAATTCAATATTTTGGGGTCCCAGAAGCAATCTGTACATGCCTACACAGTGCTAGAATATTTTCAAAATATAGGCTAAAAACATGCTAAAAATCGACATTTTAGGTGCCAAAAAATCGATATCTCAAATTCAGTCCCAAAACACCCGAAAATTCGATATTTAGAGGTCCCAGAAGGTATCTGTACATGCCTACTCCGTGTTAGAGTATTTTCAAAATACAGGCCAAAAACATACTGAAAATCGATCTTTTAGGTGCCCAAAAGTCGATATGTGCATGCATCTTCTGTACCCGTTTATATCTCAAAATCTGGCCTTAAAAACCCGAAAATTCGATATTTTGGGGTCCCAGAAGCGATCTGTACATGCCTACTCCGTGTTAGAGTATTTTCAAAATTCAGGCCCAAAACATGCTGAAAATCGATATTTTTGGTGCCCAAAGTCAATATGTGCATGTATCTTCTGTACCCGTTTATATCTCAAATTCAGGCTCAAAACACCCGAAAATTCAATATTTTGGGGTTCCAGAAGCAATCTGTACATGTCTACTCAGTGCTAGAATATTTTCAAAATATAGGTTAAAAACATGCTAAAAATCGATCTTTTAGGTGCCAAAAAGTCGATATCTCAAATTCAGTCCCAAAACACCCGAAAATTCGATATATAGGGGTCCCAGAAGCGATCTGTACATGCCTACTCCGTGTTAGAGTATTTTCAAAATACATGCTCAAAACATACTGAAAATCGATCTTTTAGGTGCCCAAAGTCGATATGTGCATGCATCTTCAGTACCCGTTTATATCTCAAATTCAGGCTCAAAACACCCGAAAATTCAATATTTTGGGGTCCCAGAAGCAATCTGTACATGCCTACTCAGTGTTAAAGTATTTTCAAAATACAGGCCCAAAACATGCTGAAAATCGATATTTTAGATGCCCAAAGTCAATATTTGCATGTATCTTCTGTACCCGTTTATATCTCAAATTCAGGCTCAAAACACCCGAAAATTCAATATTTTGGGGTCCCAGAAGCAATCTGTATATGCCTACACAGTGCTAGAATATTTTCAAAATATAGGCTAAAAACATGCTAAAAATCGACATTTTAGGTGCCAAAAAATCGATATCTCAAATTCAGTCCCAAAACACCCGAAAATTCGATATTTAGAGGTCCCAGAAGGTATCTGTACATGCCTACTCCGTGTTAGAGTATTTTCAAAATACAGGCCCAAAACATGCTGAAAATCGATATTTTAGATGCCCAAAGTCAATATGTGCATGTATCTTCTGTACCCGTTTATATCTCAAATTCAGGCTCAAAACACCCGAAAATTCAATATTTTGGGGTCCCAGAAGCAATCTGTACATGCCTACACAGTGCTAGAATATTTTCAAAATATAGGCTAAAAACATGCTAAAAATCGACATTTTAGGTGCCAAAAAATCGATATCTCAAATTCAGTCCCAAAACACCCGAAAATTCGATATTTAGAGGTCCCAGAAGGTATCTGTACATGCCTACTCCGTGTTAGAGTATTTTCAAAATACAGGCCAAAAACATACTGAAAATCGATCTTTTAGGTGCCCAAAAGTCGATATGTGCATGCATCTTCTGTACCCGTTTATATCTCAAAATCTGGCCTTAAAAACCCGAAAATTCGATATTTTGGGGTCCCAGAAGCGATCTGTACATGCCTACTCCGTGTTAGAGTATTTTCAAAATTCAGGCCCAAAACATGCTGAAAATCGATATTTTTGGTGCCCAAAGTCAATATGTGCATGTATCTTCTGTACCCGTTTATATCTCAAATTCAGGCTCAAAACACCCGAAAATTCAATATTTTGGGGTTCCAGAAGCAATCTGTACATGCCTACTCAGTGCTAGAATATTTTCAAAATATAGGTTAAAAACATGCTAAAAATCGATCTTTTAGGTGCCAAAAAGTCGATATCTCAAATTCAGTCCCAAAACACCCGAAAATTCGATATTTAGGGGTCCCAGAAGCGATCTGTACATGCCTACTCCGTGTTAGAGTATTTTCAAAATACATGCTCAAAACATACTGAAAATCGATCTTTTAGGTGCACAAAAGTCGATATGTGCATGCATCTTCAGTACCCGTTTATATCTCAAATCCAGGCTCAAAACACCCGAAAATTCAATATTTTGGGGTCCCAGAAGCAATCTGTACATGCCTACTCAGTGTTAAAGTATTTTCAAAATACAGGCCCAAAACATGCTGAAAATCGATATTTTAGATGCCCAAAGTCAATATTTGCATGTATCTTCTGTACCCGTTTATATCTCAAATTCAGGCTCAAAACACCCGAAAATTCAATATTTTGGGGTCCCAGAAGCAATCTGTACATGCCTACACAGTGCTAGAATATTTTCAAAATATAGGCTAAAAACATGCTAAAAATCGACATTTTAGGTGCCAAAAAATCGATATCTCAAATTCAGTCCCAAAACACCCGAAAATTCGATATTTAGAGGTCCCAGAAGGTATCTGTACATGCCTACTCCGTGTTAGAGTATTTTCAAAATACAGGCCAAAAACATACTGAAAATCGATCTTTTAGGTGCCCAAAAGTCGATATGAGCATGCATCTTCTGTACCCGTTTATATATCAAATTCTGGCCCTAAACACCCGAAAATTCGATATTTTGGGGTCCCAGAAGCGATCTGTACATGCCTACTCCGTGTTAGAGTATTTTCAAAATTCAGGCCCAAAACATGCTGAAAATCGATATTTTTGGTGCCCAAAGTCAATATGTGCATGTATCTTCTGTACCCGTTTATATCTCAAATTCAGGCTCAAAACACCCGAAAATTCAATATTTTGGGGTCCCAGAAGCAATCTGTACAGTGCTAGAATATTTTCATAATAAAGGCTAAAAACATGCTAAAAATCGATCTTTTAGGTGCCAAAAAGTCGATATCTCAAATTCAGTCCCAAAACACCCGAAAATTCGATATTTAGAGGTCCCAGAAGGTATCTGTACATGCCTACTCCGTGTTAGAGTATTTTCAAAATACATGCTCAAAACATACTGAAAATCGATCTTTTAGGTGCACAAAAGTCGATATGTGCATGCATCTTCAGTACCCGTTTATATCTCAAATTCAGGCTCAAAACACCCGAAAATTCAATATTTTGGGGTCCCAGAAGCAATCTGTACATGCCTACTCAGTGTTAGAGTATTTTCAAAATACAGGCCCAAAACATGCTGAATATCGATATTTTAGATGCCCAAAGTCAATATGTGCATGTATCTTCTGTACCCGTTTATATCTCAAATTCAGGCTCAAAACACCCGAAAATTCAATATTTTGGGGTCCCAGAAGCAATCTGTACATGCCTACACAGTGCTAGAATATTTTCAAAATACATGCTCAAAACATGCTAAAAATCGACATTTTAGGTGCCAAAAAATCGATATCTCAAATTCAGTCCCAAAACACCCGAAAATTCGATATTTAGAGGTCCCAGAAGGTATCTGTACATGCTTACTCCGTGTTAGAGTATTTTCTAAATACAGGCCAAAAACATACTGAAAATCGATCTTTTAGGTGATCAAAAGTCGATATGTGCATGCATCTTCTGTACCCGTTTATATCTCAAATTCTGGCCCTAAACACCCGAAAATTCGATATTTTGGGGTCCCAGAAGCAATCTGTACAGTGCTAGAATATTTTCAAAATATAGGCTAAAAACATGCTAAAAATCGATCTTTTAGGTGCCAAAAAGTCGATATCTCAAATTCGGTCCCAAAACACCCGAAAATTCGATATTTAGAGGTCCCAGAAGGTATCTGTACATGCCTACTCCGTGTTAGAGTATTTTCAAAATACAGGCCAAAAACATACTGAAAATCGATCTTTTAGGTGCCCAAAAGTCGATATGTGCATGCATCTTCTGTACCCGTTTATATCTCAAATTCTGGCCCTAAACACCCGAAAATTCGATATTTTGGGGTCCCAGAAGCGATCTGTACATGCCTACTCCGTGTTAGAGTATTTTCAAAATTCAGGCCCAAAACATGCTGACAATCGATATTTTTGGTGCCCAAAGTCAATATGTGCATGTATCTTCTGTACCCGTTTATATCTCAAATTCAGGCTCAAAACACCCGAAAATTCAAAATTTTGGGGTCCCAGAAGCAATCTGTACAGTGCTAGAATATTTTCAAAATATAGGCAAAAAACATGCTAAAAATCGATCTTTTAGGTGCCAAAAAGTCGATATCTCAAATTCAGTCCCAAAACACCCGAAAATTCGATATTTAGGGGTCCCAGAAGCAATCTGTACATGCCTACTCCGTGTTAGAGTGTTTTCAAAATACATGCTCAAAACATACTGAAAATCGATCTTTTAGGTGCACAAAAGTAGATATGTGCATGCATCTTCAGTACCCGTTTATATCTCAAATTCAGGCTCAAAACACCCGAAAATTCAATATTTTGGGGTCCCAGAAGCAATCTGTACATGCCTACTCAGTGTTAGAGTATTTTCAAAATACAGGCCCAAAACATGCTGAAAATCGATATTTTAGATGCCCAAAGTCAATATGTGCATGTATCTTCTGTACCCGTTTATATCTCAAATTCAGGCTCAAAACACCCGAAAATTCAATATTTTGGGGTCCCAGAAGCAATCTGTACATGCCTACACAGTGCTAGAATATTTTCAAAATATAGGCTAAAAACATGCTAAAAATCGACATTTTAGGTGCCAAAAAATCGATATCTCAAATTCAGTCCCAAAACACCCGAAAATTCGATATTTAGAGGTCCCACAAGGTATCTGTACATGCTTACTCCGTGTTAGAGTATTTTCTAAATACAGGCCAAAAACATACTGAAAATCGATCTTTTAGGTGCTCAAAAGTCGATTTGTGCATGCATCTTCTGTACCCGTTTATATCTCAAATTCTGGCCCTAAACACCCGAAAATTCGATATTTTGGGGTCCCAGAAGCGATCTGTACATGCCTACTCCGTGTTAGAGTATTTTCAAAATTCAGGCCCAAAACATGCTGAAAATCGATATTTTTGGTGCCCAAAGTCAATATGTGCATGTATCTTCTGTACCCGTTTATATCTCAAATTCAGGCTCAAAACACCCGAAAATTCAATATTTTGGGGTCCCAGATGCAATCTGTACAGTGCTAGAATATTTTCAAAATATAGGCAAAAAAACATGCTAAAAATCGATCTTTTAGGTGCCAAAAAGTCGATATCTCAAATTCAGTCCCAAAACACCCGAAAATTCGATATTTAGGGGTCCCAGAAGCGATCTGTACATGCCTACTCCGTGTTAGAGTATTTTCAAAATACATGCTCAAAACATACTGAAAATCGATCTTTTAAGTGCACAAATGTCGATATGTGCATGCATCTTCAGTACCCGTTTATATCTCAAATTCAGGCTCAAAACACCCGAAAATTCAATATTTTGGGGTCCCAGAAGCAATCTGTACATGCCTACACAGTGCTAGAATATTTTCAAAATATAGGCTAAAAACATGCTGAAAATCGACATTTTAGGTGCCAAAAAATCGATATCTCAAATTCAGTCCCAAAACACCCGAAAATTCGATATTTAGAGGTCCCAGAAGGTATCTGTACATGCCTACTCCGTGTTAGAGTATTTTAAAAATACAGGCCAAAAACATACTGAAAATCGATCTTTTAGGTGCACAAAAGTCGATATGTGCATGCATCTTCAGTACCCGTTTATATCTCAAATTCAGGCTCAAAACACCCGAAAATTCAATATTTTGGGGTCCCAGAAGCAATCTGTACATGCCTACTCAGTGTTAAAGTATTTTCAAAATACAGGCCAAAAACATGCTGAAAATCGATATTTTAGATGCCCAAAGTCAATATGTGCATGTATCTTCTGTACCCGTTTATATCTCAAATTCAGGCTCAAAACACCCGAAAATTCAATATTTTGGGGTCCCAGAAGCAATCTGTACAGTGCTAGAATATTTTCAAAATATAGGCTAAAAACATGCTAAAAATCGACATTTTAGGTGCCAAAAAATCGATATCTCAAATTCAGTCCCAAAACACCCGAAAATTCGATATTTAGGGGTCCCAGAAACGATCTGTACATGCCTACTCCGTGTTAGAGTATTTTCAAAATACATACTCAAAACATACTGAAAATCGATCTTTTAGGTGCACAAAAGTCGATATGTGCATGCATCTTCAGTACCCGTTTATATCTCAAATTCAGGCTCATAACACCCGAAAATTCGATATTTAGGGGTCCCAGAAGCGATCTGTACATGCCTACTCCGTGTTAGAGTATTTTCAAAATACATGCTCAAAACATACTGAAAATCGATCTTTTAGGTGCACAAAAGTCGATATGTGCATGCATCTTCAGTACCCGTTTATATCTCAAATTCAGGCTCAAGACACCCGAAAATTCAATATTTTGGGGTCCCAGAAGCAATCTGTACATGCCTACACAGTGCTAGAATATTTTCAAAATATAGGCTAAAAACATGCTGAAAATCGACATTTTAGGTGCCAAAAAATCGATATCTCAAATTCAGTCCCAAAACACCCGAAAATTCGATATTTAGAGGTCCCAGAAGGTATCTGTACATGCCTACTCCGTGTTAGAGTATTTTCAAAATACAGGCCAAAAACATACTGAAAATCGATCTTTTAGGTGCCCAAAAGTCGATATGTGCATGCATCTTCTGTACCCGTTTATATCTCAAATTCAGGCTCAAAACACCCGAAAATTCAATATTTTGGGGTCCCAGAAGCAATCTGTACAGTGCTAGAATATTTTCAAAATATAGGCTAAAAACATGCTAAAAATCGATCTTTTAGGTGCCAAAAAGTCGATATCTCAAATTCAGTCCCAAAACACCCGAAAATTCGATATTTAGAGGTCCCAGAAGGTATCTGTACATGCCTACTCCGTGTTAGAGTATTTTCAAAATACAGGCCAAAAACATACTGAAAATCGATCTTTTAGGTGCCTAAAAGTCGATATGTGCATGCATCTTCTGTACCCGTTTATATCTCAAATTCTGGCCCTAAACACCCGAAAATTCGATATTTTGGGGTCCCAGAAGCGATCTGTACATGCCTACTCCGTGTTAGAGTATTTTCAAAATTCAGGCCCAAAACATGCTGAAAATCGATATTTTTGGTGCCCAAAGTCAATATGTGCATGTATCTTCTGTACCCGTTTATATCTCAAATTCAGGCTCAAAACACCCGAAAATTCAATATTTTGGGGTCCCAGAAGCAATCCGTACATGCCTACTCAGTGCTAGAATATTTTCAAAATATAGGCTAAAAACATGCTAAAAATCGATCTTTTAGGTGCCAAAAAGTCGATATCTCAAATTCAGTCCCAAAACACGCGAAAATTCGATATTTAGGGGTCCCAGAAGCGATCTGTACATGCCTACTCCGTGTTAGAGTATTTTCAAAATACATGCTCAAAACATACTGAAAATCGATCTTTTAGGTGCACAAAAGTCGATATGTGCATGCATCTTCAGCACCCGTTTATATCTCAAATTCAGGCTCAAAACACCCGAAAATTCAATATTTTGGGGTCCCAGAAGCAATCTGTACATGCCTACTCAGTGTTAGAGTATTTTCAAAATACAGGCCCAAAACATGCTGAAAATCGATATTTTAGATGCCCAAAGTCAATATATGCATGTATCTTCTGTACCCGTTTACATCTCAAATTCAGGCTCAAAACACCCGAAAATTCAATATTTTGGGGTCCCAGAAGCAATCTGTACATGCCTACACAGTGCTAGAATATTTTCAAAATATAGGCTAAAAACATGCTAAAAATCGACATTTTAGGTGCCAAAAAATCGATATCTCAAATTCAGTCCCAAAACACCCGAAAATTCGATATTTAGAGGTCCCAGAAGGTATCTGTACATGCCTACTCCGTGTTAGAGTATTTTCAAAATACATGCTCAAAACATACTGAAAATCGATCTTTTAGGTGCCGAAAAGTCGATATGTGCATGCATCTTCTGTACCCGTTTATATCTCAAATTCTGGCCCTAAACACCCGGAAATTCGATATTTTGGGGTCCCAGAAGCGATCTGTACATGCCTACTCCGTGTTAGAGTATTTTCAAAATTCAGGCCCAAAACATGCTGAAAATCGATATTTTTGGTGCCCAAAGTCAATATGTGCATGTATCTTCTGTACCCGTTTATATCTCAAATTCAGGCTCAAAACACCCGAAAATTCAATATTTTGGGGTTCCAGAAGCAATCTGTACATGCCTACTCAGTGCTAGAATATTTTCAAAATATAGGTTAAAAACATGCTAAAAATCGATCTTTTAGGTGCCAAAAAGTCGATATCTCAAATTCAGTCCCAAAACACCCGAAAATTCGATATTTAGGGGTCCCAGAAGCGATCTGTACATGCCTACTCCGTGTTAGAGTATTTTCAAAATACATGCTCAAAACATACTGAAAATCGATCTTTTAGGTGCCCAAAGTCGATATGTGCATGCATCTTCAGTACCCGTTTATATCTCAAATTCAGGCTCAAAACACCCGAAAATTCAATATTTTGGGGTCCCAGAAGCAATCTGTACATGCCTACTCAGTGTTAAAGTATTTTCAAAATACAGGCCCAAAACATGCTGAAAATCGATATTTTAGATGCCCAAAGTCAATATTTGCATGTATCTTCTGTACCCGTTTATATCTCAAATTCAGGCTCAAAACACCCGAAAATTCAATATTTTGGGGTCCCAGAAGCAATCTGTATATGCCTACACAGTGCTAGAATATTTTCAAAATATAGGCTAAAAACATGCTAAAAATCGACATTTTAGGTGCCAAAAAATCGATATCTCAAATTCAGTCCCAAAACACCCGAAAATTCGATATTTAGAGGTCCCAGAAGGTATCTGTACATGCCTACTCCGTGTTAGAGTATTTTCAAAATACAGGCCCAAAACATGCTGAAAATCGATATTTTAGATGCCCAAAGTCAATATGTGCATGTATCTTCTGTACCCGTTTATATCTCAAATTCAGGCTCAAAACACCCGAAAATTCAATATTTTGGGGTCCCAGAAGCAATCTGTACATGCCTACACAGTGCTAGAATATTTTCAAAATATAGGCTAAAAACATGCTAAAAATCGACATTTTAGGTGCCAAAAAATCGATATCTCAAATTCAGTCCCAAAACACCCGAAAATTCGATATTTAGAGGTCCCAGAAGGTATCTGTACATGCCTACTCCGTGTTAGAGTATTTTCAAAATACAGGCCAAAAACATACTGAAAATCGATCTTTTAGGTGCCCAAAAGTCGATATGTGCATGCATCTTCTGTACCCGTTTATATCTCAAAATCTGGCCTTAAAAACCCGAAAATTCGATATTATGGGGTCCCAGAAGCGATCTGTACATGCCTACTCCGTGTTAGAGTATTTTCAAAATTCAGGCCCAAAACATGCTGAAAATCGATATTTTAGATGCCCAAAGTCAATATGTGCATGTATCTTCTGTACCCGTTTATATCTCAAATTCAGGCTCAAAACACCCGAAAATTCAATATTTTGGGGTTCCAGAAGCAATCTGTACATGCCTACTCAGTGCTAGAATATTTTCAAAATATAGGTTAAAAACATGCTAAAAATCGATCTTTTAGGTGCCAAAAAGTCGATATCTCAAATTCAGTCCCAAAACACCCGAAAATTCGATATTTAGGGGTCCCAGAAGCGATCTGTACATGCCTACTCCGTGTTAGAGTATTTTCAAAATACATGCTCAAAACATACTGAAAATCGATCTTTTAGGTGCACAAAAGTCGATATGTGCATGCATCTTCAGTACCCGTTTATATCTCAAATCCAGGCTCAAAACACCCGAAAATTCAATATTTTGGGGTCCCAGAAGCAATCTGTACATGCCTACTCAGTGTTAAAGTATTTTCAAAATACAGGCCCAAAACATGCTGAAAATCGATATTTTAGATGCCCAAAGTCAATATGTGCATGTATCTTCTGTACCCGTTTATATCTCAAATTCAGGCTCAAAACACCCGAAAATTCAATATTTTGGGGTCCCAGAAGCAATCTGTACATGCCTACACAGTGCTAGAATATTTTCAAAATATAGGCTAAAAACATGCTAAAAATCGACATTTTAGGTGCCAAAAAATCGATATCTCAAATTCAGTCCCAAAACACCCGAAAATTCGATATTTAGAGGTCCCAGAAGGTATCTGTACATGCCTACTCCGTGTTAGAGTATTTTCAAAATACAGGCCAAAAACATACTGAAAATCGATCTTTTAGGTGCCCAAAAGTCGATATGAGCATGCATCTTCTGTACCCGTTTATATCTCAAATTCTGGCCCTAAACACCCGAAAGTTCGATATTTTGGGGTCCCAGAAGCGATCTGTACATGCCTACTCCGTGTTAGAGTATTTTCAAAATTCAGGCCCAAAACATGCTGAAAATCGATATTTTTGGTGCCCAAAGTCAATATGTGCATGTATCTTCTGTACCCGTTTATATCTCAAATTCAGGCTTAAAACACCCGAAAATTCAATATTTTGGGGTCCCAGAAGCAATCTGTACAGTGCTAGAATATTTTCATTATAAAGGCTAAAAACATGCTAAAAATCGATCTTTTAGGTGCCAAAAAGTCGATATCTCAAATTCAGTCCCAAAACACCCGAAAATTCGATATTTAGGGGTCCCAGAAGCGATCTGTACATGCCTACTCCGTGTTAGAGTATTTTCAAAATACATGCTCAAAACATACTGAAAATCGATCTTTTAGGTGCACAAAAGTCGATATGTGCATGCATCTTCAGTACCCGTTTATATCTCAAATTCAGGCTCAGAACACCCGAAAATTCAATATTTTGGGGTCCCAGAAGCAATCTGTACATGCCTACTCAGTGTTAGAGTATTTTCAAAATACAGGCCCAAAACATGCTGAAAATCGATATTTTAGATGCCCAAAGTCAATATTTGCATGTATCTTCTGTACCCGTTTATATCTCAAATTCAGGCTCAAAACACCCGAAAATTCAATATTTTGGGGTCCCAGAAGCAATCTGTACATGCCTACACAGTGCTAGAATATTTTCAAAATATAGGCTAAAAACATGCTAAAAATCGACATTTTAGGTGCTAAAAAATCGATATCTCAAATTCAGTCCCAAAACACCCGAAAATTCGATATTTAGAGGTCCCAGAAGGTATCTGTACATGCCTACTCCGTGTTAGAGTATTTTCAAAATACAGGCCAAAAACATACTGAAAATCGATCTTTTAGGTGCCCAAAAGTCGATATGAGCATGCATCTTCTGTACCCGTTTATATCTCAAATTCTGGCCCTAAACACCCGAAAATTCGATATTTTGGGGTCCCAGAAGCGATCTGTACATGCCTACTCCGTGTTAGAGTATTTTCAAAATTCAGGCCCAAAACATGCTGAAAATCGATATTTTTGGTGCCCAAAGTCAATATGTGCATGTATCTTCTGTACCCGTTTATATCTCAAATTCAGGCTCAAAACACCCGAAAATTCAATATTTTGGGGTCCCAGAAGCAATCTGTACAGTGCTAGAATATTTTCAAAATATAGGCTAAAAACATGCTAAAAATCGATCTTTTAGGTGCCAAAAAGTCGATATCTCAAATTCAGTCCCAAAACACCCGAAAATTCGATATTTAGAGGTCCCAGAAGGTATCTGTACATGCCTACTCCGTGTTAGAGTATTTTCAAAATACATGCTCAAAACATACTGAAAATCGATCTTTTAGGTGCACAAAAGTCGATATGTGCATGCATCTTCAGTACCCGTTTATATCTCAAATTCAGGCTCAAAACACCCGAAAATTCAATATTTTGGGGTCCCAGAAGCAATCTGTACATGCCTACTCAGTGTTAGAGTATTTTCAAAATACAGGCCCAAAACATGCTGAATATCGATATTTTAGATGCCCAAAGTCAATATGTGCATGTATCTTCTGTACCCGTTTATATCTCAAATTCAGGCTCAAAACACCCGAAAATTCAATATTTTGGGGTCCCAGAAGCAATCTGTACAGTGCTAGAATATTTTCAAAATATAGGCTAAAAACATGCTAAAAATCGACATTTTAGGTGCCAAAAAATCGATATCTCAAATTCAGTCCCAAAACACCCGAAAATTCGATATTTAGGGGTCCCAGAAGCGATCTGTACATGCCTACTCCGTGTTAGAGTATTTTCAAAATACATACTCAAAACATACTGAAAATCGATCTTTTAGGTGCACAAAAGTCGATATGTGCATGCATCTTCAGTACCCGTTTATATCTCAAATTCAGGCTCATAACACCCGAAAATTCGATATTTAGGGGTCCCAGAAGCGATCTGTACATGCCTACTCCGTGTTAGAGTATTTTCAAAATACATGCTCAAAACATACTGAAAATCGATCTTTTAGGTGCACAAAAGTCGATATGTGCATACATCTTCAGTACCCGTTTATATCTCAAATTCAGGCTCAAAACACCCGAAAATTCAATATTTTGGGGTCCCAGAAGCAATCTGTACATGCCTACACAGTGCTAGAATATTTTCAAAATATAGGCTAAAAACATGCTGAAAATCGACATTTTAGGTGCCAAAAAATCGATATCTCAAATTCAGTCCCAAAACACCCGAAAATTCGATATTTAGAGGTCCCAGAAGGTATCTGTACATGCCTACTCCGTGTTAGAGTATTTTCAAAATACAGGCCAAAAACATACTGAAAATCGATCTTTTAGGTGCCCAAAAGTCGATATGTGCATGCATCTTCTGTACCCGTTTATATCTCAAATTCAGGCTCAAAACACCCGAAAATTCAATATTTTGGGGTCCCAGAAGCAATCTGTACAGTGCTAGAATATTTTCAAAATATAGGCTAAAAACATGCTAAAAATCGATCTTTTAGGTGCCAAAAAGTCGATATCTCAAATTCAGTCCCAAAACACCCGAAAATTCGATATTTAGAGGTCCCAGAAGGTATCTGTACATGCCTACTCCGTGTTAGAGTATTTTCAAAATACAGGCCAAAAACATACTGAAAATCGATCTTTTAGGTGCCTAAAAGTCGATATGTGCATGCATCTTCTGTACCCGTTTATATCTCAAATTCTGGCCCTAAACACCCGAAAATTCGATATTTTGGGGTCCCAGAAGCGATCTGTACATGCCTACTCCGTGTTAGAGTATTTTCAAAATTCAGGCCCAAAACATGCTGAAAATCGATATTTTTGGTGCCCAAAGTCAATATGTGCATGTATCTTCTGTACCCGTTTATATCTCAAATTCAGGCTCAAAACACCCGAAAATTCAATATTTTGGGGTCCCAGAAGCAATCCGTACATGCCTACTCAGTGCTAGAATATTTTCAAAATATAGGCTAAAAACATGCTAAAAATCGATCTTTTAGGTGCCAAAAAGTCGATATCTCAAATTCAGTCCCAAAACACCCGAAAATTCGATATTTAGGGGTCCCAGAAGCGATCTGTACATGCCTACTCCGTGTTAGAGTATTTTCAAAATACATGCTCAAAACATACTGAAAATCGATCTTTTAGGTGCACAAAAGTCGATATGTGCATGCATCTTCAGCACCCGTTTATATCTCAAATTCAGGCTCAAAACACCCGAAAATTCAATATTTTGGGGTCCCAGAAGCAATCTGTACATGCCTACTCAGTGTTAGAGTATTTTCATAATACAGGCCCAAAACATGCTGAAAATCGATATTTTAGATGCCCAAAGTCAATATATGCATGTATCTTCTGTACCCGTTTACATCTCAAATTCAGGCTCAAAACACCCGAAAATTCAATATTTTGGGGTCCCAGAAGCAATCTGTACATGCCTACAAAGTGCTAGAATATTTTCAAAATATAGGCTAAAAACATGCTAAAAATCGACATTTTAGGTGCCAAAAAATCGATATCTCAAATTCAGTCCCAAAACACCCGAAAATTCGATATTTAGAGGTCCCAGAAGGTATCTGTACATGCCTACTCCGTGTTAGAGTATTTTCAAAATACATGCTCAAAACATACTGAAAATCGATCTTTTAGGTGCCGAAAAGTCGATATGTGCATGCATCTTCTGTACCCGTTTATATCTCAAATTCTGGCCCTAAACACCCGGAAATTCGATATTTTGGGGTCCCAGAAGCGATCTGTACATGCCTACTCCGTGTTAGAGTATTTTCAAAATTCAGGCCCAAAACATGCTGAAAATCGATATTTTTGGTGCCCAAAGTCAATATGTGCATGTATCTTCTGTACCCGTTTATATCTCAAATTCAGCCTCAAAACACCCGAAAAATCAATATTTTGGGGTCCCAGAAGCAATCTGTACAGTGCTAGAATATTTTCAAAATATAGGCAAAAAACATGCTAAAAATCGATCTTTTAGGTGCCAAAAAGTCGATATCTCAAATTCAGTCCCAAAACACCTGAAAATTCGATATTTAAAGGTCCCAGAAGCGATCTGTACATGCCTACTCCGTGTTAGAGTATTTTCAAAATACATGCTCAAAACATACTGAAAATCGATCTTTTAGGTGCACAAAAGTCGATATGTGCATGCATCTTCAGTGCCCGTTTATATCTCAAATTCAGGCTCAAAACACCCGAAAATTCAATATTTTGGGGTCCCAGAAGCAATCTGTACATGCCTACTCAGTGTTAAAGTATTTTCAAAATACAGGCCCAAAACATGCTGAAAATCGATATTTTAGATGCCCAAAGTCAATATGTGCATGTATCTTCTGTACCCGTTTATATCTCAAATTCAGGCTCAAAACACCCGAAAATTCAATATTTTGGGGTCCCAGAAGCAATCTGTACATGCCTACACAGTGCTAGAATATTTTCAAAATATAGGCTAAAAACATGCTAAAAATCGACATTTTAGGTGCCAAAAAATCGATATCTCAAATTCAGTCCCAAAACACCCGAAAATTCGATATTTAGAGGTCCCAGAAGGTATCTGTACATGCCTACTCCGTGTTAGAGTATTTTCAAAATACAGGCCAAAAACATACTGAAAATCGATCTTTTATGTGCCCAAAAGTCGATATGTGCATGCATCTTCTGTACCCGTTTATATCTCAAATTCTGGCCCTAAACACCCGAAAATTCGATATTTTTGGGGTCCCAGAAGCGATCTGTACATGCCTACTCCGTGTTAGAGTATTTTCAAAATTCAGGCCCAAAACATGCTGAAAATCGATATTTTTGGTGCCAAAAGTCAATATGTGCATGTATCTTCTGTACCCGTTTATATCTCAAATTCAAGCTCAAAACACCCGAAAATTCAATATTTTTGGGTCCCAGAAGCAATCTGTACAGTGCTAGAATATTTTCAAAATATAGGCTAAAAACATGCTAAAAATCGATCTTTTAGGTGCCAAAAAGTCGATATCTCAAATTCAGTCCCAAAACACCCGAAAATTCGATATTTAGGGGTCCCAGAAGCGATCTGTACATGCCTACTCCGTGTTAGAGTATTTTCAAAATACATGCTCAAAACATACTGAAAATCGATCTTTTAAGTGCACAAAAGTCGATATGTGCATGCATCTTCAGTACCCGTTTATATCTCAAATTCAAGCTCAAAACACCCGAAAATTCAATATTTTGGGGTCCCAGAAGCAATCTGTACATGCCTACTCAGTTTTAGAGTATTTTCAAAATACAGGCCCAAAACATGCTGAAAATCGATATTTTAGATGCCCAAAGTCAATATGTGCATGTATCTTCTGTACCCGTTTATATCTCAAATTCAGGCTCAAAACACCCGAAAATTCAATATTTTGGGGTCACAGAAGCAATCTGTACATGCCTACACAGTGCTAGAATATTTTCAAAATATAGGCTAAAAACATGCTAAAAATCGACATTTTAGGTGCCAAAAAATCGATATCTCAAATTCATTCCAAAACACCCGAAAATTCGATATTTAGAGGTCCCAGAAGGTATCTGTACATGCCTACTCCGTGTTAGAGTAATTTCAAAATACAGGCCAAAAACATACTGAAAATCGATCTTTTAGGTGCCCAAAAGTCGATATGTGCATGCATCTTCTGTACCCGTTTATATCTCAAATTCTGGCCCTAAACACCCGAAAATTCGATATTTTGGGGTCCCAGAAGCGATCTGTACATGCCTACTCCGTGTTAGAGTATTTTCAAAATTCAGGCCCAAAACATGCTGAAAATCGATATTTTTGGTGCCCAAAGTCAATATGTGCATGTATCTTCTGTACCCGTTTATATCTCAAATTCAGGCTCAAAACACCCGAAAATTCAATATTTTGGGGTCCCAGAAGCAATCTGTACAGTGCTAGAATATTTTCAAAATATAGGCTAAAAACATGCTAAAAATCGATCTTTTAGGTGCCAAAAAGTCGATATCTCAAATTCAGTCCCAAAACACCCGAAAATTCGATATTTAGGGGTCCCAGAAGCGATCTGTACATGCCTACTCCGTGTTAGAGTATTTTCAAAATACATGCTCATAACATACTGAAAATCGATCTTTTAGGTGCACAAAAGTCGATATGTGCATGCATCTTCAGTACCCGTTTATATCTCAAATTCAGGCTCAAAACACCCGAAAATTCAATATTTTGGGGTCCCAGAAGCAATCTGTACATGCCTACACAGTGCTAGAATATTTTCAAAATATAGGCTAAAAACATGCTGAAAATCGACATTTTAGGTGCCAAAAAATCGATATCTCAAATTCAGTCCCAAAACACCCGAAAATTCGATATTTAGAGGTCCCAGAAGGTATCTGTACATGCCTACTCCTTGTTAGAGTATTTTAAAAATACAGGCCAAAAACATACTGAAAATCGATCTTTTAGGTGCCCAAAAGTCGATATGTGCATGCATCTTCTGTACCCGTTTATATCTCAAATTCTGACCCTAAACACCCGAAAATTCGATATTTTGGTGTCCCAGAAGCGATCTGTACATGCCTACTCCGTGTTAGAGTATTTTCAAAATTCAGGCCCAAAACATGCTGAAAATCGATATTTTTGGTCCCCAAAGTCAATATGTGCATGTATCTTCTGTACCCGTTTATATCTCAAATTCAGGCTCAAAACACCCGAAAATTCAATATTTTGGGGTCCCAGAAGCAATCTGTACATGCCTACACAGTGCTAGAATATTTTCAAAATATAGGCTAAAAACATGCTAAAAATCGACATTTTAGGTGCCAAAAAATCGATATCTCAAATTCAGTCCCAAAACACCCGAAAATTCGATATTTAGAGGTCCCAGAAGCGATCTGTACATGCCTACTCCGTGTTAGAGTATTTTCAAAATACATACTCAAAACATACTGAAAATCGATCTTTTAGGTGCACAAAAGTCGATATGTGCATGCATCTTCAGTACCCGTTTATATCTCAAATTCAGGCTCATAACACCCGAAAATTCGATATTTAGGGGTCCCAGAAGCGATCTGTACATGCCTACTCCGTGTTAGAGTATTTTCAAAATACATGCTCAAAACATACTGAAAATCGATCTTTTAGGTGCACAAAAGTCGATATGTGCATGCATCTTCAGTACTCGTTTACATCTCAAATTCAGGCTCAAAACACCCGAAAATTCAATATTTTGGGGTCCCAGAAGCAATCTGTAAATGCCTACACAGTGCTAGAATATTTTCAAAATATAGGCTAAAAACATGCTGAAAATCGACATTTTAGGTGCCAAAAAATCGATATCTCAAATTCAGTCCCAAAACACCCGAAAATTCGATATTTAGAGGTCCCAGAAGGTATCTGTACATGCCTACTCCGTGTTAGAGTATTTTCAAAATACAGGCCAAAAACATACTGAAAATCGATCTTTTAGGTGCCCAAAAGTCGATATGTGCATGCATCTTCTGTACCCGTTTATATCTCAAATTCAGGCTCAAAACACCCGAAAATTCAATATTTTGGGGTCCCAGAAGCAATCTGTACAGTGCTAGAATATTTTCAAAATATAGGCTAAAAACATGCTAAAAATCGATCTTTTAGGTGCCAAAAAGTCGATATCTCAAATTCAGTCCCAAAACACCCGAAAATTCGATATTTAGGGGTCCCAGAAGCGATCTGTACATGCCTACTCCGTGTTAGAGTATTTTCAAAATACATGCTCAAAACATACTGAAAATCGATCTTTTAGGTGCACAAAAGTCGATATGTGCATGCATCTTCAGTACCCGTTTATATCTCAAATTCAGGCTCAAAACACCCGAAAATTCAATATTTTGGGGTCCCAGAAGCAATCTGTACATGCCTACACAGTGCTAGAATATTTTCAAAATATAGGCTAAAAACATGCTGAAAATCGACATTTTAGGTGCCAAAAAATCGATATCTCAAATTCAGTCCCAAAACACCCGAAAATTCGATATTTAGAGGTCCCAGAAGGTATCTGTACATGCCTACTCCTTGTTAGAGTATTTTAAAAATACAGGCCAAAAACATACTGAAAATCGATCTTTTAGGAGCCCAAAAGTCGATATGTGCATGCATCTTCTGTACCCGTTTATATCTCAAATTCTGACCCTAAACACCCGAAAATTCGATATTTTGGTGTCCCAGAAGCGATCTGTACATGCCTACTCCATGTTAGAGTATTTTCAAAATTCAGGCCCAAAACATGCTGAAAATCGATATTTTTGGTGCCCAAAGTCAATATGTGCATGTATCTTCTGTACCCGTTTATATCTCAAATTCAGGCTCAAAACACCCGAAAATTCAATATTTTGGGGTCCCAGAAGCAATCTGTACAGTGCTAGAATATTTTCAAAATATAGGCTAAAAACATGCTAAAAATCGATATTTTAGGTGCCAAAAAGTCGATATCTCAAATTCAGTCACAAAACACCTGAAAATTCGATATTTAGGGGTCCCAGAAGCGATCTGTACATGCCTACTCCGTGTTAGAGTATTTTCAAAATACATGCTCAAAACATACTGAAAATCGATCTTTTAGGTGCACAAAAGTCGATATGTGCATGCATCTTCAGTACCCGTTTATATCTCAAATTCAGGCTCAAAACACCCGAAAATTCAATATTTTGGGGTCCCAGAAGCAATCTGTACATGCCTACTCAGTGTTAGAGTATTTTCAAAATACAGGCCCAAAACATGCTGAAAATCGATATTTTAGATGCCCAAAGTCAATATGTGCATGTATCTTCTGTACCCGTTTATATCTCAAATTCAGGCTCAAAACACCCGAAAATTCAATATTTTGGGGTCCCAGAAGCAATCTGTACATGCCTACACAGTGCTAGAATATTTTCAAAATATAGGCGAAAGACATGCTAAAAATCGACATTGTAGGTGCCAATAAATCGATATCTCAAATTCAGTCCCAAAACACCCGAAAATTCGATATTTAGAGGTCCCAGAAGGTATCTGTACATGCCTACTCCGTGTTAGAGTATTTTCAAAATACAGGCCAAAAACATACTGAAAATCGATCTTTCAGGTGCCCAAAAGTCGATATGTGCATGCATCTTCTGTACCCGTTTATATCTCAAATTCTGGCCCTAAACAACCGAAAATTCGATATTTTGGGGTCCCAGAAGCGATCTGTACATGCCTACTCCGTGTTAGAGTATTTTCAAAATTCAGGCCTAAAACATGCTGAAAATCGATATTTTTGGTGCCCAAAGTCAATATGTGCATGTATCTTCTGTACCCGTTTAAATCTCAAATTCAGGCTCAAAACACCCGAAAATTCAATATTTTGGGGTCCCAGAAGCAATCTGTACAGTGCTAGAATATTTTCAAAATATAGGCTAAAAACATGCTAAAAATCGATCTTTTAGGTGCCAAAAAGTCGATATCTCAAATTCAGTCCCAAAACACCCGAAAATTCGATATTTAGGGGTCCCAGAAGCGATCTGTACATGCCTACTCCGTGTTAGAGTATTTTCAAAATACATGCTCAAAACATACTGAAAATCGATCTTTTAGGTGCACAAAAGTCGATATGTGCATGCATCTTCAGTACCCGTTTATATCTCAAATTCAAGCTCAAAACACCCGAAAATTCAATATTTTTGGGTCCCAGAAGCAATCTGTACATGCCTACACAGTGCTAGAATATTTTCAAAATATAGGCTAAAAACATGCTAAAAATCGACATTTTAGGTGCCAAAAAATCGATATCTCAAATTCAGTCCCAAAACACCCGAAAATTCGATATTTAGAGGTCCCAGAAGGTATCTGTACATGCCTACTCCGTGTTAGAGTATTTTCAAAATACAGGCCAAAAACATACTGAAAATCGATCTTTTAGGTGCCCAAAAGTCGATATGTGCATGCATCTTCTGTACCCGTTTATATCTCAAATTCTGGCCCTAAACACCCGAAAATTCGATATTTTGGGGTCCCAGAAGCGATCTGTACATGCCTACTCCGTGTTAGAGTATTTTCAAAATTCAGGCCCAAAACATGCTTAAAATCGATATTTTTGGTGCCCAAAGTCAATATGTGCATGTATCTTCTGTACCCGTTTATATCTCAAATTCAGGCTCAAAACATTCGAAAATTCAATATTTTGGGGTCCCAGAAGCAATCTGTACAGTGCTAGAATATTTTCAAAATATAGGCTAAAAACATGCTAAAAATCGATCTTTTAGGTGCCAAAAAGTCGATATCTCAAATTCAGTCACAAAACACGTGAAAATTCGATATTTAGGGGTCCCAGAAGCGATCTGTACATGCCTACTCCGTGTTAGAGTATTTTCAAAATACATGCTCAAAACATACTGAAAATCGATCTTTTAGGTGCACAAAAGTCGATATGTGCATGCATCTTCAGTACCCGTTTACATCTCAAATTCAGGCTCAAAACACCCGAAAATTCAATATTTTGGGGTCCCAGAAGCAATCTGTACATGCCTACTCAGTGTTAAAGTATTTTCAAAATACAGGCCCAAAACATGCTGAAAATCGATATTTTAGATGCCCAAAGTCAATATGTGCATGTATCTTCTGTACCCGTTTATATCTCAAATTCAGGCTCAAAACACCCGAAAATTCAATATTTTGGGGTCCCAGAAGCAATCTGTACATGCCTACACAGTGCTAGAATATTTTCAAAATATAGGCTAAAAACATGCTAAAAATCGACATTTTAGGTGCCAAAAAATCGATATCTCAAATTCAGTCCCAAAACACCCGAAAATTCGATATTTAGAGGTCCCAGAAGGTATCTGTACATGCCTACTCCGTGTTAGAGTATTTTCAAAATACAGGCCAAAAACATACTGAAAATCGATCTTTTAGGTGCCCAAAAGTCGATATGTGCATGCATCTTCTGTACCCGTTTATATCTCAAATTCTGGCCCTAAACACCCGAAAATTCGATATTTTGGGGTCCCAGAAGCGATCTGTACATGCCTACTCCGTGTTAGAGTATTTTCAAAATTCAGGCCCAAAACATGCTGAAAATCGATATTTTTGGTGCCCAAAGTCAATGTGTGCATGTATCTTCTGTACCCGTTTATATCTCAAATTCAGGCTCAAAACACCCGAAAATTCAATATTTTGGGGTCCCAGAAGCAATCTGTACAGTGCTAGAATATTTTCAAAATATAGGCTAAAAACATGCTAAAAATCGATCTTTTAGGTGCCAAAAAGTCGATATCTCAAATTCAGTCCCAAAACTCCCGAAAATTCGATATTTAGGGGTCCCAGAAGCGAACTGTACATGCCTACTCCGTGTTAGAGTATTTTCAAAATACATGCTCAAAACATACTGAAAATCGATCTTTTAGGTGCACAAAAGTCGATATGTGCATCCATCTTCAGTACCCGTTTATATCTCAAATTCAAGCTCAAAACACCCGAAAATTCAATATTTTTGGGTCCCAGAAGCAATCTGTACATGCCTACACAGTGCTAGAATATTTTCAAAATATAGGCTAAAAACATGCTAAAAATCGACATTTTAGGTGCCAAAAAATCGATATCTCAAATTCAGTCCCAAAACACCCGAAAATTCGATATTTAGAGGTCCCAGAAGGTATCTGTACATGCCTACTCCGTGTTAGAGTATTTTCAAAATACAGGCCAATAACATACTGAAAATCGATCTTTTAGGTGCCCAAAAGTCGATATGTGCATGCATCTTCTGTACCCGTTTATATCTCAAATTCTGGCCCTAAACACCCGAAAATTCTATATTTTGGGGTCCCAGAAGCGATCTGTACATGCCTACTCCGTGTTAGAGTATTTTCAAAATTCAGGCCCAAAACATGCTGAAAATCGATATTTTTGGTGCCCAAAGTCAATATGTGCATGTATCTTCTGTACCCGTTTATATCTCAAATTCAGGCTCAAAACACCCGAAAATTCAATATTTTGGGGTCCCAGAAGCAATCTGTACAGTGCTAGAATATTTTCAAAATATAGGTTAAAAACATGCTAAAAATCGATCTTTTAGGTGCCAAAAAGTCGATATCTCAAATTCAGTCCCAAAACACCCGAAAATTCGATATTTAGGGGTCCCAGAATCGATCTGTACATGCCTACTCCGTGTTAGAGTATTTTCAAAATACCTGCTCAAAACATACTGAAAATCGATCTTTCAGGTGCACAAAAGTCGATATGTGCATGCATCTTCAGTACCCGTTTATATCTCAAATTCAGGCTCAAAACACCCGAAAATTCAATATTTTGGGGTCCCAGAAGCAATCTGTACATGCCTACACAGTGCTAGAATATTTTCAAAATATAGGCTAAAAACATGCTGAAAATCGACATTTTAGGTGCCAAAAAATCGATATCTCAAATTCAGTCCCAAAACACCCGAAAATTCGATATTTAGAGGTCCCAGAAGGTATCTGTACATGCCTACTCCGTGTTAGAGTATTTTCAAAATACAGGCCAAAAACATACTGAAAATCGATCTTTTAGGTGCCCAAAAGTCGATATGTGCATGCATCTTCTGTACCCGTTTATATCTCAAATTCTGACCCTAAACACCCGAAAATTCGATATTTTGGTGTCCCAGAAGCGATCTGTACTTGCCTACTCCGTGTTAGAGTATTTTCAAAATTCAGGCCCAAAACATGCTGAAAATCGATATTTTTGGTGCCCAAAGTCAATATGTGCATGTATCTTCTGTACCCGTTTATATCTCAAATTCAGGCTCAAAACACCCGAAAATTCAATATTTTTGGGTCCCAGAAGCAATCTGTACATGCCTACTCAGTGCTAGAATATTTTCAAAATATAGGCTAAAAACATGCTAAAAATCGATCTTTTAGGTGCCAAAAAGTCGATATCTCAAATTCAGTCCCAAAACACCCGAAAATTCGATATTTAGGGGTCCCAGAAGCGATCTGTACATGCCTACTCCGTGTTAGAGTATTTTCAAAATACATGCTCAAAACATACTGAAAATCGATCTTTTAGGTGCACAAAAGTCGATATGTGCATGCATCTTCAGTACCCGTTTATATCTCAAATTCAGGCTCAAAACACCCGAAAATTCGATATTTTGGGGTCCCAGAAGCAATCTGTACATGCCTACTCTGTGTTAGAGTATTTTCAAAATACAGGCCCAAAACATGCTGAAAATCGATATTTTAGATGCCCAAAGTCAATATGTGCATGTATCTTCTGTACCCGTTTATATCTCAAATTCAGGCTCAAAACACCCGAAAATTCAATATTTTGGGGTCCCAGAAGCAATCTGTACATGCCTACACAGTGCTAGAATATTTTCAAAATATAGGCTAAAAACATGCTAAAAATCGACATTTTATGTGCCAAAAAACCGATATCTCAAATTCAGTCCAAAAACACCCGAAATTTCGATTATTAGAGGTCCCAGAAGGTATCTGTACATGCCTACTCCGTGTTAGAGTATTTTCAAAATACAGGCCAAAAACATACTGAAAATCGATCTTTTAGGTGCCCAAAAGTCGATATGTGCATGCATCTTCTGTACCCGTTTATATCTCAAATTCTTGCCCTAAACACCCGAAAATTCGATATTTTGGGGTCCCAGAAGCGATCTGTACATGCCTACTCCGTGTTAGAGTATTTTCAAAATTCAGGCCCAAAACATGCTGAAAATCGATATTTTTGGTGCCCAAAGTCAATATGTGCATGTATCTTCTGTACCCGTTTATATCTCAAATTCAGGCTCAAAACACCCGAAAATTCAATATTTTGGGGTCCCAGAAGCAATCTGTACAGTGCTAGAATATTTTCAAAATATAGGCTAAAAACATGCTAAAAATCGATCTTTTAGGTGCCAAAAAGTCGATATCTCAAATTCAGTCACAAAACACGTGAAAATTCGATATTTAGGGGTCCCAGAAGCGATCTGTACATGCCTACTCCGTGTTAGAGTATTTTCAAAATACATGCTCAAAACATACTGAAAATCGATCTTTTAGGTGCACAAAAGTCGATATGTGCATGCATCTTCAGTACCCGTTTATATCTCAAATTCAGGCTCAAAACACCCGAAAATTCAATATTTTGGGGTCCCAGAAGCAATCTGTACATGCCTACTCCGTGTTAGAGTATTTTCAAAATACCTGCTCAAAACATACTGAAAATCGATCTTTCAGGTGCACAAAAGTCGATATGTGCATGCATCTTCAGTACCCGTTTATATCTCAAATTCAGGCTCAAAACACCCGAAAATTCAATATTTTGGGGTCCCAGAAGCAATCTGTACATGCCTACACAGTGCTAGAATATTTTCAAAATATAGGCTAAAAACATGCTGAAAATCGACATTTTAGGTGCCAAAAAATCGATATCTCAAATTCAGTCCCAAAACACCCGAAAATTCGATATTTAGAGGTCCCAGAAGGTATCTGTACATGCCTACTCCGTGTTAGAGTATTTTCAAAATACAGGCCAAAAACATACTGAAAATCGATCTTTTAGGTGCCCAAAAGTCGATATGTGCATGCATCTTCTGTACCCGTTTATATCTCAAATTCTGACCCTAAACACCCGAAAATTCGATATTTTGGTGTCCCAGAAGCGATCTGTACTTGCCTACTCCGTGTTAGAGTATTTTCAAAATTCAGGCCCAAAACATGCTGAAAATCGATATTTTTGGTGCCCAAAGTCAATATGTGCATGTATCTTCTGTACCCGTTTATATCTCAAATTCAGGCTCAAAACACCCGAAAATTCAATATTTTTGGGTCCCAGAAGCAATCTGTACATGCCTACTCAGTGCTAGAATATTTTCAAAATATAGGCTAAAAACATGCTAAAAATCGATCTTTTAGGTGCCAAAAAGTCGATATCTCAAATTCAGTCCCAAAACACCCGAAAATTCGATATTTAGGGGTCCCAGAAGCGATCTGTACATGCCTACTCCGTGTTAGAGTATTTTCAAAATACATGCTCAAAACATACTGAAAATCGATCTTTTAGGTGCACAAAAGTCGATATGTGCATGCATCTTCAGTACCCGTTTATATCTCAAATTCAGGCTCAAAACACCCGAAAATTCGATATTTTGGGGTCCCAGAAGCAATCTGTACATGCCTACTCTGTGTTAGAGTATTTTCAAAATACAGGCCCAAAACATGCTGAAAATCGATATTTTAGATGCCCAAAGTCAATATGTGCATGTATCTTCTGTACCCGTTTATATCTCAAATTCAGGCTCAAAACACCCGAAAATTCAATATTTTGGGGTCCCAGAAGCAATCTGTACATGCCTACACAGTGCTAGAATATTTTCAAAATATAGGCTAAAAACATGCTAAAAATCGACATTTTATGTGCCAAAAAACCGATATCTCAAATTCAGTCCAAAAACACCCGAAATTTCGATATTTAGAGGTCCCAGAAGGTATCTGTACATGCCTACTCCGTGTTAGAGTATTTTCAAAATACAGGCCAAAAACATACTGAAAATCGATCTTTTAGGTGCCCAAAAGTCGATATGTGCATGCATCTTCTGTACCCGTTTATATCTCAAATTCTGGCCCTAAACACCCGAAAATTCGATATTTTGGGGTCCCAGAAGCGATCTGTACATGCCTACTCCGTGTTAGAGTATTTTCAAAATTCAGGCCCAAAACATGCTGAAAATCGATATTTTTGGTGCCCAAAGTCAATATGTGCATGTATCTTCTGTACCCGTTTATATCTCAAATTCAGGCTCAAAACACCCGAAAATTCAATATTTTGGGGTCCCAGAAGCAATCTGTACAGTGCTAGAATATTTTCAAAATATAGGCTAAAAACATGCTAAAAATCGATCTTTTAGGTGCCAAAAAGTCGATATCTCAAATTCAGTCACAAAACACGTGAAAATTCGATATTTAGGGGTCCCAGAAGCGATCTGTACATGCCTACTCCGTGTTAGAGTATTTTCAAAATACATGCTCAAAACATACTGAAAATCGATCTTTTAGGTGCACAAAAGTCGATATGTGCATGCATCTTCAGTACCCGTTTATATCTCAAATTCAGGCTCAAAACACCCGAAAATTCAATATTTTGGGGTCCCAGAAGCAATCTGTACATGCCTACTCAGTGTTAAAGTATTTTCAAAATACAGGCCCAAAACATGCTGAAAATCGATATTTTAAATGCCCAAAGTCAATATGTGCATGTATCTTCTGTACCCGTTTATATCTCAAATTCAGGCTCAAAACACCCGAAAATTCAATATTTTGGGGTCCCAGAAGCAATCTGTACATGCCTACACAGTGCTAGAATATTTTCAAAATATAGGCTAAAAACATGCTAAAAATCGACATTTTAGGTGCCAAAAAATCGATATCTCAAATTCAGTCAAAAAACACCCGAAAATTCGATATTTAGAGGTCCCTGAAGGAATCTGTACATGCCTACTCCGTGTTAGAGTATTTTCAAAATACAGGCCAAAAACATACTGAAAATCGATCTTTTAGGTGCCCAAAAGTCGATATGTGCATGCATCTTCTGTACCCGTTTATATCTCAAATTCTGGCCCTAAACACCCGAAAATTCGATATTTTGGGGTCCCAGAAGCGATCTGTACATGCCTACTCCGTGTTAGAGTATTTTCAAAATTCAGGCCCAAAACATGCTGAAAATCGATATTTTTGGTGCCCAAAGTCAATGTGTGCATGTATCTTCTGTACCCGTTTATATATCAAATTCAGGCTCAAAACACCCGAAAATTCAATATTTTGGGGTCCCAGAAGCAATCTGTACAGTGCTAGAATATTTTCAAAATATAGGCTAAAAACATGCTAAAAATCGATCTTTTAGGTGCCAAAAAGTCGATATCTCAAATTCAGTCCCAAAACACCCGAAAATTCGATATTTAGGGGTCCCAGAAGCGATCTGTACATGCCTACTCCGTGTTAGAGTATTTTCAAAATACATGCTCAAAACATACAGAAAATCGATCTTTTAGGTGCACAAAAGTCGATATGTGCATGCATCTTCAGTACCCGTTTATATCTCAAATTCAAGCTCAAAACACCCGAAAATTCAATATTTTGGGGTCCCAGAAGCAATCTGTACATGCCTACTCAGTGTTAGAGTATTTTCAAAATACAGGCCCAAAACATGCTGAAAATCGATATTTTAGATGCCCAAAGTCAATATGTGCATGTATCTTCTGTACCCGTTTATATCTCAAATTCAGGCTCAAATCACCCGAAAATTCAATATTTTGGGGTCCCAGAAGCAATCTGTACATGCCTACACAGTGTTAGAATATTTTCAAAATATAGGCTAAAAACATGCTAAAAATCGACATTTTAGGTGCCAAAAAATCGATATCTCAAATTCAGTCCCAAAACACCCGAAAATTCGATTTTTAGAGGTCCCAGAAGGTATCTGTACATGCCTACTCCGTGTTAGAGTATTTTCAAAATACAGGCCAAAAACATACTGAAAATCGATCTTTTAGGTGCCCAAAAGTCGATATGTGCATGCATCTTCTGTACCCGTTTATATCTCAAATTCTGGCCCTAAACACCCGAAAATTCGATATTTTGGGGTCCCAGAAGCAATCTGTACAGTGCTAGAATATTTTCAAAATATAGGCTAAAAACATGCTAAAAATCGATCTTTTAGGTGCCAAAAAGTCGATATCTCAAATTCAGTCCCAAAACACCCGAAAATTCAATATTTAGGGGTCCCAGAAGCGATCTGTACATGCCTACTCCGTGTTAGAGTATTTTCAAAATACATGCTCAAAACATACTGAAAATCGATCTTTTAGGTGCACAAAAGTCGATATGTGCATGCATCTTCAGTACCCGTTTATATCTCAAATTCAGGCTCAAAACACCCGAAAATTCAATATTTTGGGGTCCCAGAAGCAATCTGTACATGCCTACACAGTGCTAGAATATTTTCAAAATATAGGCTAAAAATATGCTAAAAATCGACATTTTATGTGCCAAAAAATCGATATCTCAAATTCAGTCCCAAAACACCCGAAATTTCGATATTTAGAGGTCCCAGAAGGTATCTGTACATGCCTACTTAGTGTTAGAGTATTTTCAAAATACAGGCCAAAAACATACTGAAAATCGATCTTTTAGGTGCCCAAAAGTCGATATGTGCATGCATCTTCTGTACCCGTTTATATCTCAAATTCTGGCCCTAAACACCCGAAAATTCGATATTTTGGGGTCCCAGAAGCGATCTGTACATGCCTACTCCGTGTTAGAGTATTTTCAAAATTCAGGCCCAAAACATGCTGAAAATCGATATTTTTGGTGCCCAAAGTCAATATGTGCATGTATCTTCTGTACCCGTTTATATCTCAAATTCAGGCTCAAAACACCCGAAAATTCAATATTTTGGGGTCCCAGAAGCAATCTGCACAGTGCTAGAATATTTTCAAAATATAGGCTAAAAACATGCTAAAAATCGATCTTTTAGGTGCCAAAAAGTCGATATCTCAAATTCAGTCCCAAAACACCCGAAAATTCGATATGTAGGGGTCTCATAAGCGATCTGTACATGCCTACTCCGTGTTAGAGTATTTTCAAAATACATGCTCAAAACATACTGAAAATCGATCTTTTAGGTGCACAAAAGTCGATATGTGCATGCATCTTCAGTACCCGTTTATATCTCAAATTCAGGCTCAAAACACCCGAAAATTCAATATTTTGGGGTCCCAGAAGCAATCTGTACATGCCTACTCAGTGTTAAAGTATTTTCAAAATACAGGCCCAAAACATGCTGAAAATCGATATTTTAGATGCCCAAAGTCAATATGTGCATGTATCTTCTGTACCCGTTTATATCTCAAATTCAGGCTCAAAACACCCGAAAATTCAATATTTTGGGGTCCCAGAAGCAATCTGTACATGCCTACACAGTGCTAGAATATTTTCAAAATATAGGCTAAAAACATGCTAAAAATCGACATTTTAGGTGCCAAAAAATCGATATCTCAAATTCAGTCCCAAAACACCCGAAAATTCGATATTTAGAGGTCCCAGAAGGTATCTGTACATGCCTACTCCGTGTTAGAGTATTTTCAAAATACAGGCCAAAAACATACTGAAAATCGATCTTTTAGGTGCCCAAAAGTCGATATGTGCATGCATCTTCTGTACCCGTTTATATCTCAAATTCTGGCCCTAAACACCCGAAAATTCGATATTTTGGGGTCCCAGAAGCGATCTGTACATGCCTACTCCGTGTTAGAGTATTTTCAAAATTCAGGCCCAAAACATGCTGAAAATCGATATTTTTGGTGCCCAAAGTCAATGTGTGCATGTATCTTCTGTACCCGTTTATATCTCAAATTCAGGCTCAAAACACCCGAAAATTCAATATTTTGGGGTCCCAAAAGCAATCTGTACAGTGCTAGAATATTTTCAAAATATAGGCTAAAAACATGCTAAAAATCGATCTTTTAGGTGCCAAAAAGTCGATATCTCAAATTCAGTCCCAAAACACCCGAAAATTCGATATTTAGGGGTCCCAGAAGCGATCTGTACATGCCTACTCCGTGTTAGAGTATTTTCAAAATACATGCTCAAAACATACTGAAAATCGATCTTTTAGGTGCACAAAAGTCGATATGTGCATGCATCTTCAGTACCCGTTTATATCTCAAATTCAAGCTCAAAACACCCGAAAATTCAATATTTTGGGGTCCCAGAAGCAATCTGTACATGCCTACTCAGTGTTAGAGTATTTTCAAAATACAGGCCCAAAACATGCTGAAAATCGATATTTTAGATGCCCAAAGTCAATATGTGCATGTATCTTCTGTACCCGTTTATATCTCAAATTCAGGCTCAAAACACCCGAAAATTCAATATTTTGGGGTCCCAGAAGCAATCTGTACATGCCTACACAGTGTTAGAATATTTTCAAAATATAGGCTAAAAACATGCTAAAAATCGACATTTTAGGTGCCAAAAAATCGATATCTCAAATTCAGTCCCAAAACACCCGAAAATTCGATATTTAGAGGTCCCAGAAGGTATCTGTACATGCCTACTCCGTGTTAGAGTATTTTCAAAATACAGGCCAAAAACATACTGAAAATCGATCTTTTAGGTGCCCAAAAGTCGATATGTGCATGCATCTTCTGTACCCGTTTATATCTCAAATTCTGGCCCTAAACACCCGAAAATTCGATATTTAGGGGTCCCAGAAGCAATCTGTACATGCCTACTCCGTGTTAGAGTATTTTCAAAATTCAGGCCCAAAACATGGTGAAAATCGATATTTTTGGTGCCCAAAGTCAATATGTGCATGTATCTTCTGTACCCGTTTATATCTCAAATTCAGGCTCAAAACACCCGAAAATTCAATATTTTGGGGTCCCAGAAGCAATCTGTACAGTGCTAGAATATTTTCAAAATATAGGCTAAAAACATGCTAAAAATCGATCTTTTCGGTGCCAAAAAGTCGATATCTCAAATTCAGTACCAAAACACCCGAAAATTCGATATTTAGGGGTTCCAGAAGCGATCTGTACATGCCTACTCCGTGTTAGAGTATTTTCAAAATACATGCTCAAAACATACTGAAAATCGATCTTTTAGGTGCACAAAAGTCGATATGTGCATGCATCTTCAGTACCCGTTTATATCTCAAATTCAGGCTCAAAACACCCGAAAATTCAATATTTTGGGGTCCCAGAAGCAATCTGTACATGCCTACACAGTGCTAAAATATTTTCAAAATATAGGCTAAAAACATGCTGAAAATCGACATTTTAGGTGCCAAAAAATCGATATCTCAAATTCAGTCCCAAAACACCCGAAAATTCGATATTTAGAGGTCCCAAAAGGTATCTGTACATGCCTACTCCGTGTTAGAGTATTTTCAAAATACAGGCCAAAAACATACTGAAAATCGATCTTTTAGGTGCCCAAAAGTCGATATGTGCATGCATCTTCTGTACCCGTTTATATCTCAAATTCTGACCCTAAACACCCGAAAATTCGATATTTTGGTGTCCCAGAAGCGATCTGTACATGCCTACTCCGTGTTAGAGTATTTTCAAAATTCAGGCCCAAAACATGCTGAAAATCGATATTTTTGGTGCCCAAAGTCAATATGTGCATGTATCTTCTGTACCCGTTTATATCTCAAATTCAAGCTCAAAACACCCGAAAATTCAATATTTCGGGGTCCCAGAAGCAATCTGTACAGTGCTAGAATATTTTCAAAATATAAGCTAAAAACATGCTAAAAATCGATCTTTCAGGTGCCAAAAAGTCGATATCTCAAATTCAGTCCCAAAACACACGAAAATTCGATATGTAGGGGTCCCATAAGCGATCTGTACATGCCTACTCCGTGTTAGAGTATTTTCAAAATACATGCTCAAAACATACTGAAAATCGATCTTTTAGGTGCACAAAAGTCGATATGTGCATGCATCTTCAGTACCCGTTTATATCTCAAATTCAGGCTCAAAACACCCGAAAATTCAATATTTTGGGGTCCCAGAAGCAATCTGTACATGCCTACTCAGTGTTCGAGTATTTTCAAAATACATGCCCAAAACATGCTGAAAATCGATATTTTAGATGCCCAAAGTCAATATGTGCATGTATCTTCTGTACCCGTTTATATCTCAAATTCAGGCTCAAAACACCCGAAAATTCAATATTTTGGGGTCCCAGAAACAATCTGTACATGCCTACTCAGTGCTAGAATATTTTCAAAATATAGGCTAAAAACATGCTAAAAATCGATCTTTTAGGTGCCAAAAAGTCGATATCTCAAATTCAGTCCCAAAACACCCGAAATTTCGATATTTAGGGGTCCCAGAAGCGATCTGTACATGCCTACTCCGTGTTAGAGTATTTTCAAAATACATGCTCAAAACATACTGAAAATCGATCTTTTAGGTGCACAAAAGTCGATATGTGCATGCATCTTCAGTACCCGTTTATATCTCAAATTCAGGCTCAAAACACCCGAAAATTCAATATTTTGGGGTCCCAGAAGCAATCTGTACATGCCTACTCAGTGTTAGAGTATTTTCAAAATTCAGGCCCAAAACATGCTGAAAATCGATATTTTAGATGCCCAAAGTCAATATGTGCATGTATCTTCTGTACCCGTTTATATCTCAAATTCAGGCTCAAAACACCCGAAAATTCAATATTTTGGGGTCCCAGAAGCAATCTGTACATGCCTACACAGTGCTAGAATATTTTCAAAATATAGGCTAAAAACATGCTGAAAATCGATATTTTAGGTGCCAAAAAATCGATATCTCAAATTCAGTCCCAAAACACCCGAAAATTCGATATTTAGAGGTCCCAGAAGGTATCTGTACATGCCTACTCCGTGTTAGAGTATTTTCAAAATACAGGCCAAAAACATACTGAAAATCGATCTTTTAGGTGCCCAAAAGTCGATATGTGCATGCATCTTCTGTACCCGTTTATATCTCAAATTCTGGCCCTAAACACCCGAAAATTCAATATTTTGGGGTCCCAGAAGCGATCTGTACATGCCTACTCCGTGTTAGAGTATTTTCAAAATTCAGGCCCAAAACATGCTGAAAATCGATATTTTTGGTGCCCAAAGTCAATATGTGCATGTATCTTCTGTACCCGTTTATATCTCAAATTCAGGCTCAAAACACCCGAAAATTCAATATTTTGGGGTCCCAGAAGCAATCTGTACAGTGCTAGAATATTTTCAAAATATAGGCTAAAAACATGCTAAAAATCGATCTTTTAGGTGCCAAAAAGTCGATATCTCAAATTCAGTCCCAAAACACCTGAAAATTCGATATTTAGGGGTCCCAGAAGCGATCTGTACATGCCTACTCCGTGTTAGAGTATTTTCAAAATACATGCTCAAAACATACTGAAAATCGATCTTTTAGGTGCACAAAAGTCGATATGTGCATGCATCTTCAGTACCCGTTTATATCTCAAATTCAGGCTCAAAACACCCGAAAATTCAATATTTTGGGGTCCCAGAAGCAATCTGTACATGCCTACTCATTGTTAGAGAATTTTCAAAATACAGGCCCAAAACATGCTGAAAATCGATATTTTAGATGCCCAAAGTCAATATGTGCATGTATCTTCTGTACCCGTTTATATCTCAAATTCAGGCTCAAAACACCCGAAAATTCAATATTTTGGGGTCCCAGAAGCAATCTGTACATGCCTACTCAGTGCTAGAATATTTTCAAAATATAGGCTAAAAACATGTTAAAAATCGATATTTTTAGGTGCCAAAAAGTCGATATCTCAAATTCAGTCCCAAAACACCGGAAAATTCGATATTTAGAGGTCCCAGAAGGTATCTGTACATGCCTACTCCGTGTTAGAGTATTTTCAAAATTCAGGCCCAAAACATGCTGAAAATCGATATTTTTGGTGCCCAAAGTCAATATGTGCATGTATCTTCTGTACCCGTTTATATCTCAAATTCAGGCTCAAAACACCCGAAAATTCAATATTTTGGGGTCCCAGAAGAAATCTGTACATGCCTACAAAGTGCTAGAATATTTTCAAAATATAGGCTAAAAACATGCTGAAAATCGATATTTTAGGTGCCAAAAAATCGATATCTCAAATTCAGTCCCAAAACACCCGAAAATTCGATATTTAGAGGTCCCAGAAGGTATCTGTACATGCCTACTCCGTGTTAGAGTATTTTCAAAATACAGGCCAAAAACATACTGAAAATCGATCTTTTAGGTGCCCAAAAGTCGATATGTGCATGCATCTTCTGTACCCGTTTATATCTCAAATTCTGGCCCTAAACACCCGAAAATTCGATATTTTGGGGTCCCAGAAGCGATCTGTACATGCCTACTCCGTGTTAGAGTATTTTCAAAATTCAGGCCCAAAACATGCTGAAAATCGATATTTTTGGTGCCAAAAGTCAATATGTGCATGTATCTTCTGTACCCGTTTATATCTCAAATTCAGGCTCAAAACACCCGAAAAATCAATATTTTGGGGTCCCAGAAGCAATCTGTACTTGCCTACTCAGTGCTAGAATATTTTCAAAATATAGGCTAAAAACATGCTAAAAATCGATCTTTTAGGTGCCAAAAAGTCGATATCTCAAATTCAGTCCCAAAACACCCGAAAATTCGATATTTAGGGGTCCCAGAAGCGATCTGTACATGCCTACTCCGTGTTAGAGTATTTTCAAAATACATGCTCAAAACATACTGAAAATCGATCTTTTAGGTGCACAAAAGTCGATATGTGCATGCATCTTCAGTACCCGTTTATATCTCAAATTCAGGCTCAAAACACCCGAAAATTCAATATTTTGGGGTCCCAGAAGCAATCTGTACATGCCTACACAGTGCTAGAATATTTTCAAAATATAGGCTAAAAACATGCTGAAAATCGACATTTTAGGTGCCAAAAAATCGATATCTCAAATTCAGTCCCAAAACACCCGAAAATTCGATATTTAGAGGTCCCAGAAGGTATCTGTACATGCCTACTCCGTGTTAGAGTATTTTAAAAATACAGGCCAAAAACATACTGAAAATCGATCTTTTAGGTGCCCAAAAGTCGATATGTGCAAGCATCTTCTGTACCCGTTTATATCTCAAATTCTGACCCTAAACACCCGAAAATTCGATATTTTGGTGTCCCAGAAGCAATCTGTACATGCCTACTCCGTGTTAGAGTATTTTCAAAATTCAGGCCCAAAACATGCTGAAAATCGATATTTTTGGTGCCCAAAGTCAATATGTGCATGTATCTTCTGTACCCGTTTATATCTCAAATTCAGGCTCAAAACACCCGAAAATTCAATATTTTTGGGTCCCAGAAGCAATCTGTACATGCCTACTCAGTGCTAGAATATTTTCAAAATATAGGCTAAAAACATGCTAAAAATCGATCTTTTAGGTGCCAAAAAGTCGATATCTCAAATTCAGTCCCAAAACACCCGAAAATTCGATATTTAGGGGTCCCAGAAGCGATCTGTACATGCCTACTCCGTGTTAGAGTATTTTCAAAATACATGCTCAAAACATACTGAAAATCGATCTTTTAGGTGCACAAAAGTCGATATGTGCATGCATCTTCAGTACCCGTTTATATCTCAAATTCAGGCTCAAAACACCCGAAAATTCAATATTTTGGGGTCCCAGAAGCAATCTGTACATGCCTACTCAGTGTTAGAGTATTTTCAAAATACAGGCCCAAAACATGCTGAAAATCGATATTTTTGATGCCCAAAGTCAATATGTGCATGTATCTTCTGTACCCGTTTATATCTCAAATTCAGGCTCATAACACCCGAAAATTCAATATTTTGGGGTCCCAGAAGCAATCTGTACATGCCTACACAGTGCTAGGATATTTTCAAAATATAGGCTAAAAACATGCTAAAAATCGACATTTTATGTGCCAAAAAATCGATATCTCAAATTCAGTCCCAAAACACCCGAAAATTCGATATTTAGAGGTCCCAGAAGGTATCTGTACATGCCTACTTAGTGTTAGAGTATTTTCAAAATACAGGCCAAAAACATACTGAAAATCGATCTTTTAGGTGCCCAAAAGTCGATATGTGCATGCATCTTCTGTACCCGTTTATATCTCAAATTCTGGCCCTAAACACCCGAAAATTCGATATTTTGGGGTCCCAGAAGCGATCTGTACATGCCTACTCCGTGTTAGAGTATTTTCAAAATTCAGGCCCAAAACATGCTGAAAATCGATATTTTTGGTGCCCAAAGTCAATATGTGCATGTATCTTCTGTACCCGTTTATATCTCAAATTCAGGCTCAAAACACCCGAAAATTCAATATTTTGGGGTCCCAGAAGCAATCTGCACAGTGCTAGAATATTTTCAAAATATAGGCTAAAAACATGCTAAAAATCGACATTTTAGGTGCCAAAAAGTCGATATCTCAAATTCAGTCCCAAAACACCCGAAAATTCGATATTTAGGGGTCCCAGAAGCGATCTGTACATGCCTACTCCGTGTTAGAGTATTTTCAAAATACATGCTCAAAACATACTGAAAATCGATCTTTTAGGTGCACAAAAGTCGATATGTGCATGCATCTTCAGTACCCGTTTATATCTCAAATTCAGGCTCAAAACACCCGAAAATTCAATATTTTGGGGTCCCAGAAGCAATCTGTACATGCCTACTCAGTGTTAAAGTATTTTCAAAATACAGGCCCAAAACATGCTGAAAATCGATATTTTAAATGCCCAAAGTCAATATGTGCATGTATCTTCTGTACCCGTTTATATCTCAAATTCAGGCTCAAAACACCCGAAAATTCATTATTTTGGGGTCCCAGAAGCAATCTGTACATGCCTACACAGTGCTAGAATATTTTCAAAATATAGGCTAAAAACATGCTAAAAATCGACATTTTAGGTGCCAAAAAATCGATATCTCAAATTCAGTCCCAAAACACCCGAAAATTCGATATTTAGAGGTCCCAGAAGGTATCTGTACATGCCTACTCCGTGTTAGAGTATTTTCAAAATACAGGCCAAAAACATACTGAAAATCGATCTTTTAGGTGCCCAAAAGTCGATATGTGCATGCATCTTCTGTACCCGTTTATATCTCAAATTCTGGCCCTAAACACCCGAAAATTCGATATTTTGGGGTCCCAGAAGCGATCTGTACATGCCTACTCCGTGATAGAGTATTTTCAAAATTCAGGCCCAAAACATGCTGAAAATCGATATTTTTGGTGCCCAAAGTCAATGTGTGCATGTATCTTCTGTACCCGTTTATATCTCAAATTCAGGCTCAAAACACCCGAAAATTCAATATTTTGGGGTCCCAGAAGCAATCTGTACAGTGCTAGAATATTTTCAAAATATAGGCTAAAAACATGCTAAAAAATCGATCTTTTAGGTGCCAAAAAGTCGATATCTCAAATTCAGTCCCAAAACACCCGAAAATTCGATATTTAGGGGTCCCAGAAGCGATCTGTACATGCCTACTCCGTGTTAGAGTATTTTCAAAATACATGCTCAAAACATACTGAAAATCGATCTTTTAGGTGCACAAAAGTCGATATGTGCATGCATCTTCAGTACCCGTTTATATCTCAAATTCAAGCTCAAAACACCCGAAAATTCAATATTTTGGGGTCCCAGAAGCAATCTGTACATGCCTACTCAGTGTTAGAGTATTTTCAAAATACAGGCCCAAAACATGCTGAAAATCGATATTTTAGATGCCCAAAGTCAATATGTGCATGTATCTTCTGTACCCGTTTATATCTCAAATTCAGGCTCAAAACACCCGAAAATTCAATATTTTGGGGTCCCAGAAGCAATCTGTACATGCCTACATAGTGTTAGAATATTTTCAAAATATAGGCTAAAAACATGCTAAAAATCGACATTTTAGGTGCCAAAAAATCGATATCTCAAATTCAGTCCCAAAACACCCGAAAATTCGATATTTATAGGTCCCAGAAGGTATCTGTACATGCCTACTCCGTGTTAGAGTATTTTCAAAATACAGGCCAAAAACATACTGAAAATCGATCTTTTAGGTGCCCAAAAGTCGATATGTGCATGCATCTTCTGTACCCGTTTATATCTCAAATTCTGGCCCTAAACACCCGAAAATTCGATATTTTGGGGTCCCAGAAGCAATCTGTACATGCCTACTCCGTGTTAGAGTATTTTCAAAATTCAGGCCCAAAACATGGTGAAAATCGATATTTTTGGTGCCCAAAGTCAATATGTGCATGTATCTTCTGTACCCGTTTATATCTCAAATTCAGGCTCAAAACACCCGAAAATTCAATATTTTGGGGTCCCAGAAGCAATCTGTACAGTGCTAGAATATTTTCAAAATATAGGCTAAAAACATGCTAAAAATCGATCTTTTCGGTGCCAAAAAGTCGATATCTCAAATTCAGTACCAAAACACCCGAAAATTCGATATTTAGGGGTTCCAGAAGCGATCTGTACATGCCTACTCCGTGTTAGAGTATTTTCAAAATACATGCTCAAAACATACTGAAAATCGATCTTTTAGGTGCACAAAAGTCGATATGTGCATGCATCTTCAGTACCCGTTTATATCTCAAATTCAGGCTCAAAACACCCGAAAATTCAATATTTTGGGGTCCCAGAAGCAATCTGTACATGCCTACACAGTGCTAAAATATTTTCAAAATATAGGCTAAAAACATGCTGAAAATCGACATTTTAGGTGCCAAAAAATCGATATCTCAAATTCAGTCCCAAAACACCCGAAAATTCGATATTTAGAGGTCCCAAAAGGTATCTGTACATGCCTACTCCGTGTTAGAGTATTTTCAAAATACAGGCCAAAAACATACTGAAAATCGATCTTTTAGGTGCCCAAAAGTCGATATGTGCATGCATCTTCTGTACCCGTTTATATCTCAAATTCTGACCCTAAACACCCGAAAATTCGATATTTTGGTGTCCCAGAAGCGATCTGTACATGCCTACTCCGTGTTAGAGTATTTTCAAAATTCAGGCCCAAAACATGCTGAAAATCGATATTTTTGGTGCCCAAAGTCAATATGTGCATGTATCTTCTGTACCCGTTTATATCTCAAATTCAGGCTCAAAACACCCGAAAATTCAATATTTCGGGGTCCCAGAAGCAATCTGTACAGTGCTAGAATATTTTCAAAATATAAGCTAAAAACATGCTAAAAATCGATCTTTCAGGTGCCAAAAAGTCGATATCTCAAATTCAGTCCCAAAACACCCGAAAATTCGATATGTAGGGGTCCCATAAGCGATCTGTACATGCCTACTCCGTGTTAGAGTATTTTCAAAATACATGCTCAAAACATACTGAAAATCGATCTTTTAGGTGCACAAAAGTCGATATGTGCATGCATCTTCAGTACCCGTTTATATCTCAAATTCAGGCTCAAAACACCCGAAAATTCAATATTTTGGGGTCCCAGAAGCAATCTGTACATGCCTACTCAGTGTTAGAGTATTTTCAAAATACATGCCCAAAACATGCTGAAAATCGATATTTTAGATGCCCAAAGTCAATATGTGCATGTATCTTCTGTACCCGTTTATATCTCAAATTCAGGCTCAAAACACCCGAAAATTCAATATTTTGGGGTCCCAGAAACAATCTGTACATGCCTACTCAGTGCTAGAATATTTTCAAAATATAGGCTAAAAACATGCTAAAAATCGATCTTTTAGGTGCCAAAAAGTCGATATCTCAAATTCAGTCCCAAAACACCCGAAATTTCGATATTTAGGGGTCCCAGAAGCGATCTGTACATGCCTACTCCGTGTTAGAGTATTTTCAAAATACATGCTCAAAACATACTGAAAATCGATCTTTTAGGTGCACAAAAGTCGATATGTGCATGCATCTTCAGTACCCGTTTATATCTCAAATTCAGGCTCAAAACACCCGAAAATTCAATATTTTGGGGTCCCAGAAGCAATCTGTACATGCCTACTCAGTGTTAGAGTATTTTCAAAATTCAGGCCCAAAACATGCTGAAAATCGATATTTTAGATGCCCAAAGTCAATATGTGCATGTATCTTCTGTACCCGTTTATATCTCAAATTCAGGCTCAAAACACCCGAAAATTCAATATTTTGGGGTCCCAGAAGCAATCTGTACATGCCTACACAGTGCTAGAATATTTTCAAAATATAGGCTAAAAACATGCTGAAAATCGATATTTTAGGTGCCAAAAAATCGATATCTCAAATTCAGTCCCAAAACACCCGAAAATTCGATATTTAGAGGTCCCAGAAGGTATCTGTACATGCCTACTCCGTGTTAGAGTATTTTCAAAATACAGGCCAAAAACATACTGAAAATCGATCTTTTAGGTGCCCAAAAGTCGATATGTGCATGCATCTTCTGTACCCGTTTATATCTCAAATTCTGGCCCTAAACACCCGAAAATTCAATATTTTGGGGTCCCAGAAGCGATCTGTACATGCCTACTCCGTGTTAGAGTATTTTCAAAATTCAGGCCCAAAACATGCTGAAAATCGATATTTTTGGTGCCCAAAGTCAATATGTGCATGTATCTTCTGTACCCGTTTATATCTCAAATTCAGGCTCAAAACACCCGAAAATTCAATATTTTGGGGTCCCAAAAGCAATCTGTACATGCCTACCCAGTGCTAGAATATTTTCAAAATATAGGCTAAAAACATGCTAAAAATCGATCTTTTAGGTGCCAAAAAGTCGATATCTCAAATTCAGTCCCAAAATACCCGAAAATTCGATATGTAGGGGTCCCAGAAGCGATCTGTACATGCCTACTCCGTGTTAGAGTATTTTCAAAATTCAGGCCCAAAACATGCTGAAAATCGATATTTTTGGTGCCCAAAGTCAATATGTGCATGTATCTTCTGTACCCGTTTATATCTCAAATTCAGGCTCAAAACACCCGAAAATTCAATATTTTGGGGTCCCAGAAGCAATCTGTACATGCCTACTCAGTGTTAGAGTATTTTCAAAATACAGGCCCAAAACATGCTGAAAATCGATATTTTAGATGCCCAAAGTCAATATGTGCATGTATCTTCTGTACCCGTTTATATCTCTAATTCAGGCTCAAAACACCCGAAAATTCAATATTTTTGGTCCCAGAAGCAATCTGTACATGCCTACACAGTGCTAGAATATTTTCAAAATATAGGCGAAAAACATGCTAAAAATCGATATTATAGGTGCCAAAAAATCGATATCTCAAATTCAGTCCCATAACACCCGAAAATTCGATATTTAGAGGTCCCAAAAGGTATCTGTACATGCCTACTCCGTGTTAGAGTATTTTCAAAATACAGGCCAAAAACATACTGAAAATCGATCTTTTAGGTGCCCAAAAGTCGATATGTGCATGCATCTTCTGTACCCGTTTATATCTCAAATTCTGGCCTTAAACACCCGAAAATTCGATATTTTGGGGTCCCAGAAGCGATCTGTACATGCCTACTCCGTGTTAGAGTATTTTCAAAATTCAGGCCCAAAACATGCTGAAAATCGATATTTTTGGTGCCCAAAGTCAATATGTGCATGTATCTTCTGTACCCGTTTATATCTCAAATTCAGGCTCAAAACACCCGAAAATTCAATATTTTGGGGTCCCAAAAGCAATCTGTACATGCCTACTCAGTGTTAGAGTATTTTCAAAATTCAGGCCCAAAACATGCTGAAAATCGATATTTTAGATGCCCAAAGTCAATATGTGCATGTATCTTCTGTAAACGTTTATATCTCAAATTCAGGCTCAAAACACCCGAAAATTCAATATTTTGGGGTCCCAGAAGCAATCTGTACATGCCTACACAGTGCTAGAATATTTTCAAAATATAGGCTAAAAACATGCTGAAAATCGACATTTTAGGTGCCAAAAAATCGATATCTCAAATTCAGTCCCAAAACACCCGAAAATTCGATATTTAGAGGTCCCAGAAGGTATCTGTACATGCCTACTCCGTGTTAGAGTATTTTCAAAATACAGGCCAAAAACATACTGAAAATCGATCTTTTAGGTGCCCAAAAGTCGATATGTGCATGCATCTTCTGTACCCGTTTATATCTCAAATTCTGACCCTAAACACCCGAAAATTCGATATTTTGGTGTCCCAGAAGCTATCTGTACATGCCTACTCCGTGTTAGAGTATTTTCAAAATTCAGGCCCAAAACATGCTGATAATCGATATTTTTGGTGCCCAAAGTCAATATGTGCATGTATCTTCTGTACCAGTTTATATCTTAAATTCAGGCTTAAAACACCCGAAAATTCAATATTTTGGGGTCCCAGAAGCAATCTGTACAGTGCTAGAATATTTTCAAAATATAGGCTAAAAACATGCTAAAAATCGATCTTTCAGGTGCCAAAAAGTCGATATCTCAAATTCAGTCCCAAAACACCTGAAAATTCGATATGTAGGGGTCCCAGAAGCGATCTGTACATGCCTACTCCGTGTTAGAGTATTTTCAAAAATACATGCTCAAAACATACTGAAAATCGATCTTTTAGGTGCACAAAAGTCGATATGTGCATGCATCTTCAGTACCCGTTTATATCTCAAATTCAGGCTCAAAACACCCGAAAATTCAATATTTTGGGGTCCCAGAAGCAATCTGTACATGCTTACTCAGTGTTAGAGTATTTTCAAAATACAGGCCCAAAACATGCTGAAAATCGATATTTTAGATGCCCAAAGTCAATATGTGCATGTATCTTCTGTACCCGTTTATATCTCAAATTCAGGCTCAAAACACCCGAAAATTCAATATTTTGGGGTCCCAGAAGCAATCTGTACATGCCTACTCAGTGCTAGAATATTTTCAAAATATAGGCTAAAAACATGCTAAAAATCGATCTTTTAGGTGCCAAAAAGTCGATATCTCAAATTCAGTCCCAAAACACCCGAAAATTCGATATTTAGGGGTCCCAGAAGCGATCTGTACATGCCTACTCCGTGTTAGAGTATTTTCAAAATACATGCTCAAAACATACTGAAAATCGATCTTTTAGGTGCACAAAAGTCGATATGTGCATGTATCTTCTGTACCCGTTTATATCTCAAATTCTGGCCCTAAACACCCGAAAATTCGATATTTTGGGGTCCCAGAAGCTATCTGTACATGCCTACTCCGTGTTAGAGTATTTTCAAAATTCAGGCCCAAAACATGCTGAAAATCGATATTTTAGATGCAAAAGTCAATATGTGCATGTATCTTCTGTAACCGTTTATATCTCAAATTCAGGCTCAAAACACCCGAAAATTCAATATTTTGGGGTCCCAGAAGCAATCTGTACATGCCTACACAGTGCTAGAATATTTTCAAAATATAGGCTAAAAACATGCTAAATATCGACATTTTAGGTGCCAAAAAATCGATATCTCAAATTCAGTCCCAAAACACCCGAAAATTCTATATTTAGAGGTCCCAGAAGGTATCTGTACATGCCTACTTCGTGTTAGAGTATTTTCAAAATACAGGCCAAAAACATACTGAAAATCGATCTTTTAGGTGCACAAAAGTCGATATGTGCATGCATCTTCTGTACCCGTTTATATCTCAAATTCTGGCCTTAAACACCCGAAAATTCGATATTTTGGGGTCCCAGAAGCGATCTGTACATGCCTACTCCGTGTTAGAGTATTTTCAAAATTCAGGCCCAAAACATGCTGAAAATCGATATTTTTGGTGCCCAAAGTCAATATGTGCATGTATCTTCTGTACCCGTTTATATCTCAAATTCAGGCTCAAAACACCCGAAAATTCAATATTTTGGGGTCCCAAAAGCAATCTGTACATGCCTACTCAGTGTTAGAGTATTTTCAAAATTCAGGCCCAAAACATGCTGAAAATCGATATTTTAGATGCCCAAAGTCAATATGTGCATGTATCTTCTGTAAACGTTTATATCTCAAATTCAGGCTCAAAACACCCGAAAATTCAATATTTTGGGGTCCCAGAAGCAATCTGTACATGCCTACACAGTGCTAGAATATTTTCAAAATATAGGCTAAAAACATGCTAAAAATCGACATTTTAGGTGCCAAAAAATCGATATCTCAAATTCAGTCCCAAAACACCCGAAAATTCGATATTTAGGGGTCCCAGAAGCGGTCTGTACATGCCTACTCCGTGTTAGAGTATTTTCAAAATACATGCTCAAAACATACTGAAAATCGATCTTTTAGGTGCACAAAAGTCGATATGTGCATGCATCTTCAGTACCCGTTTATATCTCAAATTCAGGCTCAAAACACCCGAAAATTCAATATTTTGGGGTCCCAGAAGCAATCTGTACATGCCTACACAGTGCTAGAATATTTTCAAAATATAGGCTAAAAACATGCTGAAAATCGACATTTTAGGTGCCAAAAAATCGATATCTCAAATTCAGTCCCAAAACACCCGAAAATTCGATATTTAGAGGTCCCAGAAGGTATCTGTACATGCCTACTCCGTGTTAGAGTATTTTCAAAATACAGGCCAAAAACATACTGAAAATCGATCTTTTAGGTGCCCAAAAGTCGATATGTGCATGCATCTTCTGTACCCGTTTATATCTCAAATTCTGACCCTAAACACCCGAAAATTCGATATTTTGGTGTCCCAGAAGCTATCTGTACATGCCTACTCCGTGTTAGAGTATTTTCAAAATTCAGGCCCAAAACATGCTGATAATCGATATTTTTGGTGCCCAAAGTCAATATGTGCATGTATCTTCTGTACCAGTTTATATCTTAAATTCAGGCTCAAAACACCCGAAAATTCAATATTTTGGGGTCCCAGAAGCAATCTGTACAGTGCTAGAATATTTTCAAAATATAGGCTAAAAACATGCTAAAAATCGATCTTTCAGGTGCCAAAAAGTCGATATCTCAAATTCAGTCCCAAAACACCTGAAAATTCGATATGTAGGGGTCACAGAAGCGATCTGTACATGCCTACTCCGTGTTAGAGTATTTTCAAAAATACATGCTCAAAACATACTGAAAATCGATCTTTTAGGTGCACAAAAGTCGATATGTGCATGCATCTTCAGTACCCGTTTATATCTCAAATTCAGGCTCAAAACACCCGAAAATTCAATATTTTGGGGTCCCAGAAGCAATCTGTACATGCTTACTCAGTGTTAGAGTATTTTCAAAATACAGGCCCAAAACATACTGAAAATCGATATTTTAGATGCCCAAAGTCAATATGTGCATGTATCTTCTGTACCCGTTTATATCTCAAATTCAGGCTCAAAACACCCGAAAATTCAATATTTTGGGGTCCCAGAAGCAATCTGTACATGCCTACTCAGTGGTAGAATATTTTCAAAATATAGGCTAAAAACATGCTAAAAATCGATCTTTTAGGTGCCAAAAAGTCGATATCTCAAATTCAGTCCCAAAACACCCGAAAATTCGATATTTAGGGGTCCCAGAAGCGATCTGTACATGCCTACTCCGTGTTAGAGTATTTTCAAAATACATGCTCAAAACATACTGAAAATCGATCTTTTAGGTGCACAAAAGTCGATATGTGCATGCATCTTCAGTACCCGTTTATATCTCAAATTCAGGCTCAAAACACCCGAAAATTCAATATTTTGGGGTCCCAGAAGCAATCTGTACATGCCTACTCAGTGTTAGAGTATTTTCAAAATTCAGGCCCAAAACATGCTGAAAATCGATATTTTAGATGCCCAAAGTCAATATGTGCATGTATCTTCTGTACCCGTTTATATCTCAAATTCAGGCTCAAAACACCCGAAAATTCAATATTTTGGGGTCCCAGAAGCAATCTGTACATGCCTACACAGTGCTAGAATATTTTCAAAATATAGGCTAAAGACATGCTGAAAATCGATATTTTAGGTGCCAAAAAATCGATATCTCAAATTCAGTCCCAAAACACCCGAAAATTCTATATTTAGAGGTCCCAGAAGGTATCTGTACATGCCTACTCCGTGTTAGAGTATTTTCAAAATACAGGCCAAAAACATACTGAAAATCGACCTTTTAGGTGCCCAAAAGTCGATATGTGCATGTATCTTCTGTAACCGTTTATATCTCAAATTCAGGCTCAAAACACCCGAAAATTCAATATTTTGGGGTCCCAGAAGCAATCTGTACATGCCTACACAGTGCTAGAATATTTTCAAAATATAGGCTAAAAACATGCTAAATATCGACATTTTAGGTGCCAAAAAATCGATATCTCAAATTCAGTCCCAAAACACCCGAAAATTCGATATTTAGAGGTCCCAGAAGGTATCTGTACATGCCTACTTCGTATTAGAGTATTTTCAAAATACAGGCCAAAAACATACTGAAAATCGATCTTTTAGGTGCACAAAAGTCGATATGTGCATGCATCTTCTGTACCCGTTTATATCTCAAATTCTGGCCCTAAACACCCGAAAATTCGATATTTTGGGGTCCCAGAAGCAATCTGTACATGCCTACTCCGTGTTAGAGTATTTTCAAAATTCAGGCCCAAAACATGCTGAAAATCGATATTTTTGGTGCCCAAAGTCAATATGTGCATGTATCTTCTGTACCCGTTTATATCTCAAATTCAGGCTCAAAACACCCGAAAATTCAATATTTTGGGGTCCCAAAAGCAATCTGTACATGCCTACCCAGTGCTAGAATATTTTCAAAATATAGGCTAAAAACATGCTAAAAATCGATCTTTTAGGTGCCAAAAAGTCGATATCTCAAATTCAGTCCCAAAATACCCGAAAATTCGATATGTAGGGGTCCCAGAAGCGATCTGTACATGCATACTCCATGTTAGAGTATTTTCAAAATACAGGCCAAAAACATACTGAAAATCGATCTTTTAGGTGCCCAAAAGTCGATATGTGCATGCATCTTCTGTACCCGTTTATATCTCAAATTCTGACCCTAAACACCCGAAAATTCGATATTTTGGTGTCCCAGAAGCTATCTGTACATGCCTACTCCGTGTTAGAGTATTTTCAAAATTCAGGCCCAAAACATGCTGATAATCGATATTTTTGGTGCCCAAAGTCAATATGTGCATGTATCTTCTGTACCAGTTTATATCTTAAATTCAGGCTCAAAACACCCTAAAATTCAATATTTTGGGGTCCCAGAAGCAATCTGTACAGTGCTAGAATATTTTCAAAATATAGGCTAAAAACATGCTAAAAATCGATCTTTCAGGTGCCAAAAAGTCGATATCTCAAATTCAGTCCCAAAACACCTGAAAATTCGATATGTAGGGGTCCCAGAAGCGATCTGTACATGCCTACTCCGTGTTAGAGTATTTTCAAAAATACATGCTCAAAACATACTGAAAATCGATCTTTTAGGTGCACAAAAGTCGATATGTGCATGCATCTTCAGTACCCGTTTATATCTCAAATTCAGGCTCAAAACACCCGAAAATTCAATATTTTGGGGTCCCAGAAGCAATCTGTACATGCTTACTCAGTGTTAGAGTATTTTCAAAATACAGGCCCAAAACATGCTGAAAATCGATATTTTAGATGCCCAAAGTCAATATGTGCATGTATCTTCTGTACCCGTTTATATCTCAAATTCAGGCTCAAAACACCCGAAAATTCAATATTTTGGGGTCCCAGAAGCAATCTGTACATGCCTACTCAGTGCTAGAATATTTTAAAAATATAGGCTAAAAACATGCTAAAAATCGATCTTTTAGGTGCCAAAAAGTCGATATCTCAAATTCAGTCCCAAAACACCCGAAAATTCGATATTTAGGGGTCCCAGAAGCGATCTGTACATGCCTACTCCGTGTTAGAGTATTTTCAAAATACATGCTCAAAACATACTGAAAATCGATCTTTTAGGTGCACAAAAGTCGATATGTGCATGCATCTTCAGTACCCGTTTATATCTCAAATTCAGGCTCAAAACACCCGAAAATTCAATATTTTGGGGTCCCAGAAGCAATCTGTACATGCCTACTCAGTGTTAGAGTATTTTCAAAATTCAGGCCCAAAACATGCTGAAAATCGATATTTTAGATGCCCAAAGTCAATATGTGCATGTATCTTCTGTACCCGTTTATATCTCAAATTCAGGCTCAAAACACCCGAAAATTCAATATTTTGGGGTCCCAGAAGCAATCTGTACATGCCTACACAGTGCTAGAATATTTTCAAAATATAGGCTAAAGACATGCTGAAAATCGATATTTTAGGTGCCAAAAAATCGATATCTCAAATTCAGTCCCAAAACACCCGAAAATTCTATATTTAGAGGTCCCAGAAGGTATCTGTACATGCCTACTCCGTGTTAGAGTATTTTCAAAATACAGGCCAAAAACATACTGAAAATCGACCTTTTAGGTGCCCAAAAGTCGATATGTGCATGTATCTTCTGTACCCGTTTATATCTCAAATTCTGGCCCTAAACACCCGAAAATTCGATATTTTGGGGTCCCAGAAGCGATCTGTACATGCCTACTCCGTGTTAGAGTATTTTCAAAATTCAGGCCCAAAACATGCTGAAAATCGATATTTTAGATGCAAAAGTCAATATGTGCATGTATCTTCTGTAACCGTTTATATCTCAAATTCAGGCTCAAAACACCCGAAAATTCAATATTTTGGGGTCCCAGAAGCAATCTGTACATGCCTACACAGTGCTAGAATATTTTCAAAATATAGGCTAAAAACATGCTAAATATCGACATTTTAGGTGCCAAAAAATCGATATCTCAAATTCAGTCCCAAAACACCCGAAAATTCGATATTTAGAGGTCCCAGAAGGTATCTGTACATGCCTACTTCGTATTAGAGTATTTTCAAAATACAGGCCAAAAACATACTGAAAATCGATCTTTTAGGTGCACAAAAGTCGATATGTGCATGCATCTTCTGTACCCGTTTATATCTCAAATTCTGGCCCTAAACACCCGAAAATTCGATATTTTGGGGTCCCAGAAGCGATCTGTACATGCCTACTCCGTGTTAGAGTATTTTCAAAATTCAGGCCCAAAACATGCTGAAAATCGATATTTTAGATGCAAAAGTCAATATGTGCATGTATCTTCTGTAACCGTTTATATCTCAAATTCAGGCTCAAAACACCCGAAAATTCAATATTTTGGGGTCCCAGAAGCAATCTGTACATGCCTACACAGTGCTAGAATATTTTCAAAATATAGGCTAAAAACATGCTAAATATCGACATTTTAGGTGCCAAAAAATCGATATCTCAAATTCAGTCCCAAAACACCCGAAAATTCGATATTTAGAGGTCCCAGAAGGTATCTGTACATGCCTACTTCGTATTAGAGTATTTTCAAAATACAGGCCAAAAACATACTGAAAATCGATCTTTTAGGTGCACAAAAGTCGATATGTGCATGCATCTTCTGTACCCGTTTATATCTCAAATTCTGGCACTAAACACCCGAAAATTCGATATTTTGGGGTCCCAGAAGCAATCTGTACATGCCTACTCCGTGTTAGAGTATTTTCAAAATTCAGGCCCAAAACATGCTGAAAATCGATATTTTTGGTGCCCAAAGTCAATATGTGCATGTATCTTCTGTACCCGTTTATATCTCAAATTCAGCCTCAAAACACCCGAAAATTCAATATTTTGGGGTCCCAGAAGCAATCTGTACATGCCTACCCAGTGCTAGAATATTTTCAAAATATAGGCTAAAAACATGCTAAAAATCGATCTTTTAGGTGCCAAAAAGTCGATATCTCAAATTCAGTCCCAAAACACCCGAAAATTCGATATGTAGGGGTCCCAGAAGCGATCTGTACATGCATACTCCGTGTTAGAGTATTTTCAAAATATATGCTCAAAACATACTGAAAATCGATCTTTTAGGTGCACAAAAGTCGATATGTGCATGCATCTTCAGTACCCGTTTATATCTCAAATTCAGGCTCAAAACACCCGAAAATTCAATATTTTGGGGTCCCAGAAGCAATCTGTACATGCCTACTCAGTGTTAGAGTATTTTCAAAATACAGGCCCAAAACATGCTGAAAATCGATATTTTAGATGCCCAAAGTCAATATGTGCATGTATCTTCTGTACCCGTTTATATCTCAAATTCAGGCTCAAAACACCCGAAAATTCAATATTTTTGGTCCCAGAAGCAATCTGTACATGCCTACACAGTGCTAGAATATTTTCAAAATATAGGCGAAAAACATGCTAAAAATCGATATTATAGGTGCCAAAAAATCGATATCTCAAATTCAGTCCCATAACACCCGAAAATTCGATATTTAGAGGTCCCAGAGATATCTGTACATGCCTACTCCGTGTTAGAGTATTTTCAAAATACAGGCCAAAAACATACTGAAAATCGATCTTTTAGGTGCCCAAAAGTCGATATGTGCATGCATCTTCTGTACCCGTTTATATCTCAAATTCTGGCCTTAAACACCCGAAAATTCGATATTTTGGGGTCCCAGAAGCGATCTGTACATGCCTACTCCGTGTTAGAGTATTTTCAAAATTCAGGCCCAAAACATGCTGAAAATCGATATTTTTGGTGCCCAAAGTCAATATGTGCATGTATCTTCTGTACCCGTTTATATCTCAAATTCAGGCTCAAAACACCCGAAAATTAAATATTTTGGGGTCCCAGAAGCAATCTGTACATGCCTACTCAGTGTTAGAGTATTTTCAAAATACAGGCCCAAAACATGCTGAAAATCGATATTTTAGATGCCCAAAGTCAATATGTGCATGAATCTTCTGTACCCGTTTATATCTCAAATTCAGGCTCAAAACACCCGAAAATTCAATATTTTGGGGTCCCAGACGCAATCTGTACATGCCTACACAGTGCTAGAATATTTTCAAAATATAGGCTAAAAACATGCTAAAAATCGACATTTTAGGTGCCAAAAAATCGATATCTCAAATTCAGTCCCAAAACACCCGAAAATTCGATATTTAGAGGTCCCAAAAGGTATCTGTACATGCCTACTCCGTGTTAGAGTATTTTCAAAATACAGGCCAAAAACATACTGAAAATCGATCATTTAGGTGCCTAAAAGTCGATATGTGCATGCATCTTCTGTATCCGTTTATATCTCAAATTCAGGCTCAAAACACCCGAAAATTCAATATTTTGGGGTCCCAGAAGCAATCTGTACATGCCTGGCACTCAGTGTTAGAGTATTTTCAAAATACAGGCCCAAAACATGCTGAAAATCGATATTTTAGATGCCCAAAGTCAATATGTGCATGTATCTTCTGTACCCGTTTATATCTCAAATTCAGGCTCAAAACACCCGAAAATTCAATATTTTGGGGTCCCAGAAGCAATCTGTACATGCCTACACAGTGCTAGAATATTTTCAAAATATAGGCTAAAAACATGCTAAAAATCGACATTTTAGGTGCCAAAAAATCGATATCTCAAATTCAGTCCCAAAACACCCGAAAATTCGATATTTAGTGGTCCCAGAAGGTATCTGTACATGCCTACTCCGTGTTAGAGTATTTTCAAAATACAGGCCAAAAACATACTGAAAATCGATCTTTTAGGTGCCCAAAAGTCGATATGTGCATGCATCTTCTGTACCCGTTTATATCTCAAATTCTGGCCCTAAACACCTGAAAATTCGATATTTTGGGGTCCCAGAAGCGATCTGTACATACCTACTCCGTGTTAGAGTATTTTCAAAATTCAGGCCCAAAACATGCTTAAAATCGATATTTTTGGTGCCCAAAGTCAATATGTGCATGTATCTTCTGTACCCGTTTATATCTCAAATTCAGGCTCAAAACACCCGAAAATTCAATATTTTGGGGTCCCAGAAGCAATCTGTACATGCCTACTCTCAGTGCTAGAATATTTTCAAAATATAGTCTAAAAAAACATGCTAAAAATCGATCTTTTAGGTGCCAAAAAGTCGATATCTTAAATTCAGTCCCAAAACACCCGAAAATTCGATATTTAGGGGTCCCAGAAGCGATCTGTACATGCCTACTCAGTGTTAGAGTATTTTCAAAATACATGCTCAAAACATACTGAAAATCGATCTTTTAGGTGCACAAAAGTCGATATGTGCATGCATCTTCAGTACCCGTTTATATCTCAAATTCAGGCTCAAAACACCCGAAAATTTAATATTTTGGGGTCCCAGAAGCAATCTGTACATGCCTACACAGTGCTAGAATATTTTCAAAATATAGGCTAAAAACATGCTAAAAATCGACATTTTAGGTGCCAAAAAATCGATATCTCAAATTCAGTCCCAAAACATCCGAAAATTCGATATTTAGAGGTCCCAGAAGGTATCTGTACATGCCTACTCCGTGTTAGAGTATTTTCAAAATACAGGCCAAAAACATACTGAAAATCGATCTTTTAGGTGCCCAAAAGTCGATATGTGCATGCATTTTCTGTACCCGTTTATATCTCAAATTCTGGCCCTAAACACCCGAAAATTCGATATTTTGGGGTCCCAGAAGCGATCTGTACATGCCTACTCCGTGTTAGAGTATTTTCAAAATTCAGGCCCAAAACATGCTGAAAATCGATATTTTAGATGCCCAAAGTCAATATGTGCATGTATCTTCTGTACCCGTTTATATCTCAAATTCAGGCTCAAAACACCCGAAAATTCAATATTTTGGGGTCCCAGAAGCAATCTGTACAGTGCTAGAATATTTTCAAAATATAGGCTAAAAACATGCTAAAAATCGATCTTTTAGGTGCCAAAAAGTCGATATCTCAAATTCAGTCCCAAAACACCCGAAAATTCGATATTTAGGGGTCCCAGAAGCGATCTGTACATGCCTACTCCGTGTTAGAGTATTTTCAAAATACATGCTCAAAACATACTGAAAATCGATCTTTTAGGTGCACAAAAGTCGATATGTGCATTCATCTTCAGTAACCGTTTATATCTCAAATTCAGGCTCAAAACACCCGAAAATTCGATATTTTGGGGTCCCAGAAGCAATCTGTACATGCCTACTCAGTGTTAGAGTATTTTCAAAATACAGGCCCAAAACATGCTGAAACTCGATATTTTAGATGCCCAAAGTCAATATGTGCATGTATCTTCTGTACCCGTTTATATATCAAATTCAGGCTCAAAACACCCGAAAATTCAATATTTTGGGGTCCCAGAAGCAATCTGTACATGCCTACACAGTGCTAGAATATTTTCAAAATATAGGCTAAAAACATGCTAAAAATCGACATTTTAGGTGCCAAAAAATTGATATCTCAAATTCAGTCCCAAAACACCCGAAAATTCGATATTTAGAGGTCCCAGAAGGTATCTGTACATGCCTACTCTGTGTTAGAGTATTTTCAAAATACAGGCCAAAAACATACTGAAAATCGATCTTTTAGGTGCACAAAATTCGATATGTGCATGCATCTTCTGTACCCGTTTATATCTCAAATTCTGGCCCTAAACACCCAAAAATTCGATATTTTGGGGTCCCAGAAGCAATCTGTACATGCCTACTCAGTGCTAGAATATTTTCAAAATATAGGCTAAAAACATGCTGAAAATCGATATTTTAGATGCCCAAAGTCAATATGTGCATGTATCTTCTGTACCCGTTTATATCTCAAATTCAGGCTCAAAACATCCGAAAATTCAATATTTTGGGGTCCCAGAAGCAATCTGTACATGCCTACCCAGTGCTAGAATATTTTCAAAATATAGGATAAAAACATGCTAAAAATCGATCTTTTAGGTGCCAAAAAGTCGATATCTCAAATTCAGTCCCAAAACACCCGAAAATTCGATTTTTAGGGGTCCCAGAAGCGATCTGTACATGCCTACTCCGTGTTAGAGTATTTTCAAAATACATGCTCAAAACATACTGAAAAATCGATCTTTTAGGTGCACAAAAGTCGATATGTGCATGCATCTTCAGTACCCGTTTATATCTCAAATTCAGGCTCAAAACACCCGAAAATTCAATATTTTGGGGTCCCAGAAGCAATCTGTACATGCCTACACAGTGCTAGAATATTTTCAAAATATAGGCTAAAAACATGCTAAAAATCGACATTTTAGGTGCCAAAAAATCGATATCTCAAATTCAGTCCCAAAACACCCGAAAATTCGATATTTAGAGGTCCCAGAAGGTATCTGTACATGCCTACTCCGTGTTAGAGTATTTTCAAAATACAGGCTAAAAACATACTGAAAATCGATCTTTTAGGTGCCCAAAAGTCGATATGTGCATGCATTTTCTGTACCCGTTTATATCTCAAATTCTGGCCCTAAACACCCGAAAATTCGATATTTTGGGGTCCCAGAAGCGATCTGTACATGCCTACTCCGTGTTAGAGTATTTTCAAAATTCAGGCCCAAAACATGCTGAAAATCGATATTTTAGATGCCCAAAGTCAATATGTGCATGTATCTTCTGTACCCGTTTATATCTCAAATTCAGGCTCAAAACACCCAAAAATTCAATATTTTGGGGTCCCAGAAGCAATCTGTACAGTGCTAGAATATTTTTCAAAATATAGGCTAAAAACATGCTAAAAATCGATCTTTAAGGTGCCAAAAAGTCGATATCTCAAATTCAGTTCCCAAAACACCCGAAAATTCGATATTTTGGGGTCCCAGAAGCGATCTGTACATGCCTACTCCGTGTTAGAGTATTTTCAAAATACATGCTCAAAACAAACTGAAAATCGATCTTTTAGGTGCACAAAAGTCGATATGTGCATGCATCTTCAGTACCCGTTTATATCTCAAATTCAGGCTCAAAACACCCGAAAATTCGATATTTTGGGGTCCCAGAAGCAATCTGTACATGCCTACTCAGTGTTAGAGTATTTTCAAAATACAGGCCCAAAACATGCTGAAACTCGATATTTTAGATGCCCAAAGTCAATATGTGCATGTATCTTCTGTACCCGTTTATATATCAAATTCAGGCTCAAAACACCCGAAAATTCAATATTTTGGGGGTCCCAGAAGCAATCTGTACATGCCTACACAGTGCTAGAATATTTTCAAAATATAGGCTAAAAACATGCTAAAAATCGACATTTTAGGTGCCAAAAAATTGATATCTCAAATTCAGTCCCAAAACACCCGAAAATTCGATATTTAGAGGTCCCAGAAGGTATCTGTACATGCCTACTCTGTGTTAGAGTATTTTCAAAATGCAGGCCAAAAACATACTGAAAATCGATCTTTTAGGTGCCCAAAAGTCGATATGTGCATGCATCTTCTGTACCCGTTTATATCTCAAATTCTGGCCCTAAACACCCGAAAATTCGATATTTTGGGGTCCCAGAAGCGATCTGTACATGCCTACTCAGTGCTAGAATATTTTCAAAATATAGGCTAAAAACATGCTAAAAATCGATCTTTTAGGTGCCAAAAAGTCGATATCTCAAATTCAATCCCAAAACACCCGAAAATTCGATATTTAGGGGTCCCAGAAGCGATCTGTACATGCCTACTCCCTGTTAGAGTATTTTCAAAATACATGCTCAAAACATACAGAAAATCGATCTTTTAGGTGCACAAAAGTCGATATGTGCATGCATATTCAGTACCCGTTTATATCCCAAATTCAGGCTCAAAAAACCCGAAAATTCAATATTTTGGGGTCCCAGAAGCAATCTGTACATGCCTACACAGTGTTAGAGTATTTTCAAAATACAGGCCCAAAACATGCTGAAAATCGATATTTTAGATGCCCAAAGTCAATATGTGCATGTATCTTCTGTACCCGTTTATATCTCAAATTCAGGCTCAAAACACCCGAAAATTCAATATTTTGGGGTCCCAGAAGCAATCTGTACATGCCTACACAGTGCTAGAATATTTTCAAAATATAGGCTAAAAACATGCTAAAAATCGACATTTTAGGTGCCAATAAATCGATATCTCAAATTCAGTCCCAAAACACCCGAAAATTCGATATTTAGAGGTCCCAGAAGGTATCTGTACATGCCTACTCCGTGTTAGAGTATTTTCAAAATACAGGCCAAAAACATACTGAAAATCGATCTTTTAGGTGCCCAAAAGTCGATATGTGCATGCATCTTCTGTACCCGTTTATATCTCAAATTCTGGCCCTAAACACCCGAAAATTCGATATTTTGGGGTCCCAGAAGCGATCTGTACATGCCTACTCCGTGTTAGAGTATTTTCAAAATTCAGGCCCAAAACATGCTGAAAATCGATATTTTTGGTGCCCAAAGTCAATATGTGCATGTACCTTCTGTACCCGTTTACATCTCAAATTCAGGCTCAAAACACCCGAAAATTCAATATTTTGGGGTCCCAGAAGCAATCTGTACAGTGCTTGAATATTTTCAAAATATAGGCTAAAAACATGCTAAAAAATCGATCTTTTAGGTGCCAAAAAGTCGATATCTCAAATTCAGTCCCAAAACACCCGAAAATTCGATATTTAGGGGTCCCAGAAGCGATCTGTACATGCCTACTCCGTGTTAGAGTATTTTCAAAATACATGCTCAAAACATACTGAAAATCGATCTTTTAGGTGCACAAAAGTCGATATGTGCATGCATCTTCAGTACCCGTTTATATCTCAAATTCAGGCTCAAAACACCCGAAAATTCGATATTTTGGGGTCCCAGAAGCAATCTGTACATGCCTACTCAGTGTTAGAGTATTTTCAAAATACAGGCCCAAAACATGCTGAAACTCGATATTTTAGATGCCCAAAGTCAATATGTGCATGTATCTTCTGTACCCGTTTATATATCAAATTCAGGCTCAAAACACCCGAAAATTCAATATTTTGGGGTCCCAGAAGCAATCTGTACATGCCTACACAGTGCTAGAATATTTTCAAAATATAGGCTAAAAACATGCTAAAAATCGACATTTTAGGTGCCAAAAAATTGATATCTCAAATTCAGTCCCAAAACACCCGAAAATTCGATATTTAGAGGTCCCAGAAGGTATCTGTACATGCCTACTCTGTGTTAGAGTATTTTCAAAATACAGGCCAAAAACATACTGAAAATCGATCTTTTAGGTGCCCAAAAGTCGATATGTGCATGCATCTTCTGTACCCGTTTATATCTCAAATTCTGGCCCTAAACACCCGAAAATTCGATATTTTGGGGTCCCAGAAGCGATCTGTACATGCCTACTCAGTGCTAGAATATTTTCAAAATATAGGCTAAAAACATGCTAAAAATCGATCTTTTAGGTGCCAAAAAGTCGATATCTCAAATTCAGTCCCAAAACACCCGAAAATTCGATATTTAGGGGTCCCAGAAGCGATCTGTACATGCCTACTCCCTGTTAGAGTATTTTCAAAATACATGCTCAAAACATACTGAAAATCGATCTTTTAGGTGCACAAAAGTCGATATGTGCATGCATCTTCAGTACCCGTTTATATCCCAAATTCAGGCTCAAAACACCCGAAAATTCAATAATTTGGGGTCCCAGAAGCAATCTGTACATGCCTACTCAGTGTTAGAGTATTTTCAAAATACAGGCCCAAAACATGCTGAAAATCGATATTTTAGATGCCCAAAGTCAATATGTGCATGTATCTTCTGTACCCCGTTTATATCTCAAATTCAGGCTCAAAACACCCGAAAAATTCAATATTTTGGGGTCCCAGAAGAAATCTGTACATGCCTACACAGTGCTAGAATATTTTCAAAATATAGGCTAAAAACATGCTAAAAATCGACATTTTAGGTGCCAATAAATCGATATCTCAAATTCAGTCCCAAAACACCCGAAAATTCGATATTTAGAGGTCCCAGAAGGTATCTGTACATGCCTACTCCGTGTTAGAGTATTTTCAAAATACAGGCCAAAAACATACTGAAAATCGATCTTTCAGGTGCCCAAAAGTCGATATGTGCATGCATCTTCTGTACCCGTTTATATCTCAAATTCTGGCCCTAAACACCCGAAAATTCGATATTTTGGGGTCCCAGAAGCGATCTGTACATGCCTACTCCGTGTTAGAGTATTTTCAAAATTCAGGCCCAAAACATGCTGAAAATCGATATTTTTGGTGCCCAAAGTCAATATGTGCATGTACCTTCTGTACCCGTTTATATCTCAAATTCAGGCTCAAAACACCCGAAAATTCAATATTTTGGGGTCCCAGAAGCAATCTGTACAGTGCTTGAATATTTTCAAAATATAGGCTAAAAACATGCTAAAAATCGATCTTTTAGGTGCCAAAAAGTCGATATCTCAAATTCAGTCCCAAAACACCCGAAAATTCGATATTTAGGGGCCCCAGAAGCGATCTGTACATGCCTACTCCGTGTTAGAGTATTTTCAAAATACATGCTCAAAACATACTGAAAATCGATCTTTTAGGTGCACAAAAGTCGATATGTGCATGCATCTTCAGTACCCGTTTATATCTCAAATTCAGGCTCAAAACACCCGAAAATTCAATATTTTGGGGTCCCAGAAGCAATCTGTACATTCCTACACAGTGCTAGAATATTTTCAAAATATAGGCTAAAAACATGCTAAAAATCGATCTTTTAGGTGCCAAAAAGTCGATATCTCAAATTCAGTCCCAAAACACCCGAAAATTCGATATTTAGGGGTCCCAGAAGCAATCTGTACATTCCTACTCCGTGTTAGAGTATTTTCAAAATACAGGCCCAAAACATGCTGAAAATCGATATTTTAGATGCCCAAAGTCAATATGTGCATGTATCTTCTGTACCCGTTTATATCTCAAATTCAGGCTCAAAACATCCGAAAATTCAATATTTTGGGGTCCCAGAAGCAATCTGTACATGCCTACTCAGTGCTAGATTTTTTTTTTTTTAAATATAGGCTAAAAAACATGCTAAAAATCGATCTTTTAGGTGCCAAAAAGTGATATCTCAAATTCAGTCCCAAAACACCCGAAAATTCAATATTTTGGGGTCACAGAAGCAATCTGTACATGCCTACCCAGTGCTAGAATATTTTCAAAATATAGGCTAAAAACATGCTAAAAATCGATCTTTTAGGTGCCAAAAAGTCGATATCTCAAATTCAGTCCCAAAACACCCGAAAATTCGATTTTTAGGGGTCCCAGAAGCGATCTAAACATGCCTACTCCGTGTTAGAGTATTTTCAAAATACATGCTCAAAACATACTGAAAATCGATCTTTTAGATGCACAAAAGTCGATATGTGCATGCATCTTCAGTACCCGTTTATATCTCAAATTCAGGCTCAAAACACCCGAAAATTCGATATTTTGGGGTCCCAGAAGCAATCTGTACATGCCTACTCAGTGTTAGAGTATTTTCAAAATACAGGCCCAAAACATGCTGAAACTCGATATTTTAGATGCCCAAAGTCAATATGTGCATGTATCTTCTGTACCCGTTTATATATCAAATTCAGGCTCAAAACACCCGAAAATTCAATATTTTGGGGTCCCAGAAGCAATCTGTACATGCCTACACAGTGCTAGAATATTTTCAAAATATAGGCTAAAAACATGCTAAAAATCGACATTTTAGGTGCCAAAAAATTGATATCTCAAATTCAGTCCCAAAACACCCGAAAATTCGATATTTAGAGGTCCCAGAAGGTATCTGTACATGCCTACTCTATGTTAGAGTATTTTCAAAATACAGGCCAAAAACATACTGAAAATCGATCTTTTAGGTGCCCAAAAGTCGATATGTGCATGCATCTTCTGTACCCGTTTATATCTCAAATTCTGGCCCTAAACACTCGAAAATTCGATATTTTGGGGTCCCAGAAGCGATCTGTACATGCCTACTCAGTGCTAGAATATTTTCAAAATATATGCTAAAAACATGCTAAAAATCGATCTTTTAGGTGCCAAAAAGTCAATATCTCAAATTCAGTCCCAAAACACCCGAAAATTCGATATTTAGGGGTCCCAGAATCGATCTGTACATGCCTACTCCGTGTTAGAGTATTTTCAAAATTCAGGCCCAAAACATGCTGAAAATCGATATTTTTGGTGCCCAAAGTCAATATGTGCATGTACCTTCTGTACCCGTTTATATCTCAAATTCAGGCTCAAAACACCCGAAAATTCAATATTTTGGGGTCCCAGAAGCAATCTGTACAGTGCTTGAATATTTTCAAAATATAGGCTAAAAACATGCTAAAAATCGATCTTTTAGGTGCCAAAAAGTCGATATCTCAAATTCAGTCCCAAAACACCAGAAAATTCGATATTTAGGGGCCCCAGAAGCGATCTGTACATGCCTACTCCGTGTTAGAGTATTTTCAAAATACATGCTCAAAACATACTGAAAATCGATCTTTTAGGTGCACAAAAGTCGATATGTGCATGCATCTTCAGTACCCGTTTATATCTCAAATTCAGGCTCAAAACACCCGAAAATTCAATATTTTGGGGTCCCAGAAGCAATCTGTACATGCCTACACAGTGCTAGAATATTTTCAAAATATAGGGTAAAAACATGCTAAAAATCGATCTTTTAGGTGCCAAAAAGTCGATATCTCAAATTCAGTCCCAAAACACCCGAAAATTTGATATTTAGGGGTCCCAGAAGCAATCTGTACATACCTACTCAGTGTTAGAGTATTTTCAAAATACAGGCCCAAAACATGCTGAAAATCGATATTTTAGATGCCCAAAGTCAATATGTGCAATAATTCAGGCTCAAAACATCCGAAAATTCAATATTTTGGGGTCCCAGAAGCAATCTGTACATGCCTACTCAGTGCTAGATTTTTTTTTTTTAAATATAGGCTAAAAACATGCTAAAAATCGATCTTTTAGGTGCCAAAAAGTCGATATCTCAAATTCAGTCCCAAAACACCCGAAAATTCAATATTTTTGGGTCCCAGAAGCAATCTGTACATAGGCCTACCCAGTGCTAGAATATTTTCAAAATATAGGCTAAAAACATGCTAAAAATCGATCTTTTAGGTGCCAAAAAGTCGATATCTCAAATTCAGTCCCAAAACACCCGAAAATTCTATTTTTAGGGGTCCCAGAAGCGATCTGTACATGCCTACTCCGTGTTAGAGTATTTTCAAAATACATGCTCAAAACATACTGAAAATCGATCTTTTAGGTGCACAAAAGTCGATATGTGCATGAATCTTCAGTACCCGTTTATATCTCAAATTCAGGCTCAAAACACTCGAAAATTCAATATTTTGGGGTCCCAGAAGCAATCTGTACATGCCTACACAGTGCTAGAATATTTTCAAAATATAGGCTAAAAACATGCTAAAAATCGACATTTTAGGTGCCAAAAAATCGATATCTCAAATTCAGTCCCAAAACACCCGAAAATTCGATATTTAGAGGTCCCAAAAGGTATCTGTACATGCCTACTCCGTGTTAGAGTATTTTCAAAATACAGGCCAAAAACATACTGAAAATCGATCTTTTAGGTGCCCAAAAGTCGATATGTGCATGCATTTTCTGTACCCGTTTATATCTCAAATTCTGGCCCTAAACACCCGAAAATTTGATATTTTGGGGTCCCAGAAGCGATCTGTACATGCCTACTCCGTGTTAGAGTATTTTCAAAATTCAGGCCCAAAACATGCTGAAAATCGATATTTTAGATGCCCAAAGTCAATATGTGCATGTATCTTCTGTACCCGTTTATATCTCAAATTCAGGCTCAAAACACCCGAAAATTCAATATTTTGGGGTCCCAGAAGCAATCTGTACATACCTACACAGTGCTATAATATTTTCAAAAAATAGGCTAAAAACATGCTAAAAATCGATATTATAGGTGCCAAAAAATCGATATCTCAAATTCAGTCTAATAACACCCGAAAATTCGATATTTAGAGGTCCCAAAAGGTATCTGTACATGCCTACTCCGTGTTAGAGTATTTTCAAAATACAGGCCAAAAACATACTGAAAATCGATCTTTTAGGTGCCCAAAAGTCGATATGTGCATGCATCTTCTGTACCCGTTTATATCTCAAATTCTGGCCTTAAACACCCGAAAATTCGATATTTTGGGGTCCCCGAAGCGATCTGTACATGCCTACTCCGTGTTAGAGTATTTTCAAAATTCAGGCCCAAAACATGCTGAAAATCGATATTTTTGGTGCCCAAAGTCAATATGTGCATGTATCTTCTGTACCCGTTTATATCTCAAATTCAGGCTCAAAACACCCGAAAATTCAATATTTTGGGGTCCCAAAAGCAATCTGTACATGCCTACTCAGTGTTAGAGTATTTTCAAAATACAGGCCCAAAACATGCTGAAAATCGATATTTTAGATGCCCAAAGTCAATATGTGCATGTATCTTCTGTACCCGTTTATATCTCAAATTCAGGCTCAAAACACCCGAAAATTCAATATTTTGGGGTCCCAGAAGCAATCTGTACATGCCTACACAGTGCTAGAATATTTTCAAAATATAGGCTAAAAACATGCTAAAAATCGACATTTTAGGTGCCAAAAAATCGATATCTCAAATTCAGTCCCAAAACACCCGAAAATTCGATATTTAGAGGTCCCAGAAGGTATCTGTACATGCCTACTCCGTGTTAGAGTATTTTCAAAATACAGGCCAAAAACATACTGAAAATCGATCATTTAGGTGCCCAAAAGTCGATATGTGCATGCATCTTCTGTACCCGTTTATATCTCAAATTCTGGCCCTAAACACCCGAAAATTCGATATTTTGGGGTCCCAGAAGCGATCTGTACATGCCTACTCCGTGTTAGAGTATTTTCAAAATACAGGCCCAAAACATGCTGAAAATCGATATTTTAGATGCCCAAAGTCAATATGTGCATGTATCTTCTGTACCCGTTTATATCTCAAATTCAGGCTCAAAACACCCGAAAATTCAATATTTTGGGGTCCCAGAAGCAATCTGTACATGCCTACACAGTGCTAGAATATTTTCAAAATATAGGCGAAAAACATGCTAAAAATCGACATTTTAGGTGCCAAAAAATCGATATCTCAAATTCAGTCCCAAAACACCCGAAAATTCGATATTTAGAGGTCCCAGAAGGTATCTGTACATGCCTACTCCGTGTTAGAGTATTTTCAAAATACAGGCCAAAAACATACTGAAAATCGATCATTTAGGTGCCCAAAAGTCGATATGTGCATGCATCTTCTGTACCCGTTTATATCTCAAATTCTGGCCCTAAACACCCGAAAATTCGATATTTTGGGGTCCCAGAAGCGATCTGTACATGCCTACTCCGTGTTAGAGTATTTTCAAAAATACAGGCCCAAAACATGCTGAAAATCGATATTTTAGATGCCCAAAGTCATTATGTGCATGTATCTTCTGTACCCGTTTATATCTCAAATTCAGGCTCAAAACACCCGAAAATTCAATATTTTGGGGTCCCAGAAGCAATCTGTACATGCCTACACAGTGCTAGAATATTTTCAAAATATAGGCGAAAAACATGCTAAAAATCGACATTTTAGGTGCCAAAAAATCGATATCTCAAATTCAGTCCCAAAACACCCGAAAATTCGATATTTAGAGGTCCCAGAAGGTATCTGTACATGCCTACTCCGTGTTAGAGTATTTTCAAAATACAGGCCAAAAACATACTGAAAATCGATCTTTTAGGTGCCCAAAAGTCGATATGTGCATGCATCTTCTGTACCCGTTTATATCTCAAATTCAGGCTCAAAACACCCGAAAATTCAATATTTTGGGGTCCCAGAAGCAATCTGTACATGCCTACTCAGTGTTAGAGTATTTTCAAAATTCAGGCCCAAAATATGCTGAAAATCGATATTTTAGATGCCCAAAGTCAATATGTGCATGTATCTTCTGTACCCGTTTATATCTCAAATTCAGGCTCAAAACACCCGAAAATTCAATATTTTGGGGTCCCAGAAGCAATCTGTACAGTGCTAGAATATTTTCAAAATTTAGGCTAAAAACATGCTAAAAATCGATCTTTTAGGTGCCAAAAAGTCGATATCTCAAATTCAGTCCCAAAACACCCGAAAATTCGATATTTAGGGGTCCCCGAAGCGGTCTGTACATGCCTACTCCGTGTTAGAGTATTTTCAAAATACATGCTCAAAACATACTGAAAATCGATCTTTTAGGTGCACAAAAGTCGATATGTGCATGCATCTTCAGTACCCGTTTATATCTCAAATTCAGGCTCAAAACACCCGAAAATTCAATATTTTGGGGTCCCAGAAGCAATCTGTACATGCCTACTCAGTGCTAGAATATTTTCAAAATATAGGCTAAAAACATGCTAAAAATCGATCTTTTAGGTGCCAAAAAGTCGATATCTCAAATTCAGTCCCAAAACACCCGAAAATTCGATATTTAGGGGCCCCAGAAGCGATCTGTACATGCCTACTCCGTGTTAGAGTATTTTCAAAATACATGCTCAAAACATACTGAAAATCGCTCTTTTAGGTGCCCAAAAGTCGATATGTGCATGCATCTTCAGTACCCGTTTATATCTCAAATTCAGGCTCAAAACACCCGAAAATTCAATATTTTGGGGTCCCAGAAGCAATCTGTACATGCCTACTCAGTGTTAGAGTATTTTCAAAATACAGGCCCAAAACATGCTGAAAATCGATATTTTAGATGCCCATAGTCAATATGTGCATGTATCTTCTGTACCTGTTTATATCTCAAATTCAGGCTCAAAACATCCGAAAATTCAATATTTTGGGGTCCCAGAAGCAATCTGTACATGCCTACACAGTGCTAGAATATTTTCAAAATATAGGCTAAAAACATGCTAAAAATCGATCTTTTAGGTGCCAAAAAGTCGATATCTCAAATTCAGTCCCAAAACACCCGAAAATTCGATATTTAGGGGTCCCAGAAGCGATCTGTACATGCCTACTCCGTGTTAGAGTATTTTCAAAATACATGCTCAAAACATACTGATAATCGATCTTTTAGGTGCACAAAAGTCGATATGTGCATGCATCTTCAGTACCCGTTTATATCTCAAATTCATGCTCAAAACACCCGAAAATTCAATATTTTGGGGTCCCAGAAGCAATCTGTACATGCCTACTCAGTGTTAGAGTATTTTCAAAATACAGGCCCAAAACATGCTGAAAATCGATATTTTAGATGCCCAAAGTCAATATGTGTATGTATCTTCTGTACCCGTTTATATCTCAAATTCAGGCTCAAAACACCCGAAAATTCAATATTTTGGGGTCCCAGAAGCAATCTGTACATGCCTACACAGTGCTAGAATATTTTCAAAATATAGGCTAAAAACATGCTAAAAATCGACATTTTAGGTGCCAAAAAATCGATATCTCAAATTCAGTCCCAAAACACCCGAAAATTTAATATTTAGAGGTCCCAGAAGGTATCTGTACATGCCTACTCCGTGTTAGAGTATTTTCAAAATACAGGCCAAAAACATACTGAAAATCGATCTTTTAGGTGCCCAAAAGTCGATATGTGCATGCATCTTCTGTACCCGTTTATATATCAAATTCTGGCCCTAAACACCCGGAAATTCGATATTTTGGGGTCCCAGAGCAATCTGTACATGCCTACTCCGTGTCAGAGCATTTTCAAAATTCAGGCCCAAAACATGCTGAAAATCGATAATTTTGGTGCCCAAAGTCAATATGTGCATGTATCTTCTGTACCCGTTTATATCTCAAATTCAGGCTCAAAACACCCGAAAATTCAATATTTTGGGGTCCCAGAAGCAATCTGTACATGCCTACACAGTGCTAGAATATTTTCAAAATATAGGCTAAAAACATGCTAAAAATCGATCTTTTAGGTGCCAAAAAGTCGATATCTCAAATTCAGTCCCAAAACACCCGAAAATTCGATATTTAGGGGTCCCAGAAGAGATCTGTACATGCCTACTCCGTGTTAGAGTATTTTCAAAATACATGCTCAAAACATACTGATAATCGATCTTTTACGTGCACAAAAGTCGATATGTGCATGCATCTTCAGTACCCGTTTATATCTCAAATTCAGGCTCAAAACACCCGAAAATTCAATATTTTGGGGTCCCAGAAGCAATCTGTACATGCCTACTCAGTGTTAGAGTATTTTCAAAATACAGGCCCAAAACATGCTGAAAATCGATATTTTAGATGCCCAAAGTCAATATGTGTATGTATCTTCTGTACCCGTTTATATCTCAAATTCAGGCTCAAAACACCCGAAAATTCAATATTTTGGGGTCCCAGAAGCAATCTGTACATGCCTACACAGTGCTAGAATATTTTCAAAATATAGGCTAAAAACATGCTAAAAATCGACATTTTAGGTGCCAAAAAATCGATATCTCAAATTCAGTCCCAAAACACCCGAAAATTTAATATTTAGAGGTCCCAGAAGGTATCTGTACATGCCTACTCCGTGGTAGAGTATTTTCAAAATTCAGGCCAAAAACATACTGAAAATCGATCTCTTAGGTGCCCAAAAGTCGATATGTGCATGCATCTTCTGTACCCGTTTATATCTCAAATTCTGGCCCTAAACACCCGGAAATTCGATATTTTGGGGTCCCAGAAGCGATCTGTACATGCCTACTCCGTGTAAGAGCATTTTCAAAATTCAGGCCCAAAACATGCTGAAAATCGATAATTTAGGTGCCCAAAGTCAATATGTGCATGTATCTTCTGTACCCGTTTATATCTCAAATTCAGGCTCAAAACACCCGAAAATTAAATATTTTGGGGTCCCAGAAGCAATCTGTACATGCCTACACAGTGCTAGAATATTTTCAAAATATAGGCTAAAAACATGTTAAAAATCGATCTTTTAGGTGCCAAAAAGTCGATATCTCAAATTCAGTCCCAAAACACCCGAAAATTCGATATTTTGGGGTCCCAGAAGCAATCTGTACATGCCTACTCAGTGTTAGAGTATTTTCAAAATACAGGCCCAAAACATGCTGAAAATCGATATTTTAGATGCCCAAAGTCAATATGTGCATGTATCTTCTGTACCCGTTTATATCTCAAATTCGGGCTCAAAACATCCGAAAATTCAATATTTTGGGGTCCCAAAAGCAATCTGTACATGCCTACTCAGTGCTAAAATATTTTCAAAATATAGGCTAAAAACATGCAAAAAATCGATCTTTTAGGTGCCAAAAAGTCGATATCTCAAATTCAGTCCCAAAACACCCGAAAATTCAATATTTTGGGGTCCCAGAAGCAATCTGTACATGCCTACCCAGTGCTAGAATATTTTCAAAATATAGGCTAAAAACATGCTAAAAATCGATCTTTTAGGTGCCAAAAAGTCGATATCTCAAATTCAGTCCCAAAACACCCGAAAATTCGATATGTAGGGGTCCCAGAAGCGATCTGCACATGCATACTCCGTGTTAGAGTATTTTCAAAATACATGCTCAAAACATACTGAAAATCGATCTTTTAGGTGCACAAAAGTCGATATGTGCATGCATCTTCAGTACCCGTTTATATCTCAAATTCAGGCTCAAAACACCCGAAAATTCAATATTTTGGGGTCCCAGAAGCAATCTGTACATGCCTACTCAGTGTTAGAGTATTTTCAAAATACAGGCACAAAACATGCTGAAAATCGATATTTTAGATGCCCAAAGTCAATATGTGCATGTATCTTCTGTACCCGTTTATATCTCAAATTCAGGCTCAAAACACCCGAAAATTCAATATTTTGGGGTCCCAGAAGCAATCTGTACATACCTACACAGTGCTATAATATTTTCAAAATATAGGCTAAAAACATGCTAAAAATCGATATTATAGGTGCCAAAAAATCGATATCTCAAATTCAGTCCCATAACACCCGAAAATTCGATATTTAGAGGTCCCAAAAGGTATCTGTACATGCCTACTCCGTGTTAGAGTATTTTCAAAATACAGGCCAAAAACATACTGAAAATCGATCTTTTAGGTGCCCAAAAGTCGATATGTGCATGCATCTTCTGTACCCGTTTATATCTCAAATTCTGGCCTTAAACACCCGAAAATTCGATATTTTGGGGTCCCAGAAGCAATCTGTACATGCCTACTCCGTGTTAGAGTATTTTCAAAATTCAGGCCCAAAACATGCTGAAAATCGATATTTTTGGTGCCCAAAGTCAATATGTGCATGTATCTTCTGTACCCGTTTATATCTCAAATTCAGGCTCAAAACACCCGAAAATTCAATATTTTGGGGTCCCAAAAGCAATCTGTACATGCCTACTCAGTGTTAGAGTATTTTCAAAATACAGGCCCAAAACATGCTGAAAATCGATATTTTAGATGCCCAAAGTCAATATGTGCATGTGTCTTCTGTACCCGTTTATATCTCAAATTCATGCTCAAAACACCCGAAAATTCAATATTTTGGGGTCCCAGAAGCAATCTGTACATGCCTACACAGTGCTAGAATATTTTCAAAATATAGGCTAAAAACATGCTAAAAATCGACATTTTAGGTGCCAAAAAATCGATATCTCAAATTCAGTCCCAAAACACCCGAAAATTCGATATTTAGAGGTCCCAGAAGGTATCTGTACATGCCTACTCCGTGTTAGAGTATTTTCAAAATACAGGCCAAAAACATACTGAAAATCGATCATTTAGGTGCCCAAAAGTCGATATGTGCATGCATCTTCTGTACCCGTTTATATCTCAAATTCTGGCCCTAAACACCCGAAAATTCGATATTTTGGGGTCCCAGAAGCGATCTGTACATGCCTACTCCGTGTTAGAGTATTTTCAAAATACAGGCCCAAAACATGCTGAAAATCGATATTTTAGATGCCCAAAGTCAATATGTGCATGTATCTCCTGTACCCGTTTATATCTCAAATTCAGGCTTAAAACACCCGAAAATTCAATATTTTGGGGTCCCAGAAGCAATCTGTACATGCCTACACAGTGCTAGAATATTTTCAAAATATAGGCTAAAAACATACTAAAAATCGACATTTTAGGTGCCAAAAAATCGATATCTCAAATTCAGTCCCAAAACACCCGAAAATTCGATATTTAGAGGTCCCAGAAGGTATCTGTACATGCCTACTCCGTGTTAGAGTATTTTCAAAATACAGGCCAAAAACATACTGAAAATCGATCTTTTAGGTGCCCAAAAGTCGATATGTGCATGCATCTTCTGTATCCGTTTATATCTCAAATTCTGGCCCTAAACACCCGAAAATTCAATATTTTGGGGTCCCAGAAGCGATCTGTACATGCCTACTCCGTGTTAGAGTATTTTCAAAATTCAGGCCCAAAACATGCTGAAAATCGATATTTTTGGTGCCCAAAGTCAATATGTGCATGTATCTTCTGTACCCGTTTATATCTCAAATTCAGGCTCAAAACACCCGAAAATTCAATATTTTGGGGTCCCAGAAGCAATCTGTACAGTGCTAGAATATTTTCAAAATATAGGCTAAAAACATGCTAAAAATCGATCTTTTAGGTGCCAAGAAAGTCGATATCTCAAATTCAGTCCAAAAACACCCGAAAATTCGATTTTTAGGGGTCCCAGAAGCGATCTGTACATGCCTACTCCGTGTTAGAGTATTTTCAAAATTCAGGCCCAAAACATGCTGAAAATCGATATTTTAGTTGCCCAAAGTCAATATGTGCATGTATCTTCTGTACCCGTTTATATCTCAAATTCAGGCTCAAAACACCCGAAAATTCAATATTTTGGGGTCCCAGAAGCAATCTGTACAGTGCTAGAATATTTTCAAAATATAGGCTAAAAACATGCTAAAAATCGATCTTTTAGGTGCCAAGAAAGTCGATATCTCAAATTCAGTCCCAAAACACCCGAAAATTCGATTTTTAGGGGTCCCAGAAGCGATCTGTACATGCCTACTCCGTGTTAGAGTATTTTCAAAATTCAGGCCCAAAACATGCTGAAAATCGATATTTTAGATGCCCAAAGTCAACATGTGCATGTATCTTCTGTACCCGTTTATATCTCAAATTCAGGCTCAAAACACCCGAAAATTCAATATTTTGGGGTCCCAGAAGCAATCTGTACAGTGCTAGAATATTTTCAAAATTTAGGCTAAAAACATGCTAAAAATCGATCTTTTAGGTGCCAAAAAGTCGATATCTCAAATTCAGTCCCAAAACACCCGAAAATTCGATATTTAGGGGTCCCAGAAGCGATCTGTACATGCCTACTCCGTGTTAGAGTATTTTCAAAATACATGCTCAAAACATACTGAAAATCGATCTTTTAGGTGCACAAAAGTCGATATGTGAATGCATCTTCAGTACCCGTTTATATCTCAAATTCAGGCTCAAAACACCCGAAAATTCAATATTTTGGGGTCCCAGAAGCAATCTGTACATGCCTACTCAGTGTTAGAGTATTTTCAAAATACAGGCCCAAAACATGCTGAAAATCGATATTTTAGATGCCCAAAGTCAATATGTGCATGTATTTTCTGTACCCGTTTATATCTCAAATTCAGGCTCAAAACACCTGAAAATTCAATATTTTGGGGTCCCAAAAGCAATCTGTACATGCCTACACAGTGCTAGAATATTTTCAAAATATAGGCTAAAAACATGCTAAAAATCGACATTTTAGGTGCCAAAAAATTGATATCTCAAATTCAGTCCCAAAACACCCGAAAATTCGATATTTAGAGGTCCCAGAAGGTATCTGTACATGCCTACTCTGTGTTAGAGTATTTTCAAAATACAGGCCAAAAACATACTGAAAATCGATCTTTTAGGTGCCCAAAAGTCGATATGTGCATGCATCTTCTGTACACGTTTATATCTCAAATTCTGGCCCTAAACACCCGAAAATTCGATATTTTGGGGTCCCAGAAGCAATCTGTACATGCCTACTCAGTGTTAGAGTATTTTCAAAATACAGGCCCAAAACATGCTGAAAATCGATATTTTAGATGCCCAAAGTCAATATGTGCATGTATTTTCTGTACCCGTTTATATCTCAAATTCAGGCTCAAAACACCCGAAAATTCAATATTTTGGGGTCCCAGAAGCAATCTGTACATGCCTACTCAGTGGTAGAATATTTTCAAAATATAGGCTAAAAACATGCTAAAAATCGATCTTTTAGGTGCCAAAAAGTCGATATCTCAAATTCAGTCCCAAAACACCCGAAAATTCGATATTTACGGGTCCCAGAAGCGATCTGTACATGCCTACTCCGTGTTAGAGTATTTTCAAAATACATGCTCAAAACATACTGAAAATCGATCTTTTAGGTGCACAAAAGTCGATATGTGCATGCATCTTCAGTACCCGTTTATATCTCAAATTCAGGCTCAAAACACCCGAAAATTCAATATTTTGGGGTCCCAGAAGCAATCTGTACATGCCTACTCAGTGTTAGAGTATTTTCAAAATACAGGCCCAAAACATGCTGAAAATCGATATTTTAGATGCCCAAAGTCAATATGTGCATGTATCTTCTGTACCCGTTTATATCTCAAATTCAGGCTCAAAACACCCGAAAATTCAATATTTTGGGGTCCCAGAAGCAATCTGTACATGCCTACACATTGCTAGAATATTTTCAAAATATAGGCTAAAAACATGCTAAAAATCGACATTTTAGGTGCCAAAAAATCGATATCTCAAATTCAGCCCCAAAACACCCGAAAATTCGATATTTAGAGGTCCCAGAAGGTATCTGTACATGCCTACTCCGTGTTAGAGTATTTTCAAAATACAGGCCAAAAACATACTGAAAATCGATCTTTCAGGTGCCCAAAAGTCGATATGTGCATGCATCTTCTGTACCCGTTTATATCTCAAATTCTGGCCCTAAACAATCGAAAATTCGATATTTTGGGGTCCCAGAAGCGATCTGTACATGCCTACTCCGTGTTAGAGTATTTTCAAAATTCAGGCCTAAAACATGCTGAAAATCGATATTTTTGGTGCCCAAAGTCAATATGTGCATGTATATTCTGTACCCGTTTATATCTCAAATTCAGGCTCAAAACACCCGAAAATTCAATATTTTGGGGTCCCAGAAGCAATCTGTACATGCCTACTCAGTGCTAGAATATTTTCAAAATATAGGCCCAAAACATGCTGAAAATCGATATTTTAGATGCCCAAAGTCAATATGTGCATGTATCTTCTGTACCCGTTTATATCTCAAATTCAGGCTCAAAACACCCGAAAATTCAATATTTTGGGGTCCCAGAAGCAATCTGTACATGCCTACACAGTGCTAGAATATTTTCAAAATATAGGCTAAAAACATGCTAAAAATCGACATTTTAGGTGCCAAAAAATTGATATCACAAATTCAGTCCCAAAACACCCGAAAATTCGATATTTAGAGGTCCCAGAAGGTATCTGTACATGCCTACTCTGTGTTAGAGTATTTTCAAAATACAGGCCAAAAACATACTGAAAATCGATCTTTTAGGTGCCCAAAAGTCGATATGTGCATGCATCTTCTGTACCCGTTTATATCTCAAATTCTGGCCCTAAACACCCGAAAATTCGATATTTTGGGGTCCCAGAAGTGATCTGTACATGCCTACTCCGTGTTAGAGTATTTTCAAAATTCAGGTCCAAAACATGTTGAAAATCGATATTTTTGGTGCCCAAAGTCAATATGTGCATGTATCTTCTGTACCCGTTTATATCTCAAATTCAGGCTCAAAACACCCGAAAATTCAATATTTTGGGGTCCCAAAAGCAATCTGTACATGCCTACTCAGTGTTAGAGTATTTTCAAAATACAGGCCCAAAACATGCTGAAAATCGATATTTTAGATGCCCAAAGTCAATATGTGCATGTATCTTCTGAACCCGTTTATATCTCAAATTCAGGCTCAAAACACCCGAAAATTCAATATTTTTTGGGTCCCAGAAGCAATCTGTACATGCCTACACAGTGCTAGAATATTTTCAAAATATAGGCTAAAAACATGCTAAAAATCGACATTTTAGGTGCCAAAAAATCGATCTCATATTTAGTCCCAAAACACCCGAAAATTCGATATTTAGAGGTCCCAGAAGGTATCTGTACATGCCTACTCCGTGTTAGAGTATTTTCAAAATACAGGCCAAAAACATACTGAAAATCGATCATTTAGGTGCCCACAAGTCGATATGTGCATGCATCTTCTGTACCCGTTTATATCTCAAATTCTGGCCCTAAACACCCGAAAATTCGATATTTGGGGGTCCCAGAAGCGATCTGTACATGCCTACTCCGTGTTAGAGTATTTTCAAAATACAGGCCCAAAACATGCTGAAAATCGATATTTTAGATGCCCAAAGTCAATATGTGCATGTATCATCTGTACCCGTTTATATCTCAAATTCTGACCCTAAACACCCGAAAATTCGATATTTTGGGGTCCCAGAAGCGATCTGTACATGCCTACTCCGTGTTAGAGTATTTTCAAAATTCAGGCCCAAAACATGCTGAAAATCGATATTTTTGGTGCCCAAAGTCAATATGTGCATGTATCTTCTCTACCCGTTTATATCTCAAATTCAGGCTCAAAACACCCGAAAATTCAATATTTTGGGGTCCCAGAAGCAATCTGTACAGTGCTAGAATATTTTCAAAATATAGGCTAAAAACATGCTAAAAATCGATCTTTTAGGTGCCAAAAAAATCGATATCTCAAATTCAGTCCCAAAACACCCGAAAATTCGATATTTAGGGGTCCCAGAAGCGATCTGTACATGCCTACTCCGTGTTAGAGTATTTTCAAAATACATGCTCAAAACATACTGAAAATCGATCTTTCAGGTGCCCAAAAGTCGATATGTGCATGCATCTTCTGTACCCGTTTATATCTCAAATTCTGGCCCTAAACAATCGAAAATTCGATATTTTGGGGTCCCAGAAGCGATCTGTACATGCCTACTCCGTGTTAGAGTATTTTCAAAATTCAGGCCTAAAACATGCTGAAAATCGATATTTTTGGTGCCCAAAGTCAATATGTGCATGTATATTCTGTACCCGTTTATATCTCAAATTCAGGCTCAAAACACCCGAAAATTCAATATTTTGGGGTCCCAGAAGCAATCTGTACATGCCTACTCAGTGCTAGAATATTTTCAAAATATAGGCCCAAAACATGCTGAAAATCGATATTTTAGATGCCCAAAGTCAATATGTGCATGTATCTTCTGTACCCGTTTATATCTCAAATTCAGGCTCAAAACACCCGAAAATTCAATATTTTGGGGTCCCAGAAGCAATCTGTACATGCCTACACAGTGCTAGAATATTTTCAAAATATAGGCTAAAAACATGCTAAAAATCGACATTTTAGGTGCCAAAAAATTGATATCACAAATTCAGTCCCAAAACACCCGAAAATTCGATATTTAGAGGTCCCAGAAGGTATCTGTACATGCCTACTCTGTGTTAGAGTATTTTCAAAATACAGGCCAAAAACATACTGAAAATCGATCTTTTAGGTGCCCAAAAGTCGATATGTGCATGCATCTTCTGTACCCGTTTATATCTCAAATTCTGGCCCTAAACACCCGAAAATTCGATATTTTGGGGTCCCAGAAGTGATCTGTACATGCCTACTCCGTGTTAGAGTATTTTCAAAATTCAGGTCCAAAACATGTTGAAAATCGATATTTTTGGTGCCCAAAGTCAATATGTGCATGTATCTTCTGTACCCGTTTATATCTCAAATTCAGGCTCAAAACACCCGAAAATTCAATATTTTGGGGTCCCAAAAGCAATCTGTACATGCCTACTCAGTGTTAGAGTATTTTCAAAATACAGGCCCAAAACATGCTGAAAATCGATATTTTAGATGCCCAAAGTCAATATGTGCATGTATCTTCTGAACCCGTTTATATCTCAAATTCAGGCTCAAAACACCCGAAAATTCAATATTTTTTGGGTCCCAGAAGCAATCTGTACATGCCTACACAGTGCTAGAATATTTTCAAAATATAGGCTAAAAACATGCTAAAAATCGACATTTTAGGTGCCAAAAAATCGATCTCATATTTAGTCCCAAAACACCCGAAAATTCGATATTTAGAGGTCCCAGAAGGTATCTGTACATGCCTACTCCGTGTTAGAGTATTTTCAAAATACAGGCCAAAAACATACTGAAAATCGATCATTTAGGTGCCCACAAGTCGATATGTGCATGCATCTTCTGTACCCGTTTATATCTCAAATTCTGGCCCTAAACACCCGAAAATTCGATATTTGGGGGTCCCAGAAGCGATCTGTACATGCCTACTCCGTGTTAGAGTATTTTCAAAATACAGGCCCAAAACATGCTGAAAATCGATATTTTAGATGCCCAAAGTCAATATGTGCATGTATCATCTGTACCCGTTTATATCTCAAATTCTGACCCTAAACACCCGAAAATTCGATATTTTGGGGTCCCAGAAGCGATCTGTACATGCCTACTCCGTGTTAGAGTATTTTCAAAATTCAGGCCCAAAACATGCTGAAAATCGATATTTTTGGTGCCCAAAGTCAATATGTGCATGTATCTTCTCTACCCGTTTATATCTCAAATTCAGGCTCAAAACACCCGAAAATTCAATATTTTGGGGTCCCAGAAGCAATCTGTACAGTGCTAGAATATTTTCAAAATATAGGCTAAAAACATGCTAAAAATCGATCTTTTAGGTGCCAAAAAAATCGATATCTCAAATTCAGTCCCAAAACACCCGAAAATTCGATATTTAGGGGTCCCAGAAGCGATCTGTACATGCCTACTCCGTGTTAGAGTATTTTCAAAATACATGCTCAAAACATACTGAAAATCGATCTTTTAGGTGCACAAAAGTCGATATGTGCATGCATCTTCAGTACCCGTTTATATCTCAAATTCAGGCTCAAAACACCCGAAAATTCAATATTTTGGGGTCCCAGAAGCAATCTGTACATGCCTACTCAGTGTTAGAGTATTTTCAAAATACAGGCCCAAAACATGCTGAAAATCGATATTTTAGATGCCCAAAGTCAATATGTGCATGTATCTTCTGTACCCGTTTATATATCAAATTCAGGCTCAAAACACCCGAAAATTCAATATTTTGGGGTCCCAGAAGCAATCTGTACATGCCTACACAGTGCTAGAATATTTTCAAAATATAGGCTAAAAACATGCTAAAAATCGACATTTTAGGTGCCAAAAAATTGATATCTCAAATTCAGTCCCAAAACACCCGAAAATTCGATATTTAGAGGTCCCAGAAGGTATCTGTACATGCCTACTCTGTGTTAGAGTATTTTCAAAATACAGGCCAAAAACATACTGAAAATCGATCTTTTAGGTGCCCAAAAGTCGATATGTGCATGCATCTTCTGTACCCGTTTATATCTCAAATTCTGGCCCTAAACACCCGAAAATTCGATATTTTGGGGTCCCAGAAGCGATCTGTACATGCCTACTCAGTGCTAGAATATTTTCAAAATATAGGCTAAAAACATGCTAAAAATCGATCTTTTAGGTGCCAAAAAGTCGATATCTCAAATTCAGTCCCAAAACACCCGAAAATTCGATATTTAGGGGTCCCAGAAGCAATCTGTTATTGCCTACTCCGTGTTAGAGTATTTTCAAAATACATACTCAAAACATACCTAAAATCGATCTTTTAGGTGCACACAAGTCGATATGTGCATGCATCTTCAGTACCCGTTTATATCTCAAATTCAGGCTCAAAACACCCGAAAATTCAATATTTTGGGGTCCCAGAAGCAATCTGTACATGCCTACTCAGTGTTAGAGTATTTTCAAAATACAGGCCCAAAACATGCTGAAAATCGATATTTTAGATGCCCAAAGTCAATATGTGCATGTATCTTCTGTACCCGTTTATATCTCAAATTCAGGCTCAAAACACCCGAAAATTCAATATTTTGGGGTCCCAGAAGCAATCTGTACATGCCTACACAGTGCTAGAATATTTTCAAAATATAGGCTAAAAACATGCTAAAAATCGACATTTTAGGTGCCAAAAAATTGATATCACAAATTCAGTCCCAAAACACCCGAAAATTCGATATTTAGAGGTCCCAGAAGGTATCTGTACATGCCTACTCTGTGTTAGAGTATTTTCAAAATACAGGCCAAAAACATACTGAAAATCGATCTTTTAGGTGCCCAAAAGTCGATATGTGCATGCATCTTCTGTACCCGTTTATATCTCAAATTCTGGCCCTAAACACCCGAAAATTCGATATTTTGGGGTCCCAGAAGCGATCTGTACATGCCTACTCAGTGCTAGAATATTTTCAAAATATAGGCTAAAAACATGCTAAAAATCAATCTTTTAGGTGCCAAAAAGTCGATATCTCAAATTCAGTCCCAAAACACCCGAAAATTCGATATTTAGGGGTCCCAGAAGCGATCTGTACATGCCTACTCCGTGTTAGAGTATTTTCAAAATACATGCTCAAAACATACTGAAAATCGATCTTTTAGGTGCACAAAAGTCGATATGTGCATGCATCTTCAGTACCCGTTTATATCTCAAATTCAGGCTCAAAACACCCGAAAATTCAATATTTTGGGGTCCCAGAAGCAATCTGTACATGCCTACTCAGTGTTAGAGTATTTTCAAAATACAGGCCCAAAACATGCTGAAAATCGATATTTTAGATGCCCAAAGTCAATATGTGCATGTATCTTCTGTACCCGTTTATATCTCAAATTCAGGCTCAAAACACCCGAAAATTCAATATTTTGGGGTCCCAGAAGCAATCTGTACATGCCTACACAGTGCTAGAATATTTTCAAAATATAGGCGAAAAACATGCTAAAAATCGACATTTTAGGTGCCAATAAATCGATATCTCAAATTCAGTCCCAAAACACCCGAAAATTCGATATTTAGAGGTCCCAGAAGGTATCTGTACATGCCTACTCCGTGTTAGAGTATTTTCAAAATACAGGCCAAAAACATACTGAAAATCGATCTTTCAGGTGCCCAAAAGTCGATATGTGCATGCATCTTCTGTACCCGTTTATATCTCAAATTCTGGCCCTAAACAACCGAAAATTCGATATTTTGGGGTCCCAGAAGCGATCTGTACATGCCTACTCCGTGTTAGAGTATTTTCAAAATTCAGGCCTAAAACATGCTGAAAATCGATATTTTTGGTGCCCAAAGTCAATATGTGCATGTATATTCTGTACCCGTTTATATCTCAAATTCAGGCTCAAAACACCCGAAAATTCAATATTTTGGGGTCCCAGAAGCAATCTGTACATGCCTACTCAGTGCTAGAATATTTTCAAAATATAGGCGCAAAACATGCTGAAAATCGATATTTTAGATGCCCAAAGTCAATATGTGCATGTATCTTCTGTACCCGTTTATATCTCAAATTCAGGCTCAAAACACCCGAAAATTCAATATTTTGGGGTCCCAGAAGCAATCTGTACATGCCTACACAGTGCTAGAATATTTTCAAAATATAGGCTAAAAACATGCTAAAAATCGACATTTTAGGTGCCAAAAAATTGATATCACAAATTCAGTCCCAAAACACCCGAAAATTCGATATTTAGAGGTCCCAGAAGGTATCTGTACATGCCTACTCTGTGTTAGAGTATTTTCAAAATACATGCTCAAAACATACTGAAAATCGATCTTTTAGGTGCACAAAAGTCGATATGTGCATGCATCTTCAGTACCCGTTTATATCTCAAATTCAGGCTCAAAACACCCGAAAATTCAATTTTTGGGGGTCCCAGAAGCAATCTGTACATGCCTACTCAGTGTTAGAGTATTTTCAAAATACAGGCCCAAAACATGCTGAAAATCGATATTTTAGATGCCCAAAGTCAATATGTGCATGTATTTTCTGTACCCGTTTATATCTCAAATTCAGGCTCAAAACACCCGAAAATTCAATATTTTGGGGTCCCAGAAGCAATCTGTACATGCCTACACAGTGCTAAAAAATTTTCAAAATATAGGCTAAAAACATGCTAAAAATCGACATTTTAGGTGTCAAAAAATCGATATCTCAAATTCAGTCCCAAAACACCCGAAAATTCGATATTTAGAGGTCCCAGAAGGTATCTGTACATGCCTACTCCGTGTTAGAGTATTTTCAAAATACAGGCCAAAAACATACTGAAAATCGACCTTTTAGGTGCCCAAAAGTCGATATGTGCATGCATCTTCTGTACCCGTTCATATCTCAAATTCTGGCCCTAAACACCCGAAAATTCGATATTTTGGGGTCCCAGAAGCGATCTGTACATGCCTACTCAGTGCTAGTATATTTTCAAAATATAGGCTAAAAACATGCTAAAAATCGATCTTTTAGGTGCCAAAAAGTCGATATCTCAAATTCAGTCCCAAAACACCCGAAAATTCGATATTTAGGGGTCCCAGAAGCGATCTGTACATGCCTACTCCGTGTTAGAGTATTTTCAAAATACAGGCCCAAAACATACAGAAAATCGTTCTTTTAGGTGCACAAAAGTCGATATGTGCATGCATCTTCAGTACCCGTTTATATCTCAAATTCAGGCTCAAAACACCCGAAAATTCAATATTTTGGGGTCCCAGAAGCAATCTGTACATGCCTACTCAGTGTTAGAGTATTTTCAAAATACAGGCCCAAAACATGCTGAAAATCGATATTTTAGATGCCCAAAGTCAATATGTGCATGTATCTTCTGTACCCGTTTATATCTCAAATTCAGGCTCAAAACACCCGAAAATTCAATATTTTGGGGTCCCAGAAGCAATCTGTACATGCCTACACAGTGCTAGAATATTTTCAAAATATAGGCTAAAAACATGCTAAAAATCGACATTTTAGGTGCCAAAAAATCGATATCTCAAATTCAGTCCCAAAACACCCGAAAATTCGATATTTAGACGTCCCAGAAGGTATCTGTACATGCCTACTCCGTGATAGAGTATTTTCAAAATACAGGCCAAAAACATACTGAAAATCGATCTTTTAGGTGCCCAAAAGTCGATATGTGCATGCATCTTCTGTACCCGTTTATATCTCAAATTCTGGTCCTAAACACCCGAAAATTCGATATTTTGGGGTCCCAGAAGCGATCTGTACATGCCTACCCCGTGTTAGAGTATTTTCAAAATTCAGGCCCAAAACATGCTGAAAATCGATATTTTTGGTGCCCAAAGTCAATATGTGCATGTATCTTTTGTACCCGTTTATATCTCAAATTCAGGCTCAAAACACCCGAAAATTCAATATTTTGGGGTCCCAGAAGCAATCTGTACATGCCTACACAGTGCTAGAATATTTTCAAAATATAGGCTAAAAACATGCTAAATATCGACATTTTAGGTGCCAAAAAATCGATATCTCAAATTCAGTCCCAAAACACCCGAAAATTCGATATTTAGAGGTCCCAGAAGGTATCTGTACATGCCTACTCCGTGTTAGAGTATTTTCAAAATAAAGGCCAAAAACATACTGAAAATCGATCTTTTAGGTGCCCAAAAGTCGATATGTGCATGCATCTTCTGTACCCGTTTATATCTCAAATTCTGGCCCTAAACACCCGAAAATTCGATATTTTGGGGTCCCAGAAGCGATCTGTACATGCCTACTCCGTGTTAGAGTATTTTCAAAATTCAGGCCCAAAACATGCTGAAAATCGATATTTTTGGTGCCCAAAGTCAATATGTGCATGTATCTTCTGTACCCGTTTATATCTCAAATTCAGCCTCAAAACACCCGAAAATTCAATATTTTGGGGTCCCAGAAGCAATCTGTACATGCCTACCCAGTGCTAGAATATTTTCAAAATATAGGCTAAAAACATGCTAAAAATCGATCTTTTAGGTGCCAAAAAGTCGATATCTCAAATTCAGTCCCAAAACACCCGAAAATTCGATATGTAGGGGTCCCAGAAGCGATCTGTACATGCATACTCCGTGTTAGAGTATTTTCAAAATACATGCTCAAAACATACTGAAAATCGATCTTTTAGGTGCCCAAAAGTCGATATGTGCATGCATCTTCAGTACCCGTTTATATCTCAAATTCAGGCTCAAAACACCCGAAAATTCAATATTTTGGGGTCCCAGAAGCAATCTGTACATGCCTACTCAGTGTTAGAGTATTTTCAAAATACAGGCCCAAAACATGCTGAAAATCGATATTTTAGATGCCCAAAGTCAATATGTGCATGTATCTTCTGTACCCGTTTATATCTCAAATTCAGGCTCAAAACACCCGAAAATTCAATATTTTGGGGTCCCAGAAGCAATCTGTACATGCCTACACAGTGCTATAATATTTTCAAAATATAGGCTAAAAACATGCTAAAAATCGATATTATAGGTGCCAAAAAATCGATATCTCAAATTCAGTCCCATAACACCCGAAAATTCGATATTTAGAGGGCCCAAAAGGTATCTGTACATGCCTACTCCGTGTTAGAGTATTTTCAAAATACAGGCTAAAAACATACTGAAAATCGATCTTTTAGGTGCCCAAAAGTCGATATGTGCATGCATCTTCTGTACCCGTTTATATCTCAAATTCTGGCCTTAAACACCCGAAAATTCGATATTTTGGGGTCCCAGAAGCGATCTGTACATGCCTACTCCGTGTTAGAGTATTTTCAAAATTCAGGCCCAAAACATGCTGAAAATCGATATTTTTGGTGCCCAAAGTCAATATGTGCATGTATCTTCTGTACCCGTTTATATCTCAAATTCAGCCTCAAAACACCCGAAAATTCAATATTTTGGGGTCCCAGAAGCAATCTGTACATGCCTACCCAGTGCTAGAATATTTTCAAAATATAGGCTAAAAACATGCTAAAAATCGATCTTTTAGTTGCCAAAAAGTCGATATCTCAAATTCAGTCCCAAAACACCCGAAAATTCGATATGTAGGGGTCCCAGAAGCGATCTGTACATGCATACTCCGTGTTAGAGTATTTTCAAAATACATGCTCAAAACATACTGAAAATCGATCTTTTAGGTGCCCAAAAGTCGATATGTGCATGCATCTTCAGTACCCGTTTATATCTCAAATTCAGGCTCAAAACACCCGAAAATTCAATATTTTGGGGTCCCAGAAGCAATCTGTACATGCCTACTCAGTGTTAGAGTATTTTCAAAATACAGGCCCAAAACATGCTGAAAATCGATATTTTAGATGCCCAAAGTCAATATGTGCATGTATCTTCTGTACCCGTTTATATCTCAAATTCAGGCTCAAAACACCCGAAAATTCAATATTTTGGGGTCCCAGAAGCAATCTGTACATGCCTACACAGTGCTATAATATTTTCAAAATATAGGCTAAAAACATGCTAAAAATCGATATTATAGGTGCCAAAAAATCGATATCTCAAATTCAGTCCCATAACACCCGAAAATTCGATATTTAGAGGTCCCAAAAGGTATCTGTACATGCCTACTCCGTGTTAGAGTATTTTCAAAATACAGGCTAAAAACATACTGAAAATCGATCTTTTAGGTGCCCAAAAGTCGATATGTGCATGCATCTTCTGTACCCGTTTATATCTCAAATTCTGGCCTTAAACACCCGAAAATTCGATATTTTGGGGTCCCAGAAGCGATCTGTACATGCCTACTCCGTGTTAGAGTATTTTCAAAATTCAGGTCCAAAACATGTTGAAAATCGATATATTTGGTGCCCAAAGTCAATATGTGCATGTATCTTCTGTACCCGTTTATATCTCAAATTCAGGCTCAAAACACCCGAAAATTCAATATTTTGGGGTCCCAAAAGCAATCTGTACAGTGCTAGAATATTTTCAAAATATAGGCTAAAAACATGCTAAAAATCGATCTTTTAGGTGCCAAAAAAATCGATATCTCAAATTCAGTCCCAAAACACCCGAAAATTCGATATTTAGGGGTCCCAGAAGCGATCTGTACATGCCTACTCCGTGTTAGAGTATTTTCAAAATACATGCTCAAAACATACTGAAAATCGATCTTTTAGGTGCACAAAAGTCGATATGTGCATGCATCTTCAGTACCCGTTTATATCTCAAATTCAGGCTCAAAACACCCGAAAATTCGATATTTTGGGGTCAAAGAAGCAATCTGTACATGCCTACTCAGTGTTAGAGTATTTTCAAAATACAGGCCCAAAACATGCTGAAAATCGATATTTTAGATGCCCAAAGTCAATATGTGCATGTATCTTCTGTACCCGTTTATATATCAAATTCAGGCTCAAAACACCCGAAAATTCAATATTTTGGGGTCCCAGAAGCAATCTGTACATGCCTACACAGTGCTAGAATATTTTCAAAATATAGGCTAAAAACATGCTAAAAATCGACATTTTAGGTGCCAAAAAATTGATATCTCAAATTCAGTCCCAAAACACCCGAAAATTCGATATTTAGAGGTCCCAGAAGGTATCTGTACATGCCTACTCTGTGTTAGAGTATTTTCAAAATACAGGCCAAAAACATACTGAAAATCGATCTTTTAGGTGCCCAAAAGTCGATATGTGCATGCATCTTCTGTACCCGTTTATATCTCAAATTCTGGCCCTAAACACCCGAAAATTCGATATTTTGGGGTCCCAGAAGCGATCTGTACATGCCTACTCAGTGCTAGAATATTTTCAAAATATAGGCTAAAAACATGCTAAAAATCGATCTTTTAGGTGCCAAAAAGTCGATATCTCAAATTCAGTCCCAAAACACCCGAAAATTCGATATTTAGGGGTCCCAGAAGCAATCTGTACATGCCTACTCCGTGTTAGAGTATTTTCAAAATACATACTCAAAACATACTGAAAATCGATCTTTTAGGTGCACAAAAGTCGATATGTGCATGCATCTTCAGTACCCGTTTATATCTCAAATTCAGGCTCAAAACACCCGAAAATTCAATATTTTGGGGTCCCAGAAGCAATCTGTACATGCCTACTCAGTGTTAGAGTATTTTCAAAATACAGGCCCAAAACATGCTGAAAATCGATATTTTAGATGCCGAAAGTCAATATGTGCATGTATCTTCTGTACCCGTTTATATCTCAAATTCAGGCTCAAAACACCCGAAAATTCAATATTTTGGGGTCCCAGAAGCAATCTGTACATGCCTACACAGTGCTAGAATATTTTCAAAATATAGGCTAAAAACATGCTAAAAATCGACATTTTAGGTGCCAAAAAATTGATATCACAAATTCAGTCCCAAAACACCCGAAAATTCGATATTTAGAGGTCCCAGAAGGTATCTGTACATGCCTACTCTGTGTTAGAGTATTTTCAAAATACAGGCCAAAAACATACTGAAAATCGATCTTTTAGGTGCCCAAAAGTCGATATGTGCATGCATCTTCTGTACCCGTTTATATCTCAAATTCTGGCCCTAAACACCCGAAAATTCGATATTTTGGGGTCCCAGAAGCGATCTGTACATGCCTACTCAGTGCTAGAATATTTTCAAAATATAGGCTAAAAACATGCTAAAAATCAATCTTTTAGGTGCCAAAAAGTCGATATCTCAAATTCAGTCCCAAAACACCCGAAAATTCGATATTTAGGGGTCCCAGAAGCGATCTGTACATGCCTACTCCGTGTTAGAGTATTTTCAAAATACATGCTCAAAACATACTGAAAATCGATCTTTTAGGTGCACAAAAGTCGATATGTGCATGCATCTTCAGTACCCGTTTATATTTCAAATTCAGGCTCAAAACACCCGAAAATTCAATATTTTGGGGTCCCAGAAGCAATCTGTACATGCCTACTCAGTGTTAGAGTATTTTCAAAATACAGGCCCAAAACATGCTGAAAATCGATATTTTAGATGCCCAAAGTCAATATGTGCATGTATCTTCTGTACCCGTTTATATCTCAAATTCAGGCTCAAAACACCCGAAAATTCAATATTTTGGGGTCCCAGAAGCAATCTGTACATGCCTACACAGTGCTAGAATATTTTCAAAATATAGGCGAAAGACATGCTAAAAATCGACATTTTAGGTGCCAATAAATCGATATCTCAAATTCAGTCCCAAAACACCCGAAAATTCGATATTTAGAGGTCCCAGAAGGTATCTGTACATGCCTACTCCGTGTTAGAGTATTTTCAAAATACAGGCCAAAAACATACTGAAAATCGATCTTTCAGGTGCCCAAAAGTCGATATGTGCATGCATCTTCTGTACCCGTTTATATCTCAAATTCTGGCCCTAAACAACCGAAAATTCGATATTTTGGGGTCCCAGAAGCGATCTGTACATGCCTACTCCGTGTTAGAGTATTTTCAAAATTCAGGCCTAAAACATGCTGAAAATCGATATTTTTGGTGCCCAAAGTCAATATGTGCATGTATCTTCTGTACCCGTTTAAATCTCAAATTCAGGCTCAAAACACCCGAAAATTCAATATTTTGGGGTCCCAGAAGCAATCTGTACATGCCTACTCAGTGCTAGAATATTTTCAAAATATAGGCCCAAAACATGCTGAAAATCGATATTTTAGATGCCCAAAGTCAATATGTGCATGTATCTTCTGTACCCGTTTATATCTCAAATTCAGGCTCAAAACACCCGAAAATTCAATATTTTGGGGTCCCAGAAGCAATCTGTACATGCCTACACAGTGCTAGAATATTTTCAAAATATAGGCTAAAAACATGCTAAAAATCGACATTTTAGGTGCCAAAAAATTGATATCACAAATTCAGTCCCAAAACACTCGAAAATTCGATATTTAGAGGTCCCAGAAGGTATCTGTACATGCCTACTCTGTGTTAGAGTATTTTCAAAATACAGGTCAAAAACATACTGAAAATCGATCTTTTAGGTGCCCAAAAGTCGATATGTGCATGCATCTTCTGTACCCGTTTATATCTCAAATTCTGGCCCTAAACACCCGAAAATTCGATATTTTGGGGTCCCAGAAGTGATCTGTACATGCCTACTAAGTGCTAGAATATTTTCAAAATATAGGCTAAAAACATGCTAAAAATCAATCTTTTAGGTGCCAAAAAGTCGATATCTCAAATTCAGTCCCAAAACACCCGAAAATTCGATATTTAGGGGTCCCAGAAGCGATCTGTACATGCCTACTCCGTGTTAGAGTATTTTCAAAATACATGCTCAAAACATACTGAAAATCGATCTTTTAGGTGCACAAAAGTCGATATGTGCATGCATCTTCAGTACCCGTTTATATCTCAAATTCAGGCTCAAAACACCCGAAAATTCAATATTTTGGGGTCCCAGAAGCAATCTGTACATGCCTACTCAGTGTTAGAGTATTTTCAAAATACAGGCCCAAAACATGCTGAAAATCGATATTTTAGATGCCCAAAGTCAATATGTGCATGTATCTTCTGTACCCGTTTATATCTCAAATTCAGGCTCAAAACACCCGAAAATTCAATATTTTGGGGTCCCAGAAGCAATCTGTACATGCCTACACAGTGCTAGAATATTTTCAAAATATAGGCGAAAAACATGCTAAAAATCGACATTTTAGGTGCCAATAAATCGATATATCAAATTCAGTCCCAAAACACCCGAAAATTCGATATTTAGAGGTCCCAGAAGGTATCTGTACATGCCTACTCTGTGTTAGAGTATTTTCAAAATACAGGCCAAAAACATACTGAAAATCGATCTTTTAGGTGCCCAAAAGTCGATATGTGCATGCATCTTCTGTACCCGTTTATATCTCAAATTCTGGCCCTAAACACCCGAAAATTCGATATTTTGGGGTCCCAGAAGCGATCTGTACATGCCTACTCAGTGCTAGAATATTTTCAAAATATAGGCTAAAAACATGCTAAAAATCAATCTTATAGGTGCCAAAAAGTCGATATCTCAAATTCAGTCCCAAAACACCCGAAAATTCGATATTTAGGGGTCCCAGAAGCGATCTGTACATGCCTACTCCGTGTTAGAGTATTTTCAAAATACAGGCCCAAAACATGCTGAAAATCGATATTTTAGATGCCCAAAGTCAATATGTGCATGCATCTTCAGTACCCGTTTATATCTCAAATTCAGGCTCAAAACACCCGAAAATTCAATATTTTGGGGTCCCAGAAGCAATCTGTACATGCCTACACAGTGCTAGAATATTTTCAAAATATAGGCGAAAAACATGCTAAAAATCGACATTTTAGGTGCCAATAAATCGATATCTCAAATTCAGTCCCAAAACACCCGAAAATTCGATATTTAGAGGTCCCAGAAGGTATCTGTACATGCCTACTCCGTGTTAGAGTATTTTCAAAATACAGGCCAAAAACATACTGAAAATCGATCTTTCAGGTGCCCAAAAGTCGATATGTGCATGCATCTTCTGTACCCGTTTATATCTCAAATTCTGGCCCTAAACAACCGAAAATTCGATATTTTGGGGTCCCAGAAGCGATCTGTACATGCCTACTCCGTGTTAGAGTATTTTCAAAATTCAGGCCTAAAACATGCTGAAAATCGATATTTTTGGTGCCCAAAGTCAATATGTGCATGTATCTTCTGTACCCGTTTATATCTCAAATTCAGGCTCAAAACACCCGAAAATTCAATATTTTGGGGTCCCAGAAGCAATCTGTACATGCCTACACAGTGCTAGAATATTTTCAAAATATAGGCTAAAAACATGCTAAAAATCGACATTTTAGGTGTCAAAAAATCGATATCTCAAATTCAGTCCCAAAACACCCGAAAATTCGATATTTAGAGGTCCCAGAAGGTATCTGTACATGCCTACTCCGTGTTAGAGTATTTTCAAAATTCAGGTCAAAAACATACTGAAAATCGATCTTTTAGGTGCCCAAAAGTCGATATGTGCATGCATCTTCTGTACCCGTTTATATCTTAAGTTCTGGCCCTAAACACCCGAAAATTCGATATTTTGGGGTCCCAGAAGCGATCTGTACATGCCTACTCAGTGCTAGAATATTTTCAAAATATAGGCTAAAAACATGCTAAAAATCGATCTTTTAGGTGCCAAAAAGTCGATATCTCAAATTCAGTCCCAAAACACCCGAAAATTCGATATTTAGGGGTCCCAGAAGCGATCTGTACATGCCTACTCCGTGTTAGAGTATTTTAAAAATACATGCTCAAAACATACTGAAAATCGATCTTTTAGGTGCACAAAAGTCGATATGTGTATGCATCTTCAGTACCCGTTTATATCTCAAATTCAGGCTCAAAACACACGAAAATTCAATATTTTGGGGTCCCAGAAGCAATCTGTACATGCCTACTCAGTGTTAGAGTATTTTCAAAATACAGGCCCAAGACATGCTGAAAATCGATATTTTAGATGCCCAAAGTCAATATGTGCATGTATCTTCTGTACCCATTTATATCTCAAATTCAGGCTCAAAACACCCGAAAATTCAATATTTTGGGGTCCCAGAAGCAATCTGTACATGCCTACACAGTGCTAGAATATTTTCAAAATATAGGCTAAAAACATGCTAAAAATCGATCTTTTAGGTGCCAAAAAATCGATATCTCAAATTCAGTCCCAAAACACCCGAAAATTCGATATTTAGAGGTCCCAGAAGGTATCTGTACATGCCTACTCCGTGATAGAGTATTTTCAAAATACAGGCCAAAAACATACTGAAAATCGATCTTTTAGGTGCACAAAAGTCGATATGTGCATGCATCTTCCGTAACCGTTTATATCTCAAATTCAGGCTCAAAACACCCGAAAATTCAATATTTTGGGGTCCCAGAAGCAATCAGTACATGCCTACTCAGTGTTAGAGTATTTTCAAAATACAGGCCCAAAACATGCTGAAAATCGATATTTTAGATGCCCAAAGTCAATATGTGCATGTATCTTCTGTACCCGTTTATATCTCAAAATCAGGCTCAAAACACCCGAAAATTCAATATTTTGGGGTCCCAGAAGCAATCTGTACATGCCTACACAGTGCTAGAATATTTTCAAAATATAGGCTAAAAACATGCTAAAAATCGACATTTTAGGTGCCAAAAAATCGATATCTCAAATTCAGTCCCAAAACACCCGAAAATTCGATATTTAGAGGTCCCAGAAGGTATCTGTACATGGCTACTCCGTGTTAGAGTATTTTCAAAATACAGGCCCAAAACATGCTGAAAATCGATATTTTAGATGCCCAAAGTCAATATGTGCATGTATCTTCTGTACCCGTTTATATCTCAAATTCAGGCTCAAAACACCCGAAAATTCAATATTTTGGGGTCCCAGAAGCAATCTGTACATGCCTACACAGTGCTAGAATATTTTCAAAATATAGGCTAAAAACATGCTAAAAATCGACATTTTAGGTGCCAAAAAATCGATATCTCAAATTCAGTCCCAAAACACCCGAAAATTCGATATTTAGAGGTCCCAGAAGGTATCTGTACATGGCTACTCCGTGTTAGAGTATTTTCAAAATACAGGCCAAAAACATACTGAAAATCGATCTTTTAGGTGCCCAAAAGTCGATATGTGCATGCATCTTCTGTACCCGTTTATATCTCAAATTCAGGCTCAAAACACCCGAAAATTCAATATTTTGGGGTCCCAGAAGCAATCTGTACATGCCTACTCAGTGCTAGAATATTTTCAAAATATAGGCTAAAAACATGCTAAAAATCGATCTTTTAGGTGCCAAAAAGTCGATATCTCAAATTCAGTCCCAAAACACCCGAAAATTCGATATTTAGGGGTCCCAGAAGCGATCTGTACATGCCTACTCCGTGTTAGAGTATTTTCAAAATACATGCTCAAAACATACTGAAAATCGATCTTTTAGGTGCACAAAAGTCGATATGTGCAAGCATCTTCAGTACCCGTTTATATCTCAAATTCAGGCTCAAAACACCCAAAAATTCAATATTTTGGGGTCCCAGAAGCAATCTGTACATGCCTACACAGTGGTAGAATATTTTCAAAATATAGGCTAAAAACATGCTAAAAATCGACATTTTAGGTGCCAAAAAATCGATATCTCAAATTCAGTCCCAAAACACCCGAAAATTCGATATTTAGAGGTCCCAGAAGGTATCTGTACATGGCTACTCCGTGTTAGAGTATTTTCAAAATACAGGCTAAAAACATACTGAAAATCGATCTTTTAGGTGCCCAAAAGTCGATATGTCCATGTATCTTCTGTACCCGTTTATATCTCAAATTCTGGCCCTAAACACCCGAAAATTCGATATTTTGGGGTCCCAGAAGTGATCTGTACATGCCTACTCAGTGCTAGAATATTTTCAAAATATAGGCTAAAAACATGCTAAAAATCAATCTTTTAGGTGCCAAAAAGTCGATATCTCAAATTCAGTCCCAAAACACCCGAAAATTCGATATTTAGGGGTCCCAGAAGCGATCTGTACATGCCTACTCCGTGTTAGAGTATTTTCAAAATACATGCTCAAAACATACTGAAAATCGATCTTTTAGGTGCACAAAAGTCGATATGTGCATGCATCTTCAGTACCCGTTTATATCTCAAATTCAGGCTCAAAACACCCGAAAATTCAATATTTTGGGGTCCCAGAAGCAATCTGTACATGCCTACTCAGTGTTAGAGTATTTTCAAAATACAGGCCCAAAACATGCTGAAAATCGATATTTTAGATGCCCAAAGTCAATATGTGCATGTATCTTCTGTACCCGTTTATATCTCAAATTCAGGCTCAAAACACCCGAAAATTCAATATTTTGGGGTCCCAGAAGCAATCTGTACATGCCTACACAGTGCTAGAATATTTTCAAAATATAGGCGAAAAATATGCTAAAAATCGACATTTTAGGTGCCAATAAATCGATATCTCAAATTCAGTCCCAAAACACCCGAAAATTCGATATTTAGAGGTCCCAGAAGGTATCTGTACATGCCTACTCCGTGTTAGAGTATTTTCAAAATACAGGCCAAAAACATACTGAAAATCGATCTTTCAGGTGCACAAAAGTCGATATGTGCATGCATCTTCTGTACCCGTTTATATCTCAAATTCTGGACCTAAACAACCGAAAATTCGATATTTTGGGGTCCCAGAAGCGATCTGTACATGCCTACTCCGTGTTAGAGTATTTTCAAAATTCAGGCCCAAAACATGCTGAAAATCGATATTTTTGGTGCCCAAAGTCAATATGTGCATGTATCTTCTGTACCCTTTTATATCTCAAATTCAGGCTCAAAACACCCGAAAATTCAATATTTTGGGGTCCCAGAAGCAATCTGTACATGCCTACTCAGTGCTAGAATATTTTCAAAATATAGGCTAAAAACATGCTAAAAATCGATCTTTTAGGTGCCAAAAAGTCGATATCTCAAATTCAATCCCAAAACACCCGAAAATTCGATATTTAGGGGTCCCAGAAGCGATCTGTACATGCCTACTCCGTGTTAGAGTATTTTCAAAATACATGCTCAAAACATACTGAAAATCGATCTTTTAGGTGCACAAAAGTCGATATGTGCATGCATCTTCCGTAACCGTTTATATCTCAAATTCAGGCTCAAAACACCCGAAAATTCAATATTTTGGGGTCCCAGAAGCAATCAGTACATGCCTACTCAGTGTTAGAGTATTTTCAAAATACAGGCCCAAAACATGCTGAAAATCGATGTTTTAGATGCCCAAAGTCAATATGTGCATGTATCTTCTGTACCCGTTTATATCTCAAATTCAGGCTCAAAACACCCGAAAATTCAATATTTTGGGGTCCCAGAAGCAATCTGTACATGCCTACACAGTGCTAGAATATTTTCAAAATATAGGCTAAAAACATGCTAAAAATCGACATTTTAGGTGCCAAAAAATCGATATCTCAAATTCAGTCCCAAAACACCCGAAAATTCGATATTTAGAGGTCCCAGAAGGTATCTGTACATGGCTACTCCGTGTTAGAGTATTTTCAAAATACAGGCCCAAAACATGCTGAAAATCGATATTTTAGATGCCCAAAGTCAATATGTGCATGTATCTTCTGTACCCGTTTATATCTCAAATTCAGGCTCAAAACACCCGAAAATTCAATATTTTGGGGTCCCAGAAGCAATCTGTACATGCCTACACAGTGGTAGAATATTTTCAAAATATAGGCTAAAAACATGCTAAAAATCGACATTTTAGGCGCCAAAAAATCGATATCTCAAATTCAGTCCCAAAACACCCGAAAATTCGATATTTAGAGGTCCCAGAAGGTATCTGTACATATCTACTCCGTGTTAGAGTATTTTCAAAATACAGGCCAAAAACATACTGAAAATCGATCTTTTAGGTGCCCAAAAGTCGATATGTGCATGTATCTTCTGTACCCGTTTATATCTCAAATTCTGGCCCTAAACACCCGAAAATTCGATATTTTGGGGTCCCAGAAGTGATCTGTACATGCCTACTCAGTGCTAGAATATTTTCAAAATATAGGCTAAAAACATGCTAAAAATCAATCTTTTAGGTGCCAAAAAGTCGATATCTCAAATTCAGTCCCAAAACACCCGAAAATTCGATATTTAGGGGTCCCAGAAGCGATCTGTACATGCCTACTCCGTGTTAGAGTATTTTCAAAATTCAGGCCTAAAACATGCTGAAAATCGATATTTTTGTTGCCCAAAGTCAATATGTGCATGTATCTTCTGTACCCTTTTATATCTCAAATTCAGGCTCAAAACACCCGAAAATTCAATATTTTGGGGTCCCAGAAGCAATCTGTACATGCCTACTCAGTGCTAGAATATTTTCAAAATATAAGCCCAAAACATGCTGAAAATCGATATTTTAGATGCCCAAAGTCAATATGTGCATGTATCTTCTGTACCCGTTTATATCTCAAATTCAGGCTCAAAACACCCGAAAATTCAATATTTTGGGGTCCCAGAAGCAATCTGTACATGCCTACACAGTGCTAGAATATTTTCAAAATATAGGCTAAAAACATGCTAAAAATCGACATTTTAGGTGCCAAAAAATTGATATCACAAATTCAGTCCCAAAACACCCGAAAATTCGATATTTAGAGGTCCCAGAATGTATCTGTACATGCCTACTCTGTGTTAGAGTATTTTCAAAATACAGGCCAAAAACATACTGAAAATCGATCTTTTAGGTGCCCAAAAGTCGATATGTGCATGCATCTTCTGTACCCGTTTATATCTCAAATTCTGGCCCTAAACACCCGAAAATTCGATATTTTGGGGTCCCAGAAGCGATCTGTACATGCCTACTCAGTGCTAGAATATTTTCAAAATATAGGCTAAAAACATGCTAAAAATCAATCTTTTAGGTGCCAAAAAGTCGATATCTCAAATTCAGTCCCAAAACACCCGAAAATTCGATATTTAGGGGTCCCAGAAGCGATCTGTACATGCCTACTCCGTGTTAGAGTATTTTCAAAATACATGCTCAAAACATACTGAAAATCGATCTTTTAGGTGCACAAAAGTCGATATGTGCATGCATCTTCAGTACCCGTTTATATCTCAAATTCAGGCTCAAAACACCCGAAAATTCAATATTTTGGGGTCCCAGAAGCAATCTGTACATGCCTACTCAGTGTTAGAGTATTTTCAAAATACAGGCCCAAAACATGCTGAAAATCGATATTTTAGATGCCCAAAGTCAATATGTGCATGTATCTTCTGTACCCGTTTATATCTCAAATTCAGGCTCAAAACACCCGAAAATTCAATATTTTGGGGTCCCAGAAGCAATCTGTACATGCCTACACAGTGCTAGAATATTTTCAAAATATAGGCGAAAAACATGCTAAAAATCGACATTTTAGGTGCCAATAAATCGATATCTCAAATTCAGTCCCAAAACACCCGAAAATTCGATATTTAGAGGTCCCAGAAGGTATCTGTACATGCCTACTCCGTGTTAGAGTATTTTCAAAATACAGGCCAAAAACATACTGAAAATCGATCTTTCAGGTGCCCAAAAGTCGATATGTGCATGCATCTTCTGTACCCGTTTATATCTCAAATTCTGGCCCTAAACAACCGAAAATTCGATATTTTGGGGTCCCAGAAGCGATTTGTACATGCCTACTCCGTGTTAGAGTATTTTCAAAATTCAGGCCTAAAACATGCTGAAAATCGATATTTTTGGTGCCCAAAGTCAATATGTGCATGTATCTTCTGTACCCGTTTATATCTCAAATTCAGGCTCAAAACACCCGAAAATTCAATATTTTGGGGTCCCAGAAGCAATCTGTACATGCCTACTCAGTGCTAGAATATTTTCAAAATATAGGCTAAAAACATGCTAAAAATCGATCTTTTAGGTGCCAAAAAGTCGATATCTCAAATTCAGTCCCAAAACACCAGAAAATTCGATATTTAGGGGCCCCAGAAGCGATCTGTACATGCCTACTCCGTGTAAGAGTATTTCCAAAATACATGCTCAAAACATACTGAAAATCGATCTTTTAGGTGCACAAAAGTCGATATGTGCATGCATCTTCAGTACCCGTTTATATCTCAAATTCAGGCTCAAAACACCCGAAAATTCAATGTTTTGGGGTCCCAGAAGCAATCTGTACATGCCTACTCAGTGTTAGAGTATTTTCAAAATACAGGCTAAAAACATGCTAAAAATCGATATTTTAGGTGCCAAAAAGTCGATATCTCAAATTCAGTCCCAAAACACCCGAAAATTCGATATTTTGGGGTCCCAGAAGCAATCTGTACATGCCTACTCAGTGTTAGAGTATTTTCAAAATACAGGCCCAAAACATGCTGAAAATCGATATTTTAGATGCTCAAAGTCAATATGTGCATGTATCTTCTGTACCCGTTTATATCTCAAATTCAGGCTCAAAACATCCGAAAATTCAATATTTTGGGGTCTCAGAAGCAATCTGTACATGCCTACTCAGTTCTAGAATATTTTCAAAATATAGGCTAAAAACATGCTAAAAATCGATCTTTTAGGTGCCAAAAAGTCGATATCTCAAATTCAGTCCCAAAACACCCGAAAATTCGATATTTAGGGGTCCCAGAAGCGATCTGTACATGCCTACTCCGTGTTAGAGTATTTTCAAAATACATGCTCAAAACATACTGAAAATCGATATTTTAGATGCCCAAAGTCAATATGTGCATGTATTTTCTGTACCCGTTTATATCTCAAATTCAGGCTCAAAACACCCGAAAATTCAATATTTTGGGGTCCCAGAAGCAATCTGTACATGCCTACACAGTGCTAGAGTATTTTCAAAATACAGGCCCAAAACATGCTGAAAATCGATATTTTAGATGCCCAAAGTCAATATGTGCATGTATTTTCTGTACCCGTTTATATCTCAAATTCAGGCTCAAAACACCCGAAAATTCAATATTTTGGGGTCCCAGAAGCAATCTGTACATGCCTACACAGTGCTAGAATATTTTCAAAATATAGGCTAAAAACATGCTAAAAATCGACATTTTAGGTGTCAAAAAATCGATATCTCAAATTCAGTCCCAAAACACCCGAAAATTCTATATTTAGAGGTCCCAGAAGGTATCTGTACATGCCTACTCCGTGTTAGAGTATTTTCAAAATTCAGGCCAAAAACATACTGAAAATCGATCTTTTAGGTGCCCAAAAGTCGATATGTGCATGCATCTTCTGTACCCGTTTATATCTCAAGTTCTGGCCCTAAACACCCGAAAATTCGATATTTTGGGGTCCCAGAAGCGATCTGTACATGCCTACTCAGTGCTAGAATATTTTCAAAATATAGGCTAAAAACATGCTAAAAATCGATCTTTTAGGTGCCAAAAAGTCGATATCTCAAATTCAGTCCCAAAACACCCGAAAATTCGATATTTAGGGGTCCCAGAAGCGATCTGTACATGCCTACTCCGTGTTAGAGTATTTTAAAAATACATGCTCAAAACATACTGAAAATCGATCTTTTAGGTGCACAAAAGTCGATATGTGTATGCATCTTCAGTACCCGTTTATATCTCAAATTCAGGCTCAAAACACCCGAAAATTCAATATTTTGGGGTCCCAGAAGCAATCTGTACATGCCTACTCAGTGTTAGAGTATTTTCAAAATACAGGCCCAAGACATGCTGAAAATCGATATTTTAGATGCCCAAAGTCAATATGTGCATGTATCTTCTGTACCCATTTATATCTCAAATTCAGGCTCAAAACACCCGAAAATTCAATATTTTGGGGTCCCAGAAGCAATCTGTACATGCCTACACAGTGCTAGAATATTTTCAAAATATAGGCTAAAAACATGCGAAAAATCGACATTTTAGGTGCCAAAAAATCGATATCTCAAATTCAGTCCCAAAACACCCGAAAATTCGATATTTAGAGGTCCCAGAAGGTATCTGTACATGGCTACTCCGTGTTAGAGTATTTTCAAAATACAGGCCCAAAACATGCTGAAAATCGATATTTTAGATGCCCAAAGTCAATATGTGCATGTATCTTCTGTACCCGTTTATATCTCAAATTCAGGCTCAAAACACCCGAAAATTCAATATTTTGGGGTCCCAGAAGCAATCTGTACATGCCTACACAGTGCTAGAATATTTTCAAAATATAGGCTAAAAACATGCTAAAAATCGACATTTTAGGTGCCCAAAAATCGATATCTCAAATTCAGTCCCAAAACACCCGAAAATTCGATATTTAGAGGTCCCAGAAGGTATCTGTACATGGCTACTCCGTGTTAGAGTATTTTCAAAATACAGGCCAAAAACATACTGAAAATCGATCTTTTAGGTGCCCAAAAGTCGATATGTGCATGCATCTTCTGTACCCGTTTATATCTCAAATTTAGGCTCAAAACACCCGAAAATTCAATATTTAGGGGTCCCAGAAGCAATCTGTACATGCCTACTCAGTGCTAGAATATTTTCAAAATATAGGCTAAAAACATGCTAAAAATCGATCTTTTAGGTGCCAAAAAATCGATATCTCAAATTCAGTCCCAAAACACCCGAAAATTCGATATTTAGGGGTCCCAGAAGCGATCTGTACATGGCTACTCCGTGTTAGAGTATTTTCAAAATACAGGCCAAAAACATACTGAAAATCGATCTTTTAGGTGCCCAAAAGTCGATATGTGCATGTATCTTCTGTACCCGTTTATATCTCAAATTCTGGCCCTAAACACCCGAAAATTCGATATTTTGGGGTCCCAGAAGCGATCTGTACATGCCTACTCCGTGTTAGAGTATTTTCAAAATTCAGGCCCAAAACATGCTGAAAATCGATATTTTTGGTGCCCAAAGTCAATATGTGCATGTATCTTCTGTACCCGTTTATATCTCAAATTCAGGCTCAAAACACCCGAAAATTCAATATTTTGGGGTCCCAAAAGCAATCTGTACATGCCTACTCAGTGCTAGAATATTTTCAAAATATAGGCTAAAAACATGCTAAAAATCGATCTTTTAGGTGCCCAAAAGTCGATATGTGCATGCATCTTCTGTACCCGTTTATATCTCAAATTCAGGCTCAAAACACCCGAAAATTCGATATTTTGGGGTCCTAGAAGCAATCTGTACATGCCTACTCCGTGTTAGAGTATTTTCAAAATACAGGCCCAAAACATGCTGAAAATCGATATTTTAGATACCCAAAGTCAATATGTGCATGTATCTTCTGTACCCGTTTATATCTCAAATTCAGGCTCAAAACACTCGAAAATTCTATATTTTGGGGTCCCAGAAGCAATCTGTACATGCCTACACAGTGCTAGAATATTTTCAAAATATAGTCTAAAAACATGCTAAAAATCGATCTTTTAGGTGCCAAAAAATCGATATCTCAAATTCAGTCCCAAAACACCCGAAAATTCGATATTTAGAGGTCCCAGAAGCGATCTGTACATGGCTACTCCGTGTTAGAGTATTTTCAAAATACAGGCCAAAAACATACTGAAAATCGATCTTTTAGGTGCCCAAAAGTCGATATGTGCATGCATCTTCTGTACCCGTTTATATCTCAAATTCTGGCCCTAAACACCCGAAAATTCGATATTTTGGGGTCCCAGAAGCGATCTGTACATGCCTACTCAGTGCTAGAATATTTTCAAAATATAGGCTAAAAATATGCTAAAAATCGATCTTTTAGGTGCCAAAAAGTCGATATCTCAAATTCAGTCCCAAAACACCCGAAAATTCGATATTTAGGGGTTCCAGAAGCGATCTGTACATGCCTACTAAGTGTTAGAGTATTTTCAAAATACATGCTCAAAACATACTGAAAATCGATCTTTTAGGTGCACAAAAGTCGATATGTGCATGCATCTTCAGTACCCGTTTATATCTCAAATTCAGGCTCAAAACACCCGAAAATTCAATATTTTGGGGTCCCAGAAGCAATCTGTACATGCCTACTCAGTGTTAGAGTATTTTCAAAATACAGGCCCAAAACATGCTGAAAATCGATATTTTAGATGCCCAAAGTCAATATGTGCATGTATCTTCTGTACCCGTTTATATCTCAAATTCAGGCTCAAAACACCCGAAAATTCAATATTTTGGGGTCCCAGAAGCAATCTGTACATGCCTACACAGTGCTAGAATATTTTCAAAATATAGGCTAAAAACATGCTAAAAATCGATCTTTTAGGTGCCAAAAAGTCGATATCTCAAATTCAGTCCCAAAACACCCGAAAATTCGATATTTAGGGGTCCCAGAAGCGATCTGTACATGCCTACTCCGTGTTAGAGTATTTTAAAAATACATGCTCAAAACATACTGAAAATCGATCTTTTAGGTGCACAAAAGTCGATATGTGTATGCATCTTCAGTACCCGTTTATATCTCAAATTCAGGCTCAAAACACCCGAAAATTCAATATTTTGGGGTCCCAGAAGCAATCTGTACATGCCTACTCCGTGTTAGAGTATTTTCAAAATACAGGCCCAAGACATGCTGAAAATCGATATTTTAGATGCCCAAAGTCAATATGTGCATGTATCTTCTGTACCCATTTATATCTCAAATTCAGGCTCAAAACACCCGAAAATTCAATATTTTGGGGTCCCAGAAGCAATCTGTACATGCCTACACAGTGCTAGAATATTTTCAAAATATAGGCTAAAAACATGCGAAAAATCGACATTTTAGGTGCCAAAAAATCGATATCTCAAATTCAGTCCCAAAACACCCGAAAATTCGATATTTAGAGGTCCCAGAAGGTATCTGTACATGGCTACTCCGTGTTAGAGTATTTTCAAAATACAGGCCCAAAACATGCTGAAAATCGATATTTTAGATGCCCAAAGTCAATATGTGCATGTATCTTCTGTACCCGTTTATATCTCAAATTCAGGCTCAAAACACCCGAAAATTCAATATTTTGGGGTCCCAGAAGCAATCTGTACATGCCTACACAGTGCTAGAATATTTTCAAAATATAGGCTAAAAACATGCTAAAAATCGACATTTTAGGTGCCCAAAAATCAATATCTCAAATTCAGTCCCAAAACACCCGAAAATTCGATATTTAGAGGTCCCAGAAGGTATCTGTACATGGCTACTCCGTGTTAGAGTATTTTCAAAATACAGGCCAAAAACATACTGAAAATCGATCTTTTAGGTGCCCAAAAGTCGATATGTGCATGCATCTTCTGTACCCGTTTATATCTCAAATTTAGGCTCAAAACACCCGAAAATTCAATATTTAGGGGTCCCAGAAGCAATCTGTACATGCCTACTCAGTGCTAGAATATTTTCAAAATATAGGCTAAAAACATGCTAAAAATCGATCTTTTAGGTGCCAAAAAATCGATATCTCAAATTCAGTCCCAAAACACCCGAAAATTCGATATTTAGGGGTCCCAGAAGCGATCTGTACATGGCTACTCCGTGTTAGAGTATTTTCAAAATACAGGCCAAAAACATACTGAAAATCGATCTTTTAGGTGCCCAAAAGTCGATATGTGCATGTATCTTCTGTACCCGTTTATATCTCAAATTCTGGCCCTAAACACCCGAAAATTCGATATTTTGGGGTCCCAGAAGCGATCTGTACATGCCTACTCCGTGTTAGAGTATTTTCAAAATTCAGGCCCAAAACATGCTGAAAATCGATATTTTTGGTGCCCAAAGTCAATATGTGCATGCATCTTCAGTACCCGTTTATATCTCAAATTCAGGCTCAAAACACCCGAAAATTCAATATTTTGGGGTCCCAGAAGCAATCTGTACATGCCTACTCCGTGTTAGAGTATTTTCAAAATACAGGCCAAAAACATACTGAAAATCGATCTTTTAGGTGCCCAAAAGTCGATATGTGCAAGCATCTTCTGTACCCGTTTATATCTCAAATTCTGCCCCTAAACACCCGAAAATTCGATATTTTGGGGTCCCAGAAGCGATCTGTACATGCCTACTCCGTGTTAGAGCATTTTCAAAATTCAGGCCCAAAACATGCTGAAAATCGATATTTTTGGTGCCCAAAGTCAATATGTGCATGTATCTTCTGTACCCGTTTATATCTCAAATTCAGGCTCAAAACACCCGAAAATTCAATATTTTGGGGTCCCAGAAGCAATCTGTACATGCCTACTCAGTGCTAGAATATTTTCAAAATATAGGCTAAAAACATGCTAAAAATCGATCTTTTAGGTGCCAAAAAGTCGATATCTCAAATTCAGGCTCAAAACACCCGAAAATTCGATATTTAGGGGTCCCAGAAGCGATCTGTACATGCCTACTCCGTGTTAGAGTATTTTCAAAATACATGCTCAAAACATACTGAAAATCGATCTTTTAGGTGCACAAAAGTCGATATGTGCATGCATCTTCTGTACCCGTTTATATCTCAAATTCTGACCCTAAACACCCGAACATTCGATATTTTGGGGTCCCAGAAGCGATCTGTACATGCCTACTCCGTGTTAGAGTATTTTCAAAATTCAGGCCCAAAACATGCTGAAAATCGATATTTTTGGTGCCCAAAGTCAATATGTGCATGTATCTTCTGTACCCGTTTATATCTCAAATTCAGGCTCAAAACACCCGAAAATTCAATATTTTGGGGTCCCAGAAGCAATCTGTACATGCCTACTCTGTGTTAGAGTATTTTCAAAATACAGGCCCAAAAACATGCTAAAAATCGATATTTTAGATGCCCAAAGTCAATATGTGCATGTATCTTCTGTACCCGTTTATATCTCAAATTCAGGCTCAAAACACCCGAAAATTCAATATTTTGGGGTCCCAGAAGCAATCTGTACATGCCTACTCAGTGCTAGAATATTTTCAAAATATAGTCTAAAAACATGCTAAAAATCGATCTTCTAGGTGCCAAAAAGTCGATATCTCAAATTCAGTCCCAAAACACCCGAAAATTCGATATTTTGGGGTCCCAGAAGCAATCTGTACATGCCTACTCAGTGTTAGAGTATTTTCAAAATACAGGCCCAAAACATGCTGAAAATCGATATTTTAGATGCCCAAAGTCAATATGTGCATGTATCTTCTGAACCCGTTTATATCTCAAATTCAGGCTCAAAACATCCGAAAATTCAATATTTTGGGGTCCCAGAAGCAATCTGTACATGCCTACTCAGTGCTAGAATATTTTCAAAATATAGGCTAAAAACATGCTAAAAATCGATCTTTTAGGTGTCAAAAAATCGATATCTCAAATTCAGTCCCAAAACACCCGAAAATTCGATATTTAGAGGTCCCAGAAGGTATCTGTACATGCCTACTCCGTGTTAGAGTATTTTCAAAATACAGGCCAAAAACATACTGAAAATCGATCTTTTAGGTGCACAAAAGTCGATATGTGTATGCATCTTCAGTACCCGTTTATATCTCAAATTCAGGCTCAAAACACCCGAAAATTCAATATTTTGGGGTCCCAGAAGCAATCTGTACATGCCTACTCAGTGTTAGAGTATTTTCAAAATACAGGCCCAAAACATGCTGAAAATCGATATTTTAGATGCCCAAAGTCAATATGTGCATGTATCTTCTGTACCCGTTTATATCTCAAATTCTGGCCCTAAACACCCGAAAATTCGATATTTTGGGGTCCCAGAAGCGATCTGTACATGCCTACTCCGTGTTAGAGTATTTTCAAAATTCAGGCCCAAAACATGCTGAAAATCGATATTTTTGGTGCCCAAAGTCATTATGTGCATGTATCTTCTGTACCCGTTTATATCTCAAATTCAGGCTCAAAACACCCGAAAATTCAATATTTTGGGGTCCCAGAAGCAATCTGTACATGCCTACTCAGTGCTAGAATATTTTCAAAATATAGGCTAAAAACATGCTAAAAATCGATATTTTAGGTGCCAAAAAGTCGATATCTCAAATTCAGTCCCAAAACACCCGAAAATTCGATATTTAGGGGTCCCAGAAGCGATCTGTACATGCCTACTCCGTGTTAGAGTATTTTCAAAATACAGGCCCAAAACATGCTGAAAATCGATATTTTAGATGCCCAAAGTCAATATGTGCATGTATCTTCTGTACCCGTTTATATCTCAAATTCAGGCTCAAAACACCCAAAAATTCAATATTTTGGGGTCCCAGAAGCAATCTGTACATGCCTACACAGTGCTAGAATATTTTCAAAATATAGGCTAAAAACATGCTAAAAATCGACATTTTAGGAGCCAAAAAGTCGATATCTCAAATTCAGTCCCAAAACACCCGAAAATTCGATATTTATGGGTCCCAGAAGCGATCTGTACATGCCTACTCCGTGTTAGAGTATTTTTAAAATACATGCTCAAAACATACTGAAAATCGATCTTTTAGGTGCACAAAAGTCGATATGTGCATGCATCTTCAGTACCCGTTTATATCTCAAATTCAGGCTCAAAACACCCGAAAATTCGATATTTTGGGGTCCCAGAAGCGATCTCTACATGCCTACTCCGTGTTAGAGTATTTTCAAAATTCAGGCCCAAAACATGCTGAAAATCGATATTTTTGGTGCCCAAAGTCAATATGTGCATGTATCTTCTGTACCCGTTTATATCTCAAATTCAGGCTCAAAACACCCGAAAATTCAATATTTTGGGGTCCCAGAAGCAATCTGTACATGCCTACTCAGTGCTAGAATATTTTCAAAATACATGCTCAAAACATACTGAAAATCGATCTTTTAGGTGCACAAAAGTCGATATGTGCATGCATCTTCAGTACCCGTTTATATCTCAAATTCAGGCTCAAAACACCCGAAAATTCAATATTTTGGGGTCCCAGAAGCAATCTGTACATGCCTACACAGTGCTAGAATATTATCAAAATTCAGGCCCAAAACATGCTGAAAATCGATATTTTTGGTGCCCAAAGTCAATATGTGCATGTATCTTCTGTACCCGTTTATATCTCAAATTCAGGCTCAAAACACCCGAAAATTCAATATTTTGGGGTCCCAGAAGCAATCTGTACATGCCTACTCAGTGCTAGAATATTTTTAAAATATAGGCTAAAAACATGCTAAAAATCGACATTTTAGGTGCCAAAAAATCGATATCCCAAATTCAGTCCCAAAACACCTGAAAATTCGATATTTAGAGGTCCCAGAAGGTATCTGTACATGGCTACTCCGTATTAGAGTATTTTCAAAATACAGGCCAAAAACATACTGAAAATCGATCTTTTAGGTGCCCAAAAGTCGATATGTGCATGCATCTTCTGTACCCGTTTATATCTCAAATTCTGGCTCAAAACACCCGAAAATTCGACATTTTGGGGTCCCAGAAGCGATCTGTACATGTTTACTCCGTGTTAGAGTATTTTCAAAATTCAGGCCCAAAACATGCTGAAAATCGATATTTTTGGTGCCCAAAGTCAATATGTGCATGCATCTTCGGTACCCGTTTATATCTCAAATTCAGGCTCAAAACACCCGAAAATTCAATATTTTGGGGTCCCAGAAGCAATCTGTACAGTGCTAGAATATTTTCAAAATATAGGCTAAAAACATGCTAAAAATCGATCTTTTAGGTGCCAAAAAGTCGATATCTCAAATTCAGTCCCAAAACACCCGAAAATTCGATATTTTGGGGTCCCAGAAGCAATCTGTACATGCCTACTCAGTGTTAGAGTATTTTCAAAATTCAGGCCCAAAACATGCTGAAAATCGATATTTTTGGTGCACAAAGTCAATATGTGCATGTATCTTCTGTACCCGTTAATATCTCAAATTCAGGCTCAAAACACCCGAAAATTCAATATTTTGGGGTCCCAGAAGCAATCTGTACAGTGCTAGAATATTTTCAAAATATAGGCTAAAAACATGCTAAAAATCGATCTTTTAGGTGCCAAAAAGTCGATATCTCAAATTCAGTCCCAAAACACCCGAAAATTCGATATTTAGGGGTCCCAGAAGCAATCTATACATGCCTACTCCGTGTTAGAGTATTTTCAAAATACATGCTCAAAACATACTGAAAATCGATCCTTTAGGTGCACAAAAGTCGATATGTGCATGCATCTTCAGTACCCGTTTATATCTCAAATTCAGGCTCAAAACACCCGAAAATTCAATATTTTGGGGTCCCAGAAGCAATCTGTACATGTCTACATAGTGCTAGAATATTTTCAAAATATAGGCTAAAAACATGCTAAAAATCGACATTTTAGGTGCCAAAAAATCGATATCTCAAATTCAGTCCCAAAACACCCGAAAATTCGATATTTAGAGGTCCCAGAAGGTATCTGTACATGCCTACTCCGTGTTAGAGTATTTTCCAAATTTAGGCCCAAAACATGCTGAAAATCGATATTTTAGATGTTAAAAGTCAATATGTGCATGTATCTTCTGTACCCGTTTATATCTCAAATTTAGGCTCAAAACACCCGAAAATTCAATATTTTGGGGTCCCAGAAGCAATCTGTACAGTGCTAGAATATTTTCAAAATATAGGCTAAAAACATGATAAAAATCGATCTTTTAGGTGCCAAAAAGTCGATATCTCAAATTCAGTCCCAAAACACCCGAAAATTCGATATTTAGGGGTCCCAGAAGCGACCTGTACATGCCTACTCCGTGTTAGAGTATTTTCAAAATACATGCTCAAAACATACTGAAAATCGATCTTTTAGGTGCACAAAAGTCGATATGTGCATGCATCTTCAGTACCCGTTTATATCTCAAATTCAGGCTCAAAACACCCGAAAATTCAATATTTTGGGGTCCCAGAAGCAATCTGTACATGCCTACACAGTGCTAGAATATTTTCAAAATATAGGCTAAAAACATGCTAAAAATCGATCTTTTAAGTGCCAAAAAGTCGATATCTCAAATTCAGTCCCAAAACACCCGAAAATTCGATATTTAGGGGTCCCAGAAGCGATCTGTACATGCCTACTCCGTGTTAGAGTATTTTCAAAATACAGGCCAAAAACATACTGAAAATCTATCTTTTAGGTGCCCAAAAGTCGATATGTGCATGCATCTTCTGTACCCGTTTATATCTCAAATTCTGGCCCTAAACACCCGAAAATTCGATATTTTGGGGTCCCAGAAGCAATCTGTACATGCCTACTCAGTGCTAGAATATTTTCAAAATATAGGCTAAAAACATGCTAAAAATCGATCTTTTAGGTGCCAAAAAGTCGATATCTCAAATTCAGTCCCAAAACACCCGAAAATTCGATATTTAGGGGTCCCAGAAGCGATCTGTACATGCCTACTCCGTGTTAGAGTATTTTCAAAATACATGCTCAAAACATACTGAAAATCGATCTTTTAGGTGCACAAAAGACGATATGTGCATGCATCTTCTGTACCCGTTTATATCTCAAATTCTGACCCTAAACACCCGAAAATTCGATATTTTGGGGTCCCAGAAGCGATCTGTACATGCCTACTCCGTGTTAGAGTATTTTCAAAATTCAGGCCCAAAACATGCTGAAAATCGATATTTTTGTGCCCAAAGTCAATATGTGCATGTATCTTCTGTACCCGTTTATATCTCAAATTCAGGCTCAAAACACCCGAAAATTCAATATTTTGGAGTCCCAGAAGCAATCTGTACATGCCTACACAGTGCTAGAATATTTTCAAAATATAGGCTAAAAACATGCTAAAAATCGATCTTTTAGGTGCCAAAAAATCGATATCTCAAATTCAGTCCCAAAACACCCGAAAAGTCGATATTTAGAGGTCCCAGAAGGTATCTGTACATGCCTACTCCGTGTTAGAGTATTTTCAAAATACAGGCCAAAAACATACTGAAAATCGATCTTTTAGGTGCCCAAAAGTCGATATGTGCATGCATCTTCTGTACCCGTTTATATCTCAAATTCTGGCCCTAAACACCCGAAAATTCGATATTTTGGGGTCCCAGAAGCGATCTGTACATGCCTACTCCGTGTTAGAGTATTTTCAAAATTCAGGCCCAAAACATGCTGAAAATCGATATTTTTGGTGCCCAAAGTCAATATGTGCATGTATCTTCTGTACCCGTTTATATCTCAAATTCAGGCTCAAAACACCCGAAAATTCAATATTTTGGGGTCCCAGAAGCAATCTGTACATGTCTACATAGTGCTAGAATATTTTCAAAATATAGGCTAAAAACATGCTAAAAATCGACATTTTAGGTGCCAAAAAATCGATATCTCAAATTCAGTCCCAAAACACCCGAAAATTCGATATTTAGAGGTCCCAGAAGGTATCTGTACATGCCTACTCCGTGTTAGAGTATTTTCCAAATTTAGGCCCAAAACATGCTGAAAATCGATATTTTAGATGTTAAAAGTCAATATGTGCATGTATCTTCTGTACCCGTTTATATCTCAAATTTAGGCTCAAAACACCCGAAAATTCAATATTTTGGGGTCCCAGAAGCAATCTGTACAGTGCTAGAATATTTTCAAAATATAGGCTAAAAACATGATAAAAATCGATCTTTTAGGTGCCAAAAAGTCGATATCTCAAATTCAGTCCCAAAACACCCGAAAATTCGATATTTAGGGGTCCCAGAAGCGACCTGTACATGCCTACTCCGTGTTAGAGTATTTTCAAAATACATGCTCAAAACATACTGAAAATCGATCTTTTAGGTGCACAAAAGTCGATATGTGCATGCATCTTCAGTACCCGTTTATATCTCAAATTCAGGCTCAAAACACCCGAAAATTCAATATTTTGGGGTCCCAGAAGCAATCTGTACATGCCTACACAGTGCTAGAATATTTTCAAAATATAGGCAAAAAACATGCTAAAAATCGACATTTTAGGTGCCAAAAAATCGATATCTCAAATTCAGTCCCAAAACACCCGAAAATTCGATATTTAGAGGTCCCAGATGGTATCTGTACATGCCTACTCCGTGTTAGAGTATTTTCAAAATACAGGCCAAAAACATACTGAAAATCGATCTTTTAGGTGCCCAAAAGTCGATATGTGCATGCATCTTCTGTACCCGTTTATATCTCAAATTCTGGCCCTAAACACCCGAAAATTCGATATTTTGGGGTCCCAGAAGCGGTCTTTACATGCATACTCCGTGGTAGAGTATTTTCAAAATACAGTCCAAAAACATGCTGAAAATCGATATTTCAGATGCCCAAAGTCAATATGTGCATGTATCTTCTGTACCCGTTTATATCTCAAATTCAGGCTCAAAACACCCGAAAATTCAATATTTTGGGGTCCCAGAAGCAATCTGTACAGTGCTAGAATATTTTCAAAATATAGGCTAAAAACATGCTAAAAATCGATCTTTTAGGTGCCAAAAAGTCGATATCTCAAATTCAGTCCCAAAACACCCGAAAATTCGATATTTAGGGGTCCCAGAAGCGATCTGTACATGCCTACTCCGTGTTAGAGTATTTTCAAAATACATGCTCAAAACATACTGAAAATCGATCTTTTAGGTGCACAAAAGTCGATATGTGCATGCATCTTCAGTACCCGTTTATATCTCAAATTCATGCTCAAAACACCCGAAAATTCAATATTTTGGGGTCCCAGAAGCAATCTGTACATGCCTACTCAGTGTTAGAGTATTTTCAAAATACAGGCCCAAAACATGCTGAAAATCGATATTTTTGTGCCCAAAGTCAATATGTGCATGTATCTTCTGTACCCGTTTATATCTCAAATTCAGTCTCAAAACACCCGAAAATTCAATATTTTGGGGTCCCAGAAGCAATCTGTACAGTGCTAGAATATTTTCAAAATATAGGCTAAAAACATGCTAAAAATCGATCTTTTAAGTGCCAAAAAGTCGATATCTCAAATTCAGTCCCAAAACACCCGAAAATTCGATATTTAGGGGTCCCAGAAGCGATCTGTACATGCCTACTCCGTGTTAGAGTATTTTCAAAATACAGGCCAAAAACATACTGAAAATCTATCTTTTAGGTGCCCAAAAGTCGATATGTGCATGCATCTTCTGTACCCGTTTATATCTCAAATTCTGGCCCTAAACACCCGAAAATTCGATATTTTGGGGTCCCAGAAGCAATCTGTACATGCCTACTCAGTGCTAGAATATTTTCAAAATATAGGGTAAAAACATGCTAAAAATCGATCTTTTAGGTGCCAAAAAGTCGATATCTCAAATTCAGTCCCAAAACACCCGAAAATTCGATATTTAGGGGTCCCAGAAGCGATCTGTACATGCCTACTCCGTGTTAGAGTATTTTCAAAATACATGCTCAAAACATACTGAAAATCGATCTTTTAGGTGCACAAAAGACGATATGTGCATGTATCTTCTGTACCCGTTTATATCTCAAATTCAGGCTCAAAACACCCGAAAATTCAATATTTTGGAGTCCCAGAAGCAATCTGTACATGCCTACACAGTGCTAGAATATTTTCAAAATATAGGCTAAAAACATGCTAAAAATCGATCTTTTAGGTGCCAAAAAATCGATATCTCAAATTCAGTCCCAAAACACCCGAAAATTCGATATTTAGAGGTCCCAGAAGGTATCTGTACATGCCTACTCCGTGTTAGAGTATTTTCAAAATACAGGCCAAAAACATACTGAAAATCGATCTTTTAGGTGCCCAAAAGTCGATATGTGCATGCATCTTCTGTACCCGTTTATATCTCAAATTCTGGCCCTAAACACCCGAAAATTCGATATTTTGGGGTCCCAGAAGCGATCTGTACATGCCTACTCCGTGTTAGAGTATTTTCAAAATTCAGGCCCAAAACATGCTGAAAATCGATATTTTTGGTGCCCAAAGTCAATATGTGCATGTATCTTCTGTACCCGTTTATATCTCAAATTCAGGCTCAAAACACCCGAAAATTCAATATTTTGGGGTCCCAGAAGCAATCTGTACATGCCTACACAGTGCTAGAATATTTTCAAAATATAGGCTAAAAACATGCTAAAAATCGACATTTTAGGTGCCAAAAAATCGATATCTCAAGTTCAGTCCCAAAACACCCGTAAATTCGATATTTAGATGTCCCAGAAGGTATCTGTACATGCCTACTCCGTGTTAGAGTATTTTCAAAATACAGGCCAAAAACATACTGAAAATCGATCTTTTAAATGCCCAAAGTCAATATGTGCATGTATCTTCTGTACCCGTTTATATTTCAAATTCAGGCTCAAAACATCCGAAAATTCAATATTTTGGGGTCCCAGAAGCAATCTGTACATGCCTACTCAGTGCTAGAATATTTTCAAAATATAGGCTAAAAACATGCTAAAAATCGATCTTTTAGGTGCCAAAAAGTCGATATCTCAAATTCAGTCCCAAAACACCCGAAAATTCGATATTAAGGGGTCCCAGAAGCGATCTGTACATGCCTACTCCGTGTTTGAGTATTTTCAAAATACATGCTCAAAACATACTGAAAATCGATCTTTTAGGTGCACAAAAGTCGATATGTGCATGCATCTTCAGTACCCGTTTATATCTCAAATTCAGGCTCAAAACACCCGAAAATTCAATATTTTGGGGTCCCAGAAACAATCTGTACATGCCTACTCAGTGTTAGAGTATTTTCAAAATACAGGCTCAAAACATGCTGAAAATCGATATTTTAGATGCCCAAAGTCAATATGTGCATGTATTTTCTGTACCCGTTTATATCTCAAATTCAGGCTCAAAACACCCGAAAATTCAATATTTTGGGGTCCCAGAAGCAATCTGTACATGCCTACACAGTGCTAGAATATTTTCAAAATATAGGCTAAAAACATGCTAACAATCGACATTTTAGGTGTCAAAAAATCGATATATCAAATTCAGTCCCAAAACACCCGAAAATTCAATATTTTGGGGTCCCAGAAGCAATCTGTACAGTGCTAGAATATTTTCAAAATATAGGCTAAAAACATGCTAAAAATCGATCTTTTAGGTGCCAAAAAGTTGATATCTCAAATTCAGTCCCAAAACACCCGAAAATTCGATATTTAGGGGTTCCAGAAGCGATCTGTACATGCCTACTCCGTGTTAGAGTATTTTCAAAATACATGCTCAAAACATACTGAAAATCGATCTTTTAGGTGCACAAAAGTCGATATGTGCATGCATCTTCAGTACCCGTTTATATCTCAAATTCAGGCTCAAAACACCCGAAAATTCAATATTTTGGGGTCCCAGAAGAAATCTGTACATGCCTACACAGTGCTAGAATATTTTCAAAATATAGGCTAAAAACATGCTAAAAATCGACATTTTAGGTGCCAAAAAATCGATATCTCAAGTTCAGTCCCAAAACACCCGAAAATTCGATATTTAGAGGTCCCAGAAGGTATCTGTACATGCCTACTCCGTGTTAGAGTATTTTCAAAATACAGGCCAAAAACATACTGAAAATCGATCTTTTAGATGCCCAAAGTCAATATGTGCATGTATCTTCTGTACCCGTTTATATCTCAAATTCAGGCTTAAAACACCCGAAAATTCAATATTTTGGGGTCCCAGAAGCAATCTGTACATGCCTACACAGTGTTAGAATATTTTCAAAATATAGGCTAAAAACATGCTAAAAATCGACATTTTAGGTGCCAAAAAATCTATATCTCAAATTCAGTCCCAAAACACCCGAAAATTCGATATTTAGAGGTCCCAGAAGGTATCTGTACATGCCTACTCCGTATTAGAGTATTTTCAAAATACAGGCCAAAAACATACTGAAAATCGATCTCTTAGGTGCCCAAAAGTCGATATGTGCATGCATCTTCTGTACCCGTTTATATATCAAATTCTGGCCCTAAACACCCGAAAATTCGATATTTTGGGGTCCCAGAAGCGATCTGTACATGCCTACTCCGTGTTAGAGTATTTTCAAAATTCAGGCCCAAAACATGCTGAAAATCGATATTTTTGGTGCCCAAAGTCAATATGTGCATGTATCTTCTGTACCCGTTTATATCTCAAATTCAGGCTCAAAACACCCGAAAATTCAATATTTTGGGGTCCCAGAAGCAATCTGTACATGCCTACTCAGTGCTAGAATATTTTCAAAATATAGGCTAAAAACATGCTAAAAATCGATCTTTTAGGTGCCAAAAAGTCGATATCTCAAATTCAGTCCCAAAACACCCGAAAATTCGATATTTAGGGGTCCCAGAAGCGATCTGTACATGCCTACTCCGTGTTAGAGTATTTTCAAAATACATGCTCAAAACATACTGAAAATCGATCTTTTAGGTGCACAAAAGTCGATATGTGCATGCATCTTCAGTACCCGTTTATATCTCAAATTCAGGCTCAAAACACCCGAAAATTCAATATTTTGGGGTCCCAGAAGCAATCTGTACATGCCTACTCAGTGTTAGAGTATTTTCAAAATACAGGCCCAAAACATGCTGAAAATCGATATTTTAGATGCCCAAAGTCAATATGTGCATGTATCTTCTGTACCCGTTTATATCTCAAATTCAGGCTCAAAACACCCGAAAATTCAATATTTTGGGGTCCCAGAAGCAATCTGTACATGCCTACACAGTGCTAGAATATTTTCAAAATATAGGCTAAAAACATGCTAAAAATCGACATTTTAGGTGCCAAAAAATCGATATCTCAAGTTCAGTCCCAAAACACCCGAAAATTCAATATTTAGAGGTCCCAGAAGGTATCTGTACATGCCTACTCCGTGTTAGAGTATTTTCAAAATACAGGCCAAAAACATACTGAAAATCGATCTTTTAGATGCCCAAAGTCAATATGTGCATGCATCTTCTGTACCCGTTTATATCTCAAATTCAGGCTTAAAACACCCGAAAATTCAATATTTTGGGGTCCCAGAAGCAATCTGTACATGCCTACACAGTGCTAGAATATTTTCAAAATATAGGCTAAAAACATGCTAAAAATCGACATTTTAGGTGCCAAAAAATCGATATCTCAAATTCAGTCCCAAAACACCCGAAAATTCTATATTTAGAGGTCCCAGAAGGGCTCTGTACATGCCTACTACGTGTTAGAGTATTTTCTAAATACAGGCCAAAAACATACTGAAAATCGATCTTTTAGGTGCACAAAAGTCGATATGTGCATGCATCTTCTGTACCCGTTTATATCTCAAATTCTGACCCTAAACACCCGAAAATTCGATATTTTGGGGTCCCAGAAGCGATCTGTACATGCCTACTCCGTGTTAGAGTATTTTCAAAATTCAGGCCCAAAACATGCTGAAAATCGATATTTCTGGTGCCCAAAGTCAATATGTGCATGTATCTTCTGTACCCGTTTATATCTCAAATTCAGGCTCAAAACACCCGAAAATTCAATATTTTGGGGTCCCAGAAGCAATCTGTACATGCCTACTCAGTGCTAGAATATTTTCAAAATATAGGCTAAAAACATGCTAAAAATCGATCTTTTAGGTGCCAAAAAGTCGATATCTCAAATTCAGTCCCAAAACACCCGAAAATTCGATATTTAGGGGTCCCAGAAGCGATCTGTACATGCCTACTCCGTGTTAGAGTATTTTCAAAATACATGCTCAAAACATACTGAAAATCGATCTTTTAGGTGCACAAAAGTCGATATGTGCATGCATCTTCAGTACCCGTTTATATCTCAAATTCAGGCCCAAAACACCCGAAAATTCAATATTTTGGGGTCCCAGAAGCAATCTGTACATGCCTACTCAGTGTTAGAGTATTTTCAAAATACAGGCCCAAAAACATGCTGAAAATCGATATTTTAGATGCCCAAAGTCAATATGTGCATGTATCTTCTGTACCCGTTTATATCTCAAATTCAGGCTCAAAACACCCGAAAATTCAATATTTTGGGGTCCCAGAAGCAATCTGTACATGCCTACACAGTGCTAGAATATTTTCAAAATATAGGCTAAAAACATGCTAAAAATCGATCTTTTAGGTGCCAAAAAGTCGATATCTCAAATTCAGTCCCAAAACACCCGAAAATTCGATATTAAGGGGTCCCAGAAGCGATCTGTACATGCCTACCCCGTGTTAGAGTATTTTCAAAATACATGCTCAAAACATACTGAAAATCGATCTTTTAGGTGCACAAAAGTCGATATGTGCATGCATCTTCAGTACCCGTTTATATCTCAAATTCAGGCTCAAAACACCCGAAAATTCAATATTTTGGGGTCCCAGAAGCAATCTGTACATGCCTACTCAGTGTTAGAGTATTTTCAAAATACAGGCTCAAAACATGCTGAAAATCGATATTTTAGATGCCCAAAGTCAATATGTGCATGTATTTTCTGTACCCGTTTATATCTCTAATTCAGGCTCAAAACACCCGAAAATTCAATATTTTTGGGTCCCAGAAGCAATCTGTACAGTGCTAGAATATTTTCAAAATATAGGCTAAAAACATGCTAAAACTCGATCTTTTAGGTGCCAAAAAGTCGATATCTCAAATTCAGTCCCAAAACACCCGAAAATTCGATATTTAGGGGTCCCAGAAGCGATCTGTACATGCCTACTCCGTGTTAGAGTATTTTCAAAATACATGCTCAAAACATATTGAAAATCGATCTTTTAGGTGCACAAAAGTCGATATGTGCATGCATCTTCAGTACCCGTTTATATCTCAAATTCAGGCTCAAAACACCCGAAAATTCAATATTTTGGGGTCCCAGAAGCAATCTATACATGCCTACTCAGTGCTAGAATATTTTCAAAATAGAGGCTAAAAACATGCTAAAAATCGACATTTTAGTTGCCCAAAGTCAATATGTGCATGTATCTTCTGTACCCGTTTATATCTCAAATTCAGTCCCAAAACACCCGAAAATTCAATATTTTGGGGTCCCAGAAGCGATCTGTACATGCCTACTCCGTGTTAGAGTATTTTCAAAATACATGCTCAAAACATATTGAAAATCGATCTTTTAGGTGCACAATAGTCGATATGTGCATGCATCTTCAGTACCCGTTTATATCTCAAATTCAGTCCCAAAACACCCGAAAATTCGATATTAAGGGGTCCCAGAAGCGATCTGTACATGCCTACTCCGTGTTAGAGTATTTTCAAAATACAGGCCAAAAACATACTGAAAATCGATCTTTTAGGTGCCCAAAAGTCGATATGTGCATGCATCTTCTGTACCCGTTTATATCTCAAATTCTGGCCCTAAACACCCGAAAATTCGATATTTTGGGGTCCCAGAAGCGATCTGTACATGCCTACTCCGTGTTAGAGTATTTTCAAAATTCAGGCCCAAAACATGCTGAAAATCGATATTTTAGTTGCCCAAAGTCAATATGTGCATGTATCTTCTGTACCCGTTTATATCTCAAATTCAGGCTCAAAACACCCCAAAATTCAATATTTTGGGGTCCCAGAAGCAATCTGTACAGTGCTAGAATATTTTCAAAATATAGGCTAAAAACATGCTAAAAATCGATCTTTTAGGTGCCAAAAAGTCGATATCTCAAATTCAGTCCCAAAATACCCGAAAATTCGATATTTAGAGGTCCCAGAAGGTATCTGTACATGCCTACTCCGTGTTAGAGTATTTTCAAAATACAGGCCAAAAACATACTGAAAATCGATCTTTTAGTTGCCCAAAAGTCGATATGTGCATGCATCTTCTGTACCCGTTTATATCTCAAATTCTGGCCCTAAACACCCGAAAATTCGATATTTTGGGGTCCCAGAAGCGATCTGTACATGCCTACTCCGTGTTAGAGTATTTTCAAAATTCAGGCCAAAACATGCTGAAAATCGATATTTTAGATGCCCAAAGTCAATATGTGCATGTATCTTCTGTACCCGTTTATATCTCAAATTCAGGCTCAAAACACCCGAAAATTCAATATTTTGGGGTCCCAGAAGCAATCTGTACAGTGCTAAAATATTTTCAAAATATAGGCTAAAAACATGCTAAAAATCGATCTTTTAGGTGCCAAAAAGTCGATATCTCAAATTCAGTCCCAAAACACCCGAAAATTCGATATTTAGGGGTCCCAGAAGCGATCTGTACATGCCTACTCCGTGTTAGAGTATTTTCAAAATACATGCTCAAAACATACTGAAAATCGATCTTTTAGGTGCCCAAAAGTCGATATGTGCATGCATCTTCAGTACCCGTTTATATCTCAAATTCAGGCTCAAAACACCCGAAAATTCAATATTTTGGGGTCCCAGAAGCAATCTGTACATGCCTACTCCGTGTTAGAGTATTTTCAAAATACAGGCCCAAAACATGCTGAAAATCGATATTTTAGATGCCCAAAGTCAATATGTGCATTTATCTTCTGTACCCGTTTATATCTCAAATTCCGGCTCAAAACACCCGAAAATTCATTATTTTGGGGTCCTAGAAGCAATCTGTACAGTGCTATAATATTTTCAAAATATAGGCTAAAAACATGCTAAAAATCGACATTTTAGGTGCCACAAAATCGATATCTCGAATTCAGTCCCAAAACACCCGAAAATTCGATATTTAGAGGTCCCAGAAGGTATCTGTACATGCCTACTCCGTGTTAGAGTATTTTCAAAATACATGCCAAAAACATACTGGAAATCGATCTTTTAGGTGCCCAAAAGTCGATATGTGCATGCATCTTCTGTACCCGTTTATATCTCAAATTCATGCCCTAAACACCCGAAAATTCGATATTTTGGGGTCCCAAAAGCGATCTGTACATGCCTACTCCGTGTTAGAGTATTTTCAAAATTCAGGCCCAAAACATGCTGAAAATCGATATTTTAGATGCCCAAAGTTGCAATATGTGCATGTATCTTCTGTACCCGTTTATATCTCAAATTCAAACTCAAAACACCCGAAAATTCAATATTTTCGGGTCCCAGAAGCAATCTGTACAGTGCTAAAATATTTTCAAAATATAGGCTAAAAACATGCTAAAAATCGATCTTTTAGGTGCCAAAAAGTCGATATCTCAAATTCAGTCCCAAAACACCCGAAAATTCGATATTTAGGGGTCCCAGAAGCGATCTGTACATGCCTACTCCGTGTTAGAGTATTTTCAAAATACATGCTCAAAACATACTGAAAATCGATCTTTTAGGTGCACAAAAGTCGATATGTGCATGCATCTTCAGTACCCGTTTATATCTCAAATTCAGGCTCAAAACACCCGAAAATTCAATATTTTGGGGTCCCAGAAGCAATCTGTACATGCCTACTCAGTGTTAGAGTATTTTCAAAATACAGGCAAAAAACATGCTGAAAATCGATATTTTAGATGCCCAAAGTCAATATGTGCATGTATCTTCTGTACCCGTTTATATGTCAAATTCAGGCTCAAAACACCCGAAAATTCATTATTTTGGGGTCCCAGAAGCAATCTGTACAGTGCTATAATATTTTCAAAATATAGGCTAAAAACATGCTAAAAATCGACATTTTAGGTGCCAAAAAATCGATATCTCAAATTCAGTCCCAAAACACCCGAAAATTCGATATTTAGAGGTCCCAGAAGGTATCTATACATGCCTACTCCGTGTTAGAGTATTTTCAAAATACAGGCCAAAAACATACTGAAAATCGATCTTTTAGGTGCCCAAAAGTCGATATGTGCATGCATCTTCTGTACCCGTTTATATCTCAAATTCTGGCCCTAAACACCCGAAAATTCGATATTTAGGGGTCCCAGAAGCGATCTGTACATGCCTACACAGTGCTATAATATTTTCAAAATATAGGCTAAAAACATGCTAAAAATCGATATTATAGGTGCCAAAAAGTCGATATCTCAAATTCAGTCCCAAAACACCCGAAAATTCGATATTTAGGGGTCCCAGAAGCGATCTGTACATGCCTACTCCTTGTTAGAGTATTTTCAAAATACATGCTCAAAACATACTGAAAATCGATCTTTTAGGTGCCCAAAAGTCGATATGTGCATGCATCTTCAGTACCCGTTTATATCTCAAATTCTGGCCCTAAACACCCGAAAATTCGATATTTTGGGGTCCCAGAAGCGATCTGTACATGCCTACTACGTGTTAGAGTATTTTCAAAATTCAGGCCCAAAACATGCTGAAAATCTATATTTTTGGTGCCCAAAGTCAATATGTGCATGTATCTTCTGTACCCGTTTATATCTCAAATTCAGGCTCAAAACACCCGAAAATTCAATATTTTGGGGTCCCAGAAGCAATCTGTACATACCTACTCAGTGCTAGAATATTTTCAAAATATAGGCTAAAAACATGCTAAAAATCGACATTTTAGGTGCCAAAAAATCGATATTTCAAATTCAGTCCCAAAACACCCGAAAATTCGATATTTAGAGGTCCCAGAAGGTATCTGTACATGCCTACTCCGGGTTAGAGTATTTTCAAAATACAGGCCAAAAACATACTGAAAATCGATCTTTTAGGTGCCCAAAAGTCGATATGTGCATGCATCTCCTGTACCCGTTTATATCTCAAATTCTGGCCCTAAACACCCGAAAACTCGATATTTTGGGGTCCCAGAAGCAATCTGTACATGCCTACTCCGTGTTAGAGTATTTTCAAAATTCAGGCCCAAAACATGCTGAAAATCGATATTTTTGGTGCCCAAAGTCAATATGTGCATGTATCTTCTCTACCCGTTTATATCTCAAATTCAGGCTCAAAACACCCGAAAATTCAATATTTTCGGGTCCCAGAAGCAATCTGTACAGTGCTAGAATATTTTCAAAATATAGGCTAAAAACATGCTAAAAATCGATCTTTTATGTGCCAAAAAGTCGATATCTCAAATTCAGTCCCAAAACACCCGAAAATTCGATATTTAGGGGTCCCAGAAGCGATCTGTACATGCCTACTCCGTGTTAGAGTATTTTCAAAATACATGCTCAAAACATAATGAAAATCGATCTTTTAGGTGCACAAAAGTCGATATGTGCATGCATCTTCAGTACCCGTTTATATCTCAAATTCAGGCTCAAAACACCCGAAAATTCAATATTTTGGGGTCCCAGAAGCAATCTGTACATGCCTACTCAGTGTTAGAGTATTTTCAAAATACAGGCCCAAAACATGCTGAAAATCGATATTTTAGATGCCCAAAGTCAATATGTGCATGTATCTTCTGTACCCGTTTATATCTCAAATTCAGGCTCAAAACACCCGAAAATTCAATATTTTCGGGTCCCAGGAGCAATCTGTACAGTGCTAGAATATTTTCAAAATATAGGCTAAAAACATGCTAAAACTCAATCTTTTAGGTGCCAAAAAGTCGATATCTCAAATTCAGTCCCAAAACACCCGAAAATTCGATATTTAGGGGTCCCAGAAGCGATCTATACATGCCTACTCCGTGTTAGAGTATTTTCAAAATACATGCTCAAAACATACTGAAAATCGATCCTTTAGGTGCACAAAAGTCGATATGTGCATGCATCTTCAGAACCCGTTTATATCTCAAATTCAGGCTCAAAACACCCGAAAATTCAATATTTTGGGGTCCCAGAAGCAATCTGTACATGTCTACATAGTGCTAGAATATTTTCAAAATATAGGCTAAAAACATGCTAAAAATCGACATTTTAGGTGCCAAAAAATCGATATCTCAAATTCAGTCCCAAAACACCCGAAAATTCGATATTTAGAGGTCCCAGAAGGTATCTGTACATGCCTACTCCGTGTTAGAGTATTTTCAAAATTTAGGCCCAAAACATGCTGAAAATCGATATTTTAGATGTTAAAAGTCAATATGTGCATGTATCTTCTGTACCCGTTTATATCTCAAATTTAGGCTCAAAACACCCGAAAATTCAATATTTTGGGGTCCCAGAAGCAATCTGTACATGCCTACACAGTGATAGAATATTTTCAGAATATAGGCTAAAAACATGCTAAAAATCGATCTTTTAGGTGCCAAAAAGTCGATATCTCAAATTCAGTCCCAAAACACCCGAAAATTCGATATTTAGGGGTCCCAGAAGCGATCTGTACATGCCTACTCCGTGTTAGAGTATTTTCAAAATACATGCTCAAAACATACTGAAAATCGATCTTTTAGGTGCACAAAAGTCGATATGTGCATGCATCTTCATTACCCGTTTATATCTCAAATTCAGGCTCAAAACACCCGAAAATTCAATATTTTGAGGTCCCAGAAGCAATCTGTACATGCCTACTCAGTGTTAGGGTATTTTCAAAATACAGGCCCAAAACATGCTGAAAATCGATATTTTAGATGCCCAAAGTCAATATGTGCATGTATCTTCTGTACCCGTTTATATCTCAAATTCAGGCTCAAAACACCCGAAAATTCAATATTTTGGGGTCCCAGAAGCAATCTGTACATGCCTACACAGTGCTAGAATATTTTCAAAATATAGGCTAAAAACATGCTAAAAATCGACATTTTAGGTGCCAAAAAATCGATATCTCAAATTCAGTCCCAAAACACCCGAAAATTCGATATTTAGAGGTCCCAGAAGGTATCTGTACATGCCTACTCCGTGTTAGAGTATTTTCAAAATACAGGCCAAAAACATACTGAAAATCGATCTTTCAGGTGCCCAAAAGTCGATATGTGCATGCATCTTCTGTACCCGTTTATATCTCAAATTCTGGCCCTAAACACCCGAAAATTCGATATTTTGGGGTCCCAGAAGCGATCTGTACATGCCTACTCCGTGATAGAGTATTTTCAAAATTCAGGCCCAAAACATGCTGAAAATCGATATTTTTGGTGCCCAAAGTCAATATGTGCATATATCTTCTGTACCCGTTTATATCTCAAATTCAGGCTCAAAACACCCGAAAATTCAATATTTTGGGGTCCCAGAAGCAATCTGTACATGCCTAGTCATTGCTAGAATATTTTTAAAATATAGGCTAAAAACATGCTGAAAATCAATCTTTTAGGTGCCAAAAAGTCGATATCTCAAATTCAGTCCCAAAACACCCGAAAATTCGATATTTAGGGGTCCCAGAAGGTATCTGTACATGCCTACTCCGTGTTAGAGTATTTTCAAAATTCAGGCCCAAAACATGCTGAAAATCTATATTTTTGGTGCCCAAAGTCAATATGTGCATGTATCTTCTGTACCCGTTTATATCTCAAATTCAGGCTCAAAACACCCGAAAATTCAATATTTTGGGGTCCCAGATGCAATCTGTACAGTGCTAGAATATTTTCAAAATATAGGCTAAAAACATGCTAAAAATCGATCTTTTAGGTGCCAAAAAGTCGATATCTCAAATTCAGTCCCAAAACACCCGAAAATTCGATATTTAGAGGTCCCAGAAGGTATCTGTACATGCCTACTCCGTGTTAGAGTATTTTCAAAATTTAGGCCCAAAACATGCTGAAAATCGATATTTTAGATGCCCAAAGTCAATATGTGCATGTATCTTCTGTACCCGTTTATATCTCAAATTCAGGCTCAAAACACCCGAAAATTCAATATTTTGGGGTCCCAGAAGCAATCTGTACATGCCTACACAGTGCTAGAATATTTTCAAAATATAGGCTAAAAACATGCTAAAAATCGACATTTTAGGTGCCAAAAAATCGATATCTCAAATTCAGTCCCAAAACACCCGAAAATTCGATATTTAGAGGTCGCAGAAGGTATCTGTACATGCCTACTCCGTGTTAGAGTATTTTCAAAATACAGGCCAAAAACATACTGAAAATCGATCTTTCAGGTGCCCAAAAGTCGATATGTGCATGCATCTTCTGTACCCGTTTATATCTCAAATTCTGGCCCTAAACACCCGAAAATTCGATATTTTGGGGTCCCAGAAGCGATCTGTACATGCCTACTCCGTGTTAGAGTATTTTCAAAATTCAGGCCCAAAACATGCTGAAAATCGATATTTTAGATGCCCAAAGTCAATATGTGCATGTATCTTCTGTACCCGTTTATATCTCAAATTCAGGCTCAAAACACCCGAAAATTCAATATTTTGGGGTCCCAGAAGCAATCTGTACATGCCTACTCAGTGCTAGAATATTTTCAAAATATAGGCTAAAAACATGCTAAAAATAGATCTTTTAGGTGCCAAAAAGTCGATATCTCAAATTCAGTCCCAAAACACCCGAAAATTCGATATTTAGGGGTCCCAGAAGCGATCTGTACATGCCTACTCCGTGTTAGAGTATTTTCAAAATACATGCTCAAAACATACTGAAAATCGATCTTTTAGGTGCACAAAAGTCGATATGTGCATGCATCTTCAGTACCCGTTTATATCTCAAATTCAGGCTCAAAACACCCGAAAATTCAATATTTTGGGGCCCAGAAGCAATCTGTACATGCCTACTCAGTGTTAGAGTATTTTCAAAATACAGGCCCAAAACATGCTGAAAATCGATATTTTAGATGCCCAAAGTCAATATGTGCATGTATCTTCTGTACCCGTTTATATCTCAAATTCACGCACAAAACACCCGAAAATTCAATATTTTGGGGTCCCAGAAGCAATCTGTACATGCCTACACAGTGCTAGAATATTTTCAAAATATAGGCTAAAAACATGCTAAAAATCGACATTTTAGGTGCCAAAAAATCGATATATCAAATTCAGTCCCAAAACACCCGAAAATTCGATATTTAGAGGTCCCAGAAGGTATCTGTACAAGCCTACTCCGTGTTAGAGTATTTTCAAAATTTAGGCCCAAAACATGCTGAAAATCGATATTTTAGATGTTAAAAGTCAATATGTGCATGTATCTTCTGTACCCGTTTATATCTCAAATTCAGGCTCAAAACACCCGAAAATTCAATATTTTGGGGTCCCAGAAGCAATCTGTACATGCTTACACAGTGCTAGAATATTTTCTAAATATAGGCTAAAAACATGCTAAAAATCGATCTTTTAGGTGCCTAAAAGTCGATATCTTAAATTCAGTCCCAAAACACCCGAAAATTCGATATTTAGGGGTCCCAGAAGCGATCTGTACATGCCTACTCCGTGTTAGAGTATTTTCAAAATACATGCTCAAAACATACTGAAAATCGATCTTTTAGGTGCACAAAAGTCGATATGTGCATGCATCTTCAGTACCCGTTTATATCTCAAATTCAGGCTCAAAACACCCGAAAATTCAATATTTTGGGGTCCCAGAAGCAATCTGTACATGCCTACTCAGTGTTAGAGTATTTTCAAAATACAGTCCCAAAACATGCTGAAAATCGATATTTTAGATGCCCAAAGTCAATATGTGCATGTATCTTCTGTACCCGTTTATATCTCAAATTCAGGCTCAAAACACCCGAAAATTCAATATTTTGGGGTCCCAGAAGCAATCTGTACATGCCTACTCAGTGCTAGAATATTTTCAAAATATAGGCTAAAAACATGCTAAAAATAGATCTTTTAGGTGCCAAAAAGTCGATATCTCAAATTCAGTCCCAAAACACCCGAAAATTCGATATTTAGGGGTCCCAGAAGCGATCTGTACATGCCTACTCCGTGTTAGAGTATTTTCAAAATACAGGCCAAAAACATACTGAAAATCGATCTTTTAGGTGCACAAAAGTCGATATGTGCATGCATCTTCAGTACCCGTTTATATCTCAAATTCAGGCTCAAAACACCCGAAAATTCGATATTTTGGGGCCCAGAAGCAATCTGTACATGCCTACTCAGTGTTAGAGTATTTTCAAAATACAGGCCCAAAACATGCTGAAAATCGATATTTTAGATGCCCAAAGTCAATATGTGCATGTATCTTCTGTACCCGTTTATATCTTAAATTCACGCACAAAACACCCGAAAATTCAATATTTTGGGGTCCCAGAAGCGATCTGTACATGCCTATACAGTGCTAGAAAATTTTCAAAATATAGGCTAAAAACATGCTAAAAATCGACATTTTAGGTGCCAAAAAATCGATATCTCAAATTCAGTCCCAAAACACCCGAAAATTCGATATTTAGAGGTCCCAGAAGGTATCTGTACATGCCTACTCCGTGTTAGAGTATTTTCAAAATTTAGGCCCAAAACATGCTGAAAATCGATATTTTAGATGTTAAAAGTCAATATGTGCATGTATCTTCTGTACCCGTTTATATCTCAAATTCAGGCTCAAAACACCCGAAAATTCAATATTTTGGGGTCCCAGAAGCAATCTGTACATGCTTACACAGTGCTAGAATATTTTCTAAATATAGGCTAAAAACATGCTAAAAATCGATCTTTTAGGTGCCTAAAAGTCGATATCTTAAATTCAGTCCCAAAACACCCGAAAATTCGATATTTAGGGGTCCCAGAAGCGATCTGTACATGCCTACTCCGTGTTAGAGTATTTTCAAAATACATGCTCAAAACATACTGAAAATCGATCTTTTAGGTGCACAAAAGTCGATATGTGCATGCATCTTCAGTACCCGTTTATATCTCAAATTCAGGCTCAAAACACCCGAAAATTCAATATTTTGGGGTCCCAGAAGCAATCTGTACATGCCTACTCAGTGTTAGAGTATTTTCAAAATTCAGGCCCAAAACATGCTGAAAATCGATATTTTTGGTACCCAAAGTCAATATGTGCATGTATCTTCTGTACCCGTTTATATCTCAAATTCAGGCTCAAAACACCCGAAAACTCAATATTTTGGGGTCCCAGAAGCAATCTGTACAGTGCTAGAATATTTTCAAAATATAGGCTAAAAACATGCTAAAAATCGATCTTTTAGGTGCCAAAAAGTCGATATCTCAAATTCAGTCCCAAAACACCCGAAAATTCGATATTTAGGGGTCCCAGAAGCGATCTGTACATGCCTACTCCGTGTTAGAGTATTTTCAAAATACATGCTCAAAACATACTGAAAATCGATCTTTTAGGTGCACAAAAGTCGATATGTGCATGCATCTTCAGTACCCGTTTATATCTCAAATTCAGGCTCAAAACACCCGAAAATTCAATATTTTGGGGTCCCAGAAGCAATCTGTACATGCCTACTCAGTGTTAGAGTGTTTTCAAATTACAAGCCCAAAACATGCTGAAAATCGATATTTTAGATGCCCAAAGTCAATATGTGCATGTATCTTCTGTACCCGTTTATATCTCAAATTCAGGCTCAAAACACCCGAAAATTCAATATTTTGGGGTCCCAGAAGCAATCTGTACATGCCTACTCAGTGCTAGAATATTTTCAAAATATAGGCTAAAAACATGCTAAATATCGATCTTTTAGGTGCCAAAAAGTCGATATCTCAAATTCAGTCCCAAAACACCCGAAAATTCGATATTTAGAGGTCCCAGAAGGTATCTGTACATGCCTACTCCGTGTTAGAGTAATTTCAAAATACAGGCCAAAAACATACTGAAAATCGATCTTTTAGGTGCCCAAAAGTCGATATGTGCATGCATCTTCTGTACCCGTTTATATCTCAAATTCTGGCCCTAAACACCCGAAAATTCGATATTTTGGGGTCCCAGAAGCGATCTGTACATGCCTACTCCGTGTTAGAGTATTTTCAAAATTCAGGCCCAAAACATGCTGAAAATCGATATTTTTGGTGCCCAAAGTCAATATGTGCATGTATCTTCTGTACCCGTTTATATCTCAAATTCAGGCTCAACACACCCAAAAATTCAATATTTTGGGGTCCCAGAAGCAATCTGTACAGTGCAAAAATATTTTCAAAATATAGGCTAAAAACATGCTAAAAATCGATCTTTTAGGTGCCAAAAAGTCGATATCTCAAATTCAGTCCCAAAACACCCGAAAATTCGATATTTAGGGGTCCCAGAAGCGATCTGTACATGCCTACTCCGTGTTAGAGTATTTTCAAAATACATGCTCAAAACATACTGAAAATCGATCTTTTAGGTGCACAAAAGTCGATATGTGCATGCATCTTCAGTACCCGTTTATATCTCAAATTCAGGCTCAAAACACCCGAAAATTCAATATTTTGGGGTCCCAGCAGCAATCTGTTCATGCCTACTCTGTGTTAGAGTATTTTCAAAATACAGGCCCAAAACATGCTGAAAATCGATATTTTAGATGCCCAAAGTCAATATGTGCATGTATCTTATGTACCCGTTTATATCTCAAATTCAGGCTCAAAACACCCTAAAATTCAATATTTTGGGGTCCCAGAAGCAATCTGTACATGCCTACACAGTGCTAGAATATTTTCAAAATATAGGCTAAAAACATGCTAAAAATCGACATTTTAGGTGCCAAAAAATCGATATCTCAAATTCAGTCCCAAAACACCCGAAAATTCGATATTTAGAGGTCCCAAAAGGTATCTGTACATGCCTACTCCGTGTTAGAGTATTTTCAAAATTCAGGCCCAAAACATGCTGAAAATCGATATTTTTGGTGCCCAAAGTCAATATGTGCGTGTATCTTCTGTACCCGTTTATATCTCAAATTCAGGCTCAAAACACCCGAAAACTCAATATTTTGGGGTCCCAGAAGCAATCTGTACAGTGCTAGAATATTTTCAAAATATAGGCTAAAAACAAGCTAAAAATCGATCTTTTAGGTGCCAAAAAGTCGATATCTCAAATTCAGTCCCAAAACACCCGAAAATTCGATATTTAGGGGTCCCAGAAGCGATCTGTACATGCCTACTCCGTGTTAGAGTATTTTCAAAATACATGCTCAAAACATACTGAAAATCGATCTTTTAGGTGCACAAAAGTCGATATGTGCATGCATCTTCAGTACCCGTTTATATCTCAAATTCAGGCTCAAAACACCCGAAAATTCAATATTTTGGGGTCCCAGAAGCAATCTGTACATGCCTACTCAGTGTTAGAGTGTTTTCAAATTACAGGCCCAAAACATGCTGAAAATCGATATTTTAGATGCCCAAAGTCAATATGTGCATGTATCTTCTGTACCCGTTTATATCTCAAATTCGGGCTCAAAACACCCGAAAATTCAATATTTTGGGGTCCCAGAAGCAATCTGTACATGCCTACTCAGTGCTAGAATATTTTCAAAATATAGGCTAAAAACATGCTAAATATCGATCTTTTAGGTGCCAAAAAGTCGATATCTCAAATTCAGTCCCAAAACACCCGAAAATTCGATATTTAGAGGTCCCAGAAGGTATCTGTACATGCCTACTCCGTGTTAGAGTAATTTCAAAATACAGGCCAAAAACATACTGAAAATCGATCTTTTAGGTGCCCAAAAGTCGATATGTGCATGCATCTTCTGTACCCGTTTATATCTCAAATTCTGGCCCTAAACACCCGAAAATTCGATATTTTGGGGTCCCAGAAGCGATCTGTACATGCCTACTCCGTGTTAGAGTATTTTCAAAATTCAGGCCCAAAACATGCTGAAAATCGATATTTTTGGTGCCCAAAGTCAATATGTGCATGTATCTTCTGTACCCGTTTATATCTCAAATTCAGGCTCAAAACACCCGAAAATTCAATATTTTGGGGTCCCAGAAGCAATCTGTACATGCCTAGGCACACAGTGCTAGAATATTTTCAAAATATAGGCTAAAAACATGCTAAAAATCGACATTTTAGGTGCCAAAAAATCGATATCTCAAATTCAGTCCCAAAACACCCGAAAATTCGATATTTAGAGGTCCCAAAAGGTATCTGTACATGCCTACTCCGTGTTAGAGTATTTTCAAAATTCAGGCCCAAAACATGCTGAAAATCGATATTTTTGGTGCCCAAAGTCAATATGTGCATGTATCTTCTGTACCCGTTTATATCTCAAATTCAGGCTCAAAACACCCGAAAATTCAATATTTTGGGGTCCCATAAGCAATCTGTACAGTGCTAGAATATTTTCAAAATATAGGCTAAAAACATGCTAAAAATCGATCTTTTAGGTGACAAAAAGTCGATATCTCAAATTCAGTCCCAAAACACCCGAAAATTCGATATTTAGGGGTCCCAGAAGCGATCTGTACATGCCTACTCCGTGTTAGAGTATTTTCAAAATACATGCTCAAAACATACTGAAAATCGATCTTTTAGGTGCACAAAAGTCGATATGTGCATGCATCTTCAGTACCCGTTTATATCTCAAATTCAGGCTCAAAACACCCGAAAATTCAATATTTTGGGGTCCCAGATGCAATCTGTACATGCCTACTCAGTGTTAGAGTGTTTTCAAATTACAGGCCCAAAACATGCTGAAAATCGATATTTTAGATGCCAAAAGTCAATATGTGCATGTATCTTCTGTACCCGTTTATATCTCAAATTCAGGCTCAAAACACCCGAAGATTCAATATTTTGAGGTCCCAGAAGCAATCTTTACATGCCTACTCAGTGCTAGAATATTTTCAAAATATAGGCTAAAAACATGCTAAATATCGATCTTTTAGGTGCCAAAAAGTCGATATCTCAAATTCAGTCCCAAAACACCCGAAAATTCGATATTTAGGGGTCCCAGAAGCGATCTGTACATGCCTACTCCGTGTTAGAGTATTTTCAAAATACATGCTCAAAACATACAGAAAATCGATCTTTTAGGTGCACAAAAGTCGATATGTGCATGCATCTTCAGTACCCGTTTATATCTCAAATTCAGGCTCAAAACACCCGAAAATTCAATATTTTGGGGTCCCAGAAGCAATCTGTACATGCCTACTCAGTGTTAGAGTATTTTCAAAATACAGGCCCAAAACATGCTGAAAATCGATATTTTAGATGCCCAAAGTCAATATGTGCATGTATCCTCTGTACCCGTTTATATCTCAAATTCAGGCACAAAACACCCGAAAATTCAATATTTTGCGGTCCCAGAAGCAATCTGTACATGCCTACACAGTGCTAGAATATTTTCAAAATATAGGCTAAAAACATGCTAAAAATCGACATTTTAGGTGCCAAAAAATCGATATCTCAAATTCAGTCCCAAAACACCCGAAAATTCGATATTTAGAGGTCCCAGAAGGTATCTGTACATGCCTACTCCGTGTTAGAGTAATTTCAAAATACAGGCCAAAAACATACTGAAAATCGATCTTTTAGGTGCCCAAAAGTCGATATGTGCATGCATCTTCTGTACCCGTTTATATCTCAAATTCTGGCCCTAAACACCCGAAAATTCGATATTTTGGGGTCCCAGAAGCGATCTGTACATGCCTACTCCGTGTTAGAGTATTTTCAAAATACATGCTCAAAACATACTGAAAATCGATCTTTTAGGTGCACAAAAGTCGATATGTGTATGAATCTTCAGTACCCGTTTATATCTCAAATTCAGGCTCAAAACACTCGAAAATTCAATATTTTGGGGTCCCAGAAGCAATCTGTACATGCCTACTCTGTGTTAGAGTATTTTCAAAATACAGGCCCAAAACATGCTGAAAATCGATATTTTAGATGCCCAAAGTCAATATGTGCATGTATCTTATGTACCCGTTTATATCTCAAATTCAGGCTCAAAACACCCGAAAATTCAATATTTTGGGGTCCCAGAAGCAATCTGTACATGCCTACACAGTACTAGAATATTTTCAAAATATAGGATAAAAACATGCTAAAAATCGACATTTTAGGTGCCAAAAAATCGATATCTCAAATTCTGGCCCTAAACACCCGAAAATTCGATATTTTGGGGTCCCAGAAGCGATTTGTACATGCCTACTCCGTGTTAGAGTATTTTAAAAATTCAGGCCCAAAACATGCTGAAAATCGATATTTTTGGTGCCCAAAGTCAATATGTGCATGTATCTTCTGTACCCGTTTATATCTCAAATTCAGGCTCAAAACACCCGAAAATTCAATATTTTGGGGTCCCAGAAGCAATCTGTACATGCCTACTCAGTGTTAGAGTATTTTCAAAATACAGGCCCAAAACATGCTGAAAATCGATATTTTAGATGCCCAAAGTCAATATGTGCATGTATCTTCTGTACCCGTTTATATCTCAAATTCAGGCTCAAAACACCCGAAAATTCAATATTTTGGGGTCCCAGAAGCAATCTGTACATGCCTACACAGTGCTAGAATATTTTCAAAATATAGGCTAAAAACATGCTAAAAATCGACATTTTAGGTGCCAAAAAATCGATATCTCAAATTCAGTCCCAAAACACCCGAAAATTCTATATTTAGAGGTCCCAGAAGGTATCTGTACATGCCTACTCCGTGTTAGAGTATTTTCAAAATACAGGCCAAAAACATACTGAAAATCGATCTTTTAGGTGCCCAAAGTCGATATGTGCATGCATCATGCTTCTGTACCCGTTTATATCTCAAATTCAGTCCCAAAACACCCGAAAATTCGATATTTAGGGGTCCCAGAAGCGATCTGTACATGCCTACTCCGTGTTAGAGTATTTTCAAAATACATGCTCAAAACATACTGAAAATCGATCTTTTAGGTACACAAAAGTCGATATGTGCATGCATCTTCAGTACCCGTTTATATCTCAAATTCAGGCTCAAAACACCCAAAAATTCAATATTTTGGGGTCCCAGAAGCAATCTGTACATGCCTACTCCGTGTTAGAGTATTTTCAAAATTCAGGCCCAAAACATGCTGAAATTCGATATTTTTGGTGCCCAAAGTCAATATGTGCATGTATCTTCTGTACCCGTTTATATTTCAAATTCAGGCTCAAAACACCCGAAAATTCAATATTTTGGGGTCCCAGAAGCAATCTGTACATGCCTACTCAGTGCTAGAATATTTTCAAAATATAGGCTAAAAACATGCTAAAAATCGATCTTTTAGGTGCCAAAAAGTCGATATCTCAAATTCAGTCCCAAAACACCCAAAAATTCGATATTTAGAGGTCCCAGAAGGTATCTGTACATGCCTACTCCGTGTTAGAGTATTTTCAAAATACATGCTCAAAACATACTGAAAATCGATCTTTTAGGTGCACAAAAGTCGATATGTGCATGCATCTTCAGTACCCGTTTATATCTCAAATTCAGGCTCAAAACACCCGAAAATTCAATATTTTGGGGTCCCAGAAGCAATCTGTACATGCCTACTCAGTGTTAGAGTATTTTCAAAATACAGGCCCAAAACATGCTGAAAATCGATATTTTAGATGCCCAAAGTCAATATGAGCATGTATCTTCTGTACCCGTTTATATCTCAAATTCAGGCTCAAAACACCCGAAAATTCAATATTTTGGGGTCCCAGAAGCAATCTGTACATGCCTACTCCGTGTTAGAGTATTTTCAAAATACATGCTCAAAACATACTGAAAATCGATCTTTTAGGTGCACAAAAGTCGATATGTGCATGTATCTTCTGTACCCGTTTATATATCAAATTCAGGCTCAAAACACCCAAAAATTCAATATTTTGGGGTCCCAGAAGCAATCTGTACAGTGCTAGAATATTTTCAAAATATAGGCTAAAAACATGCTAAAAATCGATCTTTTAGGTGCCAAAAAGTCGATATCTCAAATTCATTCCCAAAACACCCGAAAATTCGATATTTAGGGGTCCCAGAAGCGATCTGTACATGCCTACTCCGTGTTAGAGTATTTTCAAAATACATGCTCAAAACATACTGAAAATCGATCTTTTAGGTGCACAAAAGTCGATATGTGCATGCATCTTCAGTACCCGTTTATATCTCAAATTCAGGCTCAAAACACCCGAAAATTCAATATTTTGGGGTCCCAGAAGCAATCTGTACATGCCTACTCAGTGTTAGAGTATTTTCAAAATACAGGCCCAAACCATGCTGAAAATCGATATTTTAGATGCCCAAAGTCAATATGTGCATGTATCTTCTGTACCCGTTTATATCTCAAATTCAGGCTCAAAACACCCGAAAATTCAATATTTTGGGGTATCAGAAGCAATCTGTACATGCCTACACAGTGCTAGAATATTTTCAAAATATAGGCTAAAAACATGCTAAAAATCGACATTTTAGGTGCCAAAAAATCGATATCTCAAATTCAGTCCCAAAACACCCGAAAATTCGATATTTAGAGGTCCCAAAAGGTATCTGTACATGCCTACTCCGTGTTAGAGTTTTTTCAAAATTCAGGCCCAAAACATGCTGAAAATCGATATTTTTGGTGCCCAAAGTCAATATGTGCGTGTATCTTCTGTACCCGTTTATATCTCAAATTCAGGCTCAAAACACCCGAAAACTCAATATTTTGGGGTCCCAGAAGCAATCTGTACAGTGCTAGAATATTTTCAAAATATAGGCTAAAAACATGCTAAAAATCGATCTTTTAGGTGCCAAAAAGTCGATATCTCAAATTCAGTCCCAAAACACCCGAAAATTCGATATTTAGGGGTCCCAGAAGCGATCTGTACATGCCTACTCCGTGTTAGAGTATTTTCAAAATACATGCTCAAAACATACTGAAAATCGATCTTTTAGGTGCACAAAAGTCGATATGTGCATGCATCTTCAGTACCCGTTTATATCTCAAATTCAGGCTCAAAACACCCGAAAATTCAATATTTTGGGGTCCCAGAAGCAATCTGTACATGCCTACTCAGTGTTAGAGTATTTTCAAAATACAGGCCCAAAACATGCTGAAAATCGATATTTTAGATGCCCAAAGTCAATATGTGCATGTATCCTCTGTACCCGTTTATATCTCAAATTCAGGCACAAAACACCCGAAAATTCAATATTTTGCGGTCCCAGAAGCAATCTGTACATGCCTACACAGTGCTAGAATATTTTCAAAATATAGGCTAAAAACATGCTAAAAATCGACATTTTAGGTGCCAAAAAATCGATATCTCAAATTCAGTCCCAAAACACCCGAAAATTCGATATTTAGAGGTCCCAGAAGGTATCTGTACATGCCTACTCCGTGTTAGAGTAATTTCAAAATACAGGCCAAAAACATACTGAAAATCGATCTTTTAGGTGCCCAAAAGTCGATATGTGCATGCATCTTCTGTACCCGTTTATATCTCAAATTCTGGCCCTAAACACCCGAAAATTCGATATTTTGGGGTCCCAGAAGCGATCTGTACATGCCTACTCCGTGTTAGAGTATTTTCAAAATACATGCTCAAAACATACTGAAAATCGATCTTTTAGGTGCACAAAAGTCGATATGTGTATGAATCTTCAGTACCCGTTTATATCTCAAATTCAGGCTCAAAACACTCGAAAATTCAATATTTTGGGGTCCCAGAAGCAATCTGTACATGCCTACTCTGTGTTAGAGTATTTTCAAAATACAGGCCCAAAACATGCTGAAAATCGATATTTTAGATGCCCAAAGTCAATATGTGCATGTATCTTATGTACCCGTTTATATCTCAAATTCAGGCTCAAAACACCCGAAAATTCAATATTTTGGGGTCCCAGAAGCAATCTGTACATGCCTACACAGTACTAGAATATTTTCAAAATATAGGATAAAAACATGCTAAAAATCGACATTTTAGGTGCCAAAAAATCGATATCTCAAATTCTGGCCCTAAACACCCGAAAATTCGATATTTTGGGGTCCCAGAAGCGATTTGTACATGCCTACTCCGTGTTAGAGTATTTTAAAAATTCAGGCCCAAAACATGCTGAAAATCGATATTTTTGGTGCCCAAAGTCAATATGTGCATGTATCTTCTGTACCCGTTTATATCTCAAATTCAGGCTCAAAACACCCGAAAATTCAATATTTTGGGGTCCCAGAAGCAATCTGTACATGCCTACTCAGTGTTAGAGTATTTTCAAAATACAGGCCCAAAACATGCTGAAAATCGATATTTTAGATGCCCAAAGTCAATATGTGCATGTATCTTCTGTACCCGTTTATATCTCAAATTCAGGCTCAAAACACCCGAAAATTCAATATTTTGGGGTCCCAGAAGCAATCTGTACATGCCTACACAGTGCTAGAATATTTTCAAAATATAGGCTAAAAACATGCTAAAAATCGACATTTTAGGTGCCAAAAAATCGATATCTCAAATTCAGTCCCAAAACACCCGAAAATTCTATATTTAGAGGTCCCAGAAGGTATCTGTACATGCCTACTCCGTGTTAGAGTATTTTCAAAATACATGCTCAAAACATACTGAAAATCGATCTTTTAGGTGCACAAAAGTCGATATGTGCATGCATCTTCAGTACCCGTTTATATCTCAAATTCAGGCTCAAAACACCCGAAAATTCAATATTTTGGGGTCCCAGAAGCAATCTGTACATGCCTACTCAGTGTTAGAGTATTTTCAAAATACAGGCCCAAAACATGCTGAAAATCGATATTTTAGATGCCCAAAGTCAATATGAGCATGTATCTTCTGTACCCGTTTATATCTCAAATTCAGGCTCAAAACACCCGAAAATTCAATATTTTGGGGTCCCAGAAGCAATCTGTACATGCCTACTCCGTGTTAGAGTATTTTCAAAATACATGCTCAAAACATACTGAAAATCGATCTTTTAGGTGCACAAAAGTCGATATGTGCATGTATCTTCTGTACCCGTTTATATATCAAATTCAGGCTCAAAACACCCAAAAATTCAATATTTTGGGGTCCCAGAAGCAATCTGTACAGTGCTAGAATATTTTCAAAATATAGGCTAAAAACATGCTAAAAATCGATCTTTTAGGTGCCAAAAAGTCGATATCTCAAATTCATTCCCAAAACACCCGAAAATTCGATATTTAGGGGTCCCAGAAGCGATCTGTACATGCCTACTCCGTGTTAGAGTATTTTCAAAATACATGCTCAAAACATACTGAAAATCGATCTTTTAGGTGCACAAAAGTCGATATGTGCATGCATCTTCAGTACCCGTTTATATCTCAAATTCAGGCTCAAAACACCCGAAAATTCAATATTTTGGGGTCCCAGAAGCAATCTGTACATGCCTACTCAGTGTTAGAGTATTTTCAAAATACAGGCCCAAACCATGCTGAAAATCGATATTTTAGATGCCCAAAGTCAATATGTGCATGTATCTTCTGTACCCGTTTATATCTCAAATTCAGGCTCAAAACACCCGAAAATTCAATATTTTGGGGTATCAGAAGCAATCTGTACATGCCTACACAGTGCTAGAATATTTTCAAAATATAGGCTAAAAACATGCTAAAAATCGACATTTTAGGTGCCAAAAAATCGATATCTCAAATTCAGTCCCAAAACACCCGAAAATTCGATATTTAGAGGTCCCAAAAGGTATCTGTACATGCCTACTCCGTGTTAGAGTATTTTCAAAATTCAGGCCCAAAACATGCTGAAAATCGATATTTTTGGTGCCCAAAGTCAATATGTGCGTGTATCTTCTGTACCCGTTTATATCTCAAATTCAGGCTCAAAACACCCGAAAACTCAATATTTTGGGGTCCCAGAAGCAATCTGTACAGTGCTAGAATATTTTCAAAATATAGGCTAAAAACATGCTAAAAATCGATCTTTTAGGTGCCAAAAAGTCGATATCTCAAATTCAGTCCCAAAACACCCGAAAATTCGATATTTAGGGGTCCCAGAAGCGATCTGTACATGCCTACTCCGTGTTAGAGTATTTTCAAAATACATGCTCAAAACATACTGAAAATCGATCTTTTAGGTGCACAAAAGTCGATATGTGCATGCATCTTCAGTACCCGTTTATATCTCAAATTCAGGCTCAAAACACCCGAAAATTCAATATTTTGGGGTCCCAGAAGCAATCTGTACATGCCTACTCAGTGTTAGAGTGTTTTCAAATTACAGGCCCAAAACATGCTGAAAATCGATATTTTAGATGCCCAAAGTCAATATGTGCATGTATCTTCTGTACCCGTTTATATCTCAAATTCAGGCTCAAAACACCCGAAAATTCAATATTTTGGGGTCCCAGAAGCAATCTGTACATGCCTACTCAGTGCTAGAATATTTTCAAAATATAGGCTAAAAACATGCTAAATATCGATCTTTTAGGTGCCAAAAAGTCGATATCTCAAATTCAGTCCCAAAACACCAAAAAATTCGATATTTAGGGGTCCCAGAAGCGATCTGTAAATGCCTACTCCGTGTTAGAGTATTTTCAAAATACATGCTCAAAACATACTGAAAATCGATCTTTTAGGTGCACAAAAGTCGATATGTGCATGCATCTTCAGTACCCGTTTATATCTCATATTCTGGCCCTAAACACCCGAAAATTCGATATTTTCGGGTCCCAGAAGCGATCTGTACATGCCTACTCCGTGTTAGAGTATTTTCAAAATTCAGGCCCAAAACATGCTAAAAATCGATATTTTTGGTGCCCAAAGTCAATATGTGCATGTATCTTCTGTACCCGTTTATATCTCAAATTCAGGCTCAAAACACCCGAAAATTCAATATTTTGGGGTCCCAGAAGCAATCTGTACAGTGCAAGAATATTTTCAAAATATAGGCTAAAAACATGCTAAAAATCGATCTTTTAGGTGCCAAAAAGTCGATATCTCAAATTCAGTCCCAAAACACCCGAAAATTCGATATTTAGGGGTCTCAGAAGCGATCTGTACATGCCTACTCCGTGTTAGAGTATTTTCAAAATACATGCTCAAAACATACTGAAAATCGATCTTTTAGGTGCACAAAAGTCGATATGTGCATGCATCTTCAGTACCCGTTTATATCTCAGATTCAGGCTCAAAACACCCGAAAATTCAATATTTTGGGGTCCCAGAAGCAATCTGTACATTCCTACTCTGTGTTAGAGTATTTTCAAAATACAGGCCCAAAACATGCTGAAAATCGATATTTTAGATGCCCAAAGTCAATATGTGCATGTATCTTATGTACCCGTTTATATCTCAAATTCAGGCTCAAAACACCCGAAAATTCAATATTTTGGGGTCCCAGAAGCAATCTGTACATGCCTAGGCACACAGTGCTAGAATATTTTCAAAATATAGGCTAAAAACATGCTAAAAATCGACATTTTAGGTGCCAAAAAATCGATATCTCAAATTCAGTCCCAAAACACCCGAAAATTCGATATTTAGAGGTCCCAAAAGGTATCTGTACATGCCTACTCCGTGTTAGAGTATTTTCAAAATTCAGGCCCAAAACATGCTGAAAATCGATATTTTTGGTGCCCAAAGTCAATATGTGCATGTATCTTCTGTACCCGTTTATATCTCAAATTCAGGCTCAAAACACCCGAAAATTCAATATTTTGGGGTCCCAGTAGCAATCTGTACAGTGCTAGAATATTTTCAAAATATAGGCTAAAAACATGCTAAAAATCGATCTTTTAGGTGACAAAAAGTCGATATCTCAAATTCAGTCCCAAAACACCCGAAAATTCGATATTTAGGGGTCCCAGAAGCGATCTGTACATGCCTACTCCGTGTTAGAGTATTTTCAAAATACATGCTCAAAAAATACTGAAAATCGATCTTTTAGGTGCACAAAAGTCGATATGTGCATGCATCTTCAGTACCCGTTTATATCTCAAATTCAGGCTCAAAACACCCGAAAATTCAATATTTTGGGGTCCCAGAAGCAATCTGTACAGTGCAAGAATATTTTCAAAATATAGGCTAAAAACATGCTAAAAATCGATCTTTTAAGTGCCAAAAAGTCGATATCTCAAATTCAGTCCCAAAACACCCGAAAATTCGATATTTAGGGGTCTCAGAAGCGATCTGTACATGCCTACTCCGTGTTAGAGTATTTTCAAAATACATGCTCAAAACATACTGAAAATCGATCTTTTAGGTGCACAAAAGTCGATATGTGCATGAATAGTACCCGTTTATATCTCAAATTCAGGCTCAAAACACCCGAAAATTCAATATTTTGGGGTCCCAGAAGCAATCTGTACATTCCTCCTCTGTGTTAGAGTATTTTCAAAATACAGGCCCAAAACATGCTGAAAATCGATATTTTAGATGCCCAAAGTCAATATGTACATGTATCTTATGTACCCGTTTATATCTCAAATTCAGGCTCAAAACACCCGAAAATTCAATATTTTGGGGTCCCAGAAGCAATCTGTACATGCCTAGGCACACAGTGCAAGAATATTTTCAAAATATAGGCTAAAAACATGCTAAAAATCGACATTTTAGGTGCCAAAAAGTCGATATCTCAAATTCAGTCCCAAAACACCCGAAAATTCGATATTTAGAGGTCCCAAAAGGTATCTGTACATGCCTACTCCGTGTTAGAGTATTTTCAAAATACAGGCCCAAAACATGCTGAAAATCGATATTTTAGATGTTAAAAGTCAATATGTGCATGTATCTTCTGTACCCGTTTATATCTCAAATTCAGGCTCAAAACACCCGAAAATTCAATATTTTGAGGTCCCAGAAGCAATCTGTACATGCCTACTCAGTGCTAGAATATTTTCAAAATATAGGCTAAAAACATGTTAAATATCGATCTTTCAGGTGCCAAAAAGTCGATATCTCAAATTCAGTCCCAAAACACCCGAAAATTCGATATTTAGGGGTCCCAGAAGCGATCTGTACATGCCTACTCCGTGTTAGAGTATTTTCGAAATACATGCTCAAAACATACTGAAAATCGATCTTTTAGGTGCACAAAAGTCGATATGTGCATGCATCTTCAGTACCCGTTTATATCTCAAATTCAGGCTCAAAACACCCGAAAATTCAATATTTTGGGGTCCCAGAAGCAATCTGTACATGCCTACTCAGTGTTAGAGTATTTTCAAAATACAGGCCCAAAACATGCTGAAAATCGATATTTTTGATGCCCAAAGTCAATATGTGCATGTATCCTCTGTACCCGTTTATATCTCAAATTCAGGCACAAAACACCCGAAAATTCAATATTTTGGGGTCCCATAAGCAATCTGTACATGCCTACACAGTGCTAGAATATTTTCAAAATATAAGCTAAAAACATGCTAAAAATCGACATTTTAGGTGCAAAAAAATCGATATCTCAAATTCAGTCCCAAAACACCCGAAAATTCGATATTTAGAGGTCCCAGAAGGTATCTGTACATGCCTACTCCGTGTTAGAGTATTTTCAAAATACAGGCCAAAAACATACTGAAAATCGATCTTTTAGGTGCCCAAAAGTCGATATGTGCATGCATCTTCTGTACCCGTTTATATCTCAAATTCTGGCCCTAAACACCCGAAAATTCGATATTTTGGGGTCCCAGAAGCGATCTGTACATGCCTACTCCGTGTTAGAGTATTTTCAAAATTCAGGCCCAAAACAAGCTGAAAATCGATATTTTTGGTGCCCAAAGTCAATATGTGCATGTATCTTCAGTACCCGTTTATATCTCAAATTCAGGCTCAAAACACCCAAAAATTCAATATTTTGGGGTCCCAGAAGCAATCTGTACAGTGCAAGAATATTTTTCAAATATAGGCGAAAAACATGCTAAAAATCGATCTTTTAGGTGCCAAAAAGTCGATATCTCAAATTCAGTCCCAAAACACCCGAAAATTCGATATTTAGGGGTCCCAGAAGCGATCTGTACATGCCTACTCCGTGTTAGAGTAATTTCAAAATACATGCTCAAAACATACTGAAAATCGATCTTTTAGGTGCACAAAAGTCGATATGCGCATGCATCTTCAGTACCCGTTTATATCTCAAATTCAGGCTCAAAACACCCAAAAATTCAATATTTCGGGGTCCCAGAAGCAATCTGTACATGCCTACTCCGTGTTAGAGTATTTTCAAAATACAGGCCCAAAACATGCTGAAAATCGTTATTTTTGGTGCCCAAAGTCAATATGTGCATGTATCTTCTGTACCCGTTTATATTTCAAATTCAGGCTCAAAACACCCGAAAATTCAATATTTTGGGGTCCCAGAAGCAATCTGTACATGCCTACTCAGTGCTAGAATATTTTCAAAATATAGGCTAAAAACATACTAAAAATCGATCTTTTAGGTGCAAAAAAGTCGATATCTCAAATTCAGTCCCAAAACACCCGAAAATTCGATATTTAGAGGTCCCAGAAGGTATCTATACATGCCTACTCCGTGTTAGAGTATTTTCAAAATACATGCTCAAAACATACTGAAAATCGATCTTTTAGGTGCACAAAAGTCGATATGTGCATGCATCTTCAGTACCCGTTTATATCTCAAATTCAGGCTCAAAACACCCGAAAATTCAATATTTTGGGGTCCCAGAAGCAATCTGTACATGCCTACTCAGTGTTAAAGTATTTTCAAAATACAGGCCCAAAACATGCTGAAAATCGATATTTTAAATGCCCAAAGTCAATATGTGCATGTATCTTCTGTACCCGTTTATATCTCAAATTCAGGCTCAAAACACCCGAAAATTCAATATTTTGGGGTCCCAGAAGCAATCTGTACATGACTACTCAGTGTTAGAGTATTTTCAAAATACAGGCCCAAAACATGCTGAAAATCGATATTTTTGATGCCCAAAGTCAATATGTGCATGTATCTTCTGTACCCGTTTATATCTCAAATTCAGGCACAAAACACCCGAAAATTCAATATTTTGGGGTCCCAGAAGCAATCTGTACATGCCTACACAGTGCTAGAATATTTTCAAAATATAGGCTAAAAACATGCTAAAAATCGACATTTTAGGTGCCAAAAAATCGATATCTCAAATTCAGTCCCAAAACACCCGAAAATTCGATATTTAGAGGTCCCAGAAGGTATCTGTACATGCCTACTCCATGTTAGAGTAATTTCAAAATACAGGCCAAAAACATACTGAAAATCGATCTTTTAGGTGCCCAAAAGTCGATATGTGCATGCATCTTCTGTACCCGTTTATATCTCAAATTCTGGCCCTAAACACCCGAAAATTCGATATTTTGGGGTCCCAGAAGCGATCTGTACATGCCTACTCCATGTTAGAGTATTTTCAAAATTCAGGCCCAAAACATGCTGAAAATCGATATTTTTGGTGCCCAAAGTCAATATGTGCATGTATCTTCTGTACCCGTTTATATATCAAATTCAGGCTCAAAACAAACGAAAATTCAATATTTTGGGGTCCCAGAAGCAATCTGTACAGTGCTAGAATATTTTCAAAATATAGGCTAAAAACATGCTAAAAATCGATCTTTTAGGTGCCAAAAAGTCGATATCTCAAATTCAGTCCCAAAACACCCGAAAATTCGATATTTAGGGGTCCCAGAAGCGATCTGTACATGCCTACTCCGTGTTAGAGTATTTTCAAAATACATGCTCAAAACATACTGAAAATCGATCTTTTAGGTGCACAAAAGTCGATATGTGCATGCATTTTCAGTACCCGTTTATATCTCAAATTCAGGCTCAAAACACCCGAAAATTCAATATTTTGGGGTCCCAGAAGCAATCTGTACATGCCTACTCAGTGTTAGAGTATTTTCAAAATACAGGCCCAAAACATGCTGAAAATCGATATTTTAGATGCCCAAAGTCAATATGTGCATGTATCTTCTGTACCCGTTTATATCTCAAATTCAGGCTCAAAACACCCGAAAATTCAATATTTTGGGGTCCCAGAAGCAATCTGTACATGCCTACACAGTGCCAGAATATTTTCAAAATATAGGCTAAAAACATGCTAAAAATCGACATTTTAGGTGCCAAAAAATCGATATCTCAAATTCAGTCCCAAAACACCCGAAAATTCGATATTTAGAGGTCCCAAAAGGTATCTGTACATGCCTACTCCGTGTTAGAGTATTTTCAAAATTCAGGCCCAAAACATGCTGAAAATCGATATTTTTGGTGCCCAAAGTCAATATGTGCGTGTATCTTCTGTACCCGTTTATATCTCAAATTCAGGCTCAAAACACCCGAAAATTCAATATTTTGGGGTCCCAGAAGCAATCTGTACATGCCTACTCCGTGTTAGAGTATTTTCAAAATACATGCTCAAAACATACTGAAAATCGATCTTTTAGGTGCACAAAAGTCGATATGTGCATGCATCTTCAGTACCCGTTTATATCTCAAATTCTGGCCCTAAACACCCGAAAATTCGATATTTTGGGGTCCCAGAAGCGATCTGTACATGCCTACTCCGTGTTAGAGTATTTTCAAAATTCAGGCCCAAAACATGCTGAAAATCGATATTTTTGGTGCCCAAAGTCAATATGTGCATGTATCTTCTGTACCCGTTTATATCTCAAATTCAGGCTCAAAACACCCGAAAATTCAATATTTTGGGGTCCCAGAAGCAATCTGTACAGTGCAAGAATATTTTCAAAATATAGGCTAAAAACATGCTAAAAATCGATCTTTTAGGTGCCAAAAAGTTGATATCTCAAATTCAGTCCCAAAACACCCGAAAATTCGATATTTAGGGGTCTCAGAAGCGATCTGTACATGCCTACTCCGTGTTAGAGTATTTTCAAAATACATGCTCAAAACATACTGAAAATCGATCTTTTAGGTGCACAAAAGTCGATATGTGCATGTATCTTCAGTACCCGTTTATATCTCAAATTCAGGCTCAAAACACCCGAAAATTCAATATTTTGGGGTCCCAGAAGCAATCTGTACATTCCTACTCTGTGTTAGAGTATTTTCAAAATACAGGCCCAAAACATGCTGAAAATCGATATTTTAGATGCCCAAAGTCAATATGTGCATGTATCTTATGTACCCGTTTATATCTCAAATTCAGGCTCAAAACACCCGAAAATTCAATATTTTGGGGTCCCAGAAGCAATCTGTACATGCCTAGGCACACAGTGCTAGAATATTTTCAAAATATAGGCTAAAAACATGCTAAAAATCGACATTTTAGGTGCCAAAAAATCGATATCTCAAATTCAGTCCCAAAACACCCGAAAATTCGATATTTAGAGGTCCCAACAGGTATCTGTACATGCCTACTCCGTGTTAGAGTATTTTCAAAATACAGGCCCAAAACATGCTGAAAATCGATATTTTAGATGCCCAAAGTCAATATGTGCATGTATCTTCTGTACCCGTTTATATCTCAAATTCAGGCTCAAAACACCCGAAAATTCAATATTTTGAGGTCCCAGAAGCAATCTGTACATGCCTACTCAGTGCTAGAATATTTTCAAAATATAGGCTAAAAACATGCTAAATATCGATCTTTTAGGTGCCAAAAAGTCGATATCTCAAATTCAGTCCCAAAACACCCGAAAATTCGATATTTAGGGGTCCCAGAAGCGATCTGTACATGCCTACTCCGTGTTAGAGTATTTTCAAAATACATGCTCAAAACATACTGAAAATCGATCTTTTAGGTGCACAAAAGTCGATATGTGCATGCATCTTCAGTACCCGTTTATATCTCAAATTCAGGCTCAAAACACCCGAAAATTCAATATTTTGGGGTCCCAGAAGCAATCTGTACATGCCTACTCAGTGTTAGAGTATTTTCAAAATACAGGCCCAAAACATGCTGAAAATCGATATTTTTGATGCCCAAAGTCAATATGTGCATGTATCCTCTGTACCCGTTTATATCTCAAATTCAGGCACAAAACACCCGAAAATTCAATATTTTGGGGTCCCAGAAGCAATCTGTACATGCCTACCCAGTGCTAGAATATTTTCAAAATATAATCTAAAAACATGCTAAAAATCGACATTTTAGGTGCCAAAAAATCGATATCTCAAATTCAGTCCCAAAACACCCGAAAATTCGATATTTAGAGGTCCCAGAAGGTATCTGTACATGCCTACTCCGTGTTAGAGTATTTTCAAAATACAGGCCAAAAACATACTGAAAATCGATCTTTTAGGTGCCCAAAAGTCGATATGTGCATGCATCTTCTGTACCCGTTTATATCTCAAATTCTGGCCCTAAACACCCGAAAATTCGATATTTTGGGGTCCCAGAAGCGATCTGTACATGCCTACTCCGTGTTAGAGTATTTTCAAAATTCAGGCCCAAAACATGCTGAAAATCGATATTTTTGGTGCCCAAAGTCAATATGTGCATGTATCTTCTGTACCCGTTTATATCTCAAATTCAGGCTCAAAACACCCAAAAATTCAATATTTTGGGGTCCCAGAAGCAATCTGTACAGTGCAAGAATATTTTCCAAATATAGGCGAAAAACATGCTAAAAATCGATCTTTTAGGTGCCAAAAAGTCGATATCTCAAATTCAGTCCCAAAACACCCGAAAATTCGATATTTAGGGGTCCCAGAAGCGATCTGTACATGCCTACTCCGTGTTAGAGTATTTTCAAAATACATGCTCAAAACATACTGAAAATCGATCTTTTAGGTGCACAAAAGTCGATATGTGTATGCATCTTCAGTACCCGTTTATATCTCAAATTCAGGCTCAAAACACCCGAAAATTCAATATTTTGGGGTCCCAGAAGCAATCTGTACATGCCTACACAGTTCTAGAATATTTTCAAAATATAGGCTAAAAACATGCTAAAAATCGACATTTTAGGTGCCAAAAAATCGATATCTCAAATTCTGGCCCTAAACACCCGAAAATTCGATATTTTGGGGTCCCAGAAGCGATTTGTACATGCCTACTCCGTGTTAGAGTATTTTCAAAATTCAGGCCCAAAACATGCTGAAAATCGATATTTTTGGTGCCCAAAGTCAATATGTGCATGTATCTTCTGTACCCGTTTATATATCAAATTCAGGCTCAAAACACCCGAAAATTCAATATTTTGGGGTCCCAGAAGCAATCTGTACTCAGTGCTAGAATATTTTCAAAATATAGGCTAAAAACATGCTAAAAATCGATCTTTTAGGTGCCAAAAAGTCGATATCTCAAATTCAGTCCCAAAACACCCGAAAATTCGATATTTAGGGGTCCCAGAAGCGATCTGTACATGCCTACTCCGTGTTAGAGTATTTTCAAAATACAGGCCAAAAACATACTGAAAATCGATCTTTTAGGTGCCCAAAAGTCGATATGTGCATGCATCTTCTGTACCCGTTTATATCTCAAATTCTGGCCCTAAACACCCGAAAATTCGATATTTTGGGGTCCCAGAAGCGATCTGTACATGCCTACTCCGTGTTAGAGTATTTTCAAAATTCAGGCCCAAAACATGCTGAAAATCGATATTTTTGGTGCCCAAAGTCAATATGTGCATGTATCTTCTGTACCCGTTTATATCTCAAATTCAGGCTCAAAACACCCAAAAATTCAATATTTTGGGGTCCCAGAAGCAATCTGTACAGTGCAAGAATATTTTCCAAATATAGGCGAAAAACATGCTAAAAATCGATCTTTTAGGTGCCAAAAAGTCGATATCTCAAATTCAGTCCCAAAACACCCGAAAATTCGATATTTAGGGGTCCCAGAAGCGATCTGTACATGCCTACTCCGTGTTAGAGTATTTTCAAAATACATGCTCAAAACATACTGAAAATCGATCTTTTAGGTGCACAAAAGTCGATATGTGTATGCATCTTCAGTACCCGTTTATATCTCAAATTCAGGCTCAAAACACCCGAAAATTCAATATTTTGGGGTCCCAGAAGCAATCTGTACATGCCTACACAGTTCTAGAATATTTTCAAAATATAGGCTAAAAACATGCTAAAAATCGACATTTTAGGTGCCAAAAAATCGATATCTCAAATTCTGGCCCTAAACACCCGAAAATTCGATATTTTGGGGTCCCAGAAGCGATTTGTACATGCCTACTCCGTGTTAGAGTATTTTCAAAATTCAGGCCCAAAACATGCTGAAAATCGATATTTTTGGTGCCCAAAGTCAATATGTGCATGTATCTTCTGTACCCGTTTATATATCAAATTCAGGCTCAAAACACCCGAAAATTCAATATTTTGGGGTCCCAGAAGCAATCTGTACTCAGTGCTAGAATATTTTCAAAATATAGGCTAAAAACATGCTAAAAATCGATCTTTTAGGTGCCAAAAAGTCGATATCTCAAATTCAGTCCCAAAACACCCGAAAATTCGATATTTAGGGGTCCCAGAAGCGATCTGTACATGCCTACTCCGTGTTAGAGTATTTTCAAAATACATGCTCAAAACATACTGAAAATCGATCTTTTAGGTGCACAAAAGTCGATATGCGCATGCATCTTCAGTACCCGTTTATATCTCAAATTAAGGCTCAAAACACCCAAAAATTCAATATTTTGGGGTCCCAGAAGCAATCTGTACATGCCTACTCCGTGTTAGAGTATTTTCAAAATTCAGGCCCAAAACATACTGAAAATCGATATTTTTGGTGCCCAAAGTCAATATGTGCATGTATCTTCTGTACCCGTTTATATCTCAAATTCAAGCTCAAAACACCCGAAAATTCAATATTTTGGGGTACCAGAAGCAATCTGTACATGCCTACTCAGTGCTAGAATATTTTCAAAATATAGGCTAAAAGCATGCTAAAAATCGATCTTTTAGGTGCCAAAAAGTCGATATCTCAAATTCAGTCCCAAAACACCCGAAAATTCGATATTTAGAGGTCCCAGAAGGTATCTGTACATGCCTACTCCGTGTTAGAGTATTTTCAAAATACATGCTCAAAACATACTGAAAATCGATCTTTTAGGTGCACAAAAGTCGATATGTGCATGCATCTTCAGTACCCGTTTATATCTCAAATTCAGGCTCAAAACACCCGAAAATTCAATATTTTGGGGTCCCAGAAGCAATCTGTACATGCCTACTCAGTGTTAGAGTATTTTCAAAATACAGGCCCAAAACATACTGAAAATCGATATTTTAGATGCCCAAAGTCAATATGTGCATGTATCTTCTGTACCCGTTTATATCTCAAATTCAGGCTCAAAACACCCGAAAATTCAATATTTTGGGGTCCCAGAAGCAATCTGTACATGCCTACACAGTGCTAGAATATTTTCAAAATATAGGCTAAAAACATGCTAAAAATCGACATTTTAGGTGCCAAAAAATCGATATCTCAAATTCAGTCCCAAAACACCCGAAAATTCGATATTTAGAGGTCCCAGAAGGTATCTGTACATGCCTACTCCGTGTTAGAGTATTTTCAAAATACAGGCCAAAAACATACTGAAATCCGATCTTTTAGGTGCCCAAAGTCGATATGTGCATGCATCATGCTTCTGTACCCGTTTATATCTCAAATTCTGTCCCAAAACACCCGAAAATTCGATATTTAGGGGTCCCAGAAGCGATCTGTACATGCCTACTCCGTGTTAGAGTATTTTCAAAATACATGCTCAAAACATACTGAAAATCGATCTTTTAGGTGCACAAAAGTCGATATGTGCATGCATCTTCTGTACCCGTTTATATCTCAAATTCTGGCCCTAAACACCCGAAAATTCGATATTTTTGGGTCCCAGAAGCGATCTGTACATGCCTACTCCATGTTAGAGTATTTTCAAAATTCAGGCCCAAAACATGCTGAAAATCGATATTTTTGGTGCCCAAAGTCAATATGTGCATGTATCTTCTTTACCCGTTTATATATCAAATTCAGGCTCAAAACACCCGAAAATTCAATATTTTGGGGTCCCAGAAGCAATCTGTACAGTGCTTGAATATTTTCAAAATATAGGCTAAAAACATGCTAAAAATCGTTCTTTTAGGTGCCCAAAAGTCGATATCTCAAATTCAGTCCCAAAACACCCGAAAATTCGATATTTAGGGGTCCCAGAAGCGATCTGTACATGCCTACTCCGTGTTAGAGTATTTTCAAAATACATGCTCAAAAACATACTGAAAATCGATCTTTTAGGTGCACAAAAGTCGATATGTGCATGCATCTTCAGTACCCGTTTATATCTCAAATTCAGGCTCAAAACACCCGAAAATTCGATATTTTGGGGTCCCAGAAGCGATCTGTACATGCCTACTCAGTGCAAGAATATTTTCAAAATATAGGCCCAAAATATGCTAAAAATCGATATTTTAGGTGCCCAAAGTCGATATCTCAAATTCAGGCCCAAAATACCCGAAAATTAGATATTTTGGGGTCCCAGAAGCGATCTGTACATGCCTACTCCGTGTTAGAGTATTTTCAAAATACAGGCCCAAAACATACTGAAAATCGATCTTTTATGTGCGCAAAATTCAATATGTTCATGCATCTCCTGTACCCGTTTATATCTCAAGTTCAGACTCCAAACACCCGAAAATTCGATATTTTGGGGTCCCAGAATCGATCTGTACATGCCTACTCAGTGCTAGAATGTTTTCAAAATATAGGCTCAGAACATGCTAAAAATCGATATTTTAGGTGACAAAAAGTCGATATCTCAAATTCAGGCCCAAAACACCCGAAAATTCAATATTTTGGGGTCCCAGAAGCGATCTGTATATGCCTACTCCGTGTTAGAGTATTTTCAAAATACAGGCCCGAAACATACTGAAAACTGATCTTTTAGTTGCCTAAAAGTCGATATGTGCATTCATCTTCTGTACCTGTTTATATCTCATATTCAAGCTCAAAACACCCGAAAATTCGATATTTTGGGGTCCAAGAAGCGATCTGTACATGCCTACTCAGTGCTAGAATGTTTTCAAAATTTAGGCTCAAAACAAGCTCAAAATCGATATTTTAGGTCCCCAAAAGTCGATATGTGCATGTGTCTTCAGTACCCGTTTATATTTCAATTTCAGGCTCAAAACACCCGAAAATTTGATATTTTTGGGTCCCAGAAGCGATCTGTACATGCCCACTCCGTGTTAGAGTATTTTCAAAATACAGGCCCAAAACATGCTGAAAATCGATAATTTAGGTGCCCACAGTCAATATGTGCATGCATCTTCTGTACCCGTTTATATCTCAAATTCAGGCTCAAAACACCCGAAAATTCGATATTTTGGGGTCCCAGAAGCGATCTGTACATGCCTACTCAGTGCAAGAATATTTTCAAAATATAGGCCCAAAACATGCTAAAAATCGATATTTTAGGTGCCCAAAGTCGATATCTCAAATTCAGGCCCAAAACACCCGAAAATTAGATATTTTGGTGTCCCATAAGCGATCTGTACATGCCTAATCCGTGTTAGAGTATTTTCAAAATACAGGCCTAAAACATGCTGAAAATCGATATTTTTAGGTGCCCAAAGTCGATATCTCAAATTCAGGCCCAAAACACCCAAAAATTAGATATTTTAGGGTCCCAGAAGCGATCTGTACATGCCTACTCAGTGCTAGAATGTTTTCAAAATATAGGCTCAAAACATGCTCAAAATTGATATTTTAGGGTTCCAAAAGTCGATATGTGCATGCATCTTCAGTACCCGTTTATATCTCAAATTCAGGCTCAAAACACCCGAAAATTCGATATTTTGGAGTCCTAGAAGCGATCTGTACATGCCTACTCTGTGTTAGAATATTTTCAAAATACAGGCCCAGAACATACTGAAAATCGATCCTTTAGGTGCCCAAAAGTCGATATGTGCATTCATATTCTGTACCTGTTTACATCTCATATTCAGGCTCAAAACACCCGAAAATTCGATATTTTAGGGTCCAAGAAGCGATCTGTACATGCCAACTCAGTGCTAGAATGTTTTCAAAATATAGGCTCAAAACATGCTCAAAATCAATATTTTAGGTCCCCAAAAGTTGGTATGTGCATGTATCTTCAGTACCCGTTTATATCTCAAATTCTGGCTCAAAACATCCGAAAATTCGATATTTGGGGTCCCAGAAGCGATCTGTACATGCCAATTCCGTGTAAGAGTATTTTCAAAATACAGGCCCAAAACATGCTGAAAATCGATATTTTAGGTGCCCAAAGTCGATATCTCAAATTCAGGCCCAAAACACCCGAAAATTCGATATTTTGGGGTTCTAGAAGCGATTTGTACATGCCTACTCAGTGCTAGAATGTTTTCAAAATATAGGCTCAAAACATGCTTAAAAACGATATTTTAGGTGCCAAAAAGTCGATTTGTGCATGCATCTTCAGTACCCGTTTATATCTCAAATTCAGGCTCAAAACACCCGAAAATTCGATATTTTAGGGTCCCAGAAGCGATCTGTACATGCCTACACAGTGCTAGAATATTTTCAAAATATAGGCCCAAAACATGCTAAAAATCGATATTTTAGGTGCCCAAAGTCGATATCTCAAATTCAGGCCCAAAACACCCGAAAATTCAATATTTTGGGGTCCCAGAAGCGATCTGTACATGCCTACTCCGTGTTAGAGCATTTTCAAAATACAGGCCCAAAACATGCTGAAAATCGATATTTTAGGTGCCCAAAGTCAATATGTGCATGCATCTTCTGCACCCGTTTATATCTCAAATTCAGGCTCCAAACACCCAAAAATTCGATATTTTGGGGTCCAAGAAGCGATCTCTACATGCCTACCTAGTGCTAGAATGTTTTCAAAATATAGGCTCAAAACATGCTCAAAATCGATATTTTAGATGCCCAAAAGTCCATATGTGAATGCATCTTCAGTACCCGTTTATATCTCAAATTCAGACTCCAAACACCCGAAAATTCGATATTTTGGGGTCCCAGAAGCGATCTGTACATGCCTAGACAGTGCTAGAATATTTTCAAAATATAAGCCCAAAACATGCTAAAAATCGATATTTTAGGTGCCCAAAGTAGATATTTCAAATTCAGGCCCAAAACACCTGAAAATTCAATATTTTGGGGTCCCAGAAGCGATCTGTACATGCCTACTCCGTGTTAGAGTATTTTCAAAATACAGGCCCAAAACATACTGAAAATCGATCTTTTTGGTGCCCAAAAGTCGATATGTTCATTTATCTTCTTTACCCGTTTATATTTCAAATTCAGACTCCAAACACCCGAAAATTCGATATTTTGGGGTCCCAAAAGCGATCTGTACATGCCTACTCAGTGCTAGAATGTTTTCAAAATATACGCTCAAAACATGCTCAAAAACGATATTTTAGGTGCCAAAAAGTCGATATGTGCATGCATCTTCAGTACCCGTTTATATCTCAAATTCAGGCTCAAAACACCCGAAAATTCGATATTTTTGGTTCCCTGAAGCAATCTGTACATGCCTACTCAGTGCTAGAATGTTTTCAAAATAAAGGCTCAAAACATGCTCAAAATTGATATTTTAGGTTTCCAAAAGTCGATTTGTGCATGCATCTTCAGTACCCGTTTATATCTCAAATTCAGGCTTTAAACACCCGAAAATTCAATATTTTGGGGTCCAAGAAGCGATCTGTACATGCCTACTCAGTGCTATAATATTTTCAAAATATAGGCCCAAAACATGCTAAAAATCGATATTTTAGGTGTCCAAAGTCGATATCTCAAATTCAGGCCCAAAACACCCGAAAATTCGATATTTTGGGGTTCCAAAAGCGATTTGTACATGCCTATTCAGTGCTAGAATGTTTTAAAAAATATAGGCTCAAAACATGCTCAAAATTGATATTTTAGGTGCCCAAAAGTCGATATATGCATTCATTTTCTGTACTTGTTTACATCTCAAATTCAGGCTCAAAACACCCGAAATTTCGATATTTTGGGGTCCAAGAAGCGATCTGTACATGCCTACTCAGTGCTAGAATATTTTCAAAATACAGGCCCAAAACATACTGAAAATCGATCTTTTAGGTGCCCAAAAGTCGATATGTTCATGCATCTTCTGTACCCGTTTATATCTCAAATTCAGACTCCAAACACCCAAAAATTCGATATTTTAGGGTCCCAGAAGCGATCTGTACATGCCTACTCAGTGCTAGAATATTTTCAAAATAAAGCCCAAAACATGCTAAAAGTCGATATTTTAGGTGACCAAAGTCGATATCTCAAATTCAGGCCCAAAACACCCGAAAATTCAATATTTTGGGGTCCCAGAAGCGATCTGTACATGCCCACTCCGTGTTAGAGTATTTTCAAAATACAGGCCCAAAACATACTGAAAATCGATCTTTTAGGTGCCCAAAAGTCGATATGTGCATGCATCTTCTGCACCCGTTTATATCTCAAATTCAGGTTCAAAACACCCGAATATTCGATATTTTGGGGTCCCAGAAGCGATCTGTACATGCCTACTCTGTGTTAGAGTATTTTCAAAATACAGGCCCAAAACATGATGAAAGTCGATATTTTAGGTGCCCAAAGTCAATATGTTCATGCATGTTATGTACCCGTTTTTTTATCAAATTCAGACTCCAAACACCCGAAAATTCGATATTTTGGGTTCCCAAAAGCGATCTGTACATGCCTACTCAGTGCTAGAATGTTTTTAAAATATAGGCTCAAAACATGCTCAAAAACGATATTTTAGGTGCCAAAAAGTCGATATGTGCATGCATCTTCAGTACCCGTTTATATCTCAAATTCAGGCTCAAAACATTAGAAAATTCGATATTTTGGGGTCCTAAAGGCGATCTGTACATGCCTACTCAGTGCTAGAATGTTTTCAAAATATAGGTTAAAAACATGTTAAAAATCGATATTTTAGGTGCCCTAAAGTCGGTATGTGCATGCATCTTCAGTACCCGTTTATATTTCAAATTCAATCTAAAAACACCCGAAAATTCGATATTTTGGGGTCCCAGAAGCGATCTACACATTCCTACTCAGTGCTATAATATTTTCAAAATATAGGCCCAAAACATGCTAAAAATCGATATTATAGGTGTCCAAAGTCGATTTCTCAATACAGGCCCAAAACACCCGAAAATTCGATATTTTGGGGTCCCAGAAGCGATCTGTACATGCCTACTCCGTGTTAGAGTATTTTCAAAATACAGGCCCAAAAAATGCTGAAAATCGATAATTTAGGTGCCCAAAGTCAATATGTGCATGCATCTTCTGTACCCGTTTATATCTCAAATTCAGGCTCAAAACACCCGAAAATTCGATATTTTGGGGTCCCAGAAGTGATCTGTACATGCCTACTTAGTGCTAGAATATTTTCAAAATATAAGCCCAAAACATGCTAAAAATCAATATTTTAGGTGTTCAAAGTCGATATCTCAAATTCAGGCCCAAAACACCCGAAAATTCAACATTTTAGGGTCCCAGAAGCGATCTCTACATGCCTACTCCGTGTTAGAGTATTTTCAAAATACAGGCTCAAAACCTACCGAAAATCGATCTTTTAGGTGCCCTAAAGTCAATATGTTCATGCATCTCCTGTACCTGTTCATATCTCAAATTCAGACTCCAAACACCCGAAAATTCGATATTTTGGGGTCCCAGAAGCGATCTGTATATGCCTACACAGTGCTAGAATGTTTTAAAAATATAGGCTCAGAACATGCTCAAAAACGATATTTTAGGTGACAAAAAGTCGATATGTGCATGTATCTTCAGTACCCGTTTATATCTCAAATTCAAGCTCAAAACATCCGAAAATTCGATATTTTGGGGTCCCAGAAGCGATCTGTACATGCCTACACAGTGCTATAATATTTTTAAAATATAGGCCCAAAACATGCTAAAAATCGATTATTTAGGTGTCCAAAGTCGATATCTCAAATTCAGGCCCAAAACACCCGAAAATTCGATATTTTGGGGTTCCAGAAGCGATCTGTACATGACTACTCAGTGCTAGAATGTTTTCAAAATATGGGCCCAAAACATGCTAAAAATCGATATTTTAGGTGCCCAAAGTCGATATCTCAAATTCTGGCCCAAAACACCCGAAAATTCAATATTTTGGGGTTCCAGAAGCGATCTGTACATGCCTACTTAGTGCTAGAATGTTTTCAAAATATAGGCCCAAAACATGCTCAAAATTGATATTTTAGGTTTCCATAAGTCGATATGTGCATGCATCTTCAGTACCCGTTTATATCTCAAATTCAGGCTCAAAACACCCGAAAATTTAATATTTTGAGGTCCCAGAAGCGATCTGTACATGCCTACTCCTTGTTAGAGTATTTTCAAAATACAGGCCCAAAACATACTGAAAATCGATCTTTTAGGTGCCCAAAAGTCGATATGTGCATTCATATTCTATACCTGTTTACATCTCAAATTCAGGCTCAAAACACCCGAAAATTCGATATTTTGGGGTCCAAGAAGCGATCTGTACATGCCTAGTCTATACCTGTTTACATCTCAAATTCAGGCTCAAAACACCCGAAAATTCGATATTTTGGGGTCTAAGAAGCGATCTGTACATGCCTAGTCAGTGCTAGAATGTTTTCAAAATATATTCTCAAAACATGCTCAAAATCGATATTTTAGGTCCCCAAAAGTCGATATGTGCATGTGTCTTCAGTACCCGTTTATATCTCAAATTCAGGCTCAAAACACCCGAAAATTCGATATTTTGGGGTCCCAGAAGCGATCTGTACATGCCTACTCCGTGTTAGAGTATTTTCAAAATACAGGCCCAAAACATGCTGAAAATCGATATTTTAGGTGCCCAAAGTCAATATGTGCATGCATCTTCTGCACCCGTTTATATATCAAATTCAGGCTCCAAACACCCGAAAATTCGATATTTTGGGGTCCCAGAAGCGATCTGTACATGCCTACATAGTGCGCTAATGTTTTCAAAATATAGGCTCAAAACATGCTAAAAATCGATATTTTAGGTGCCCAAAGTCGATATCTCAAATTCTGGACCAAAACACCCGAAAATTCAATATTTTAGGGTTCGAGAAGCGATCTGTACATGCCTACTCAGTGCTAGAATGTTTTCAAAATATAGGCCCAAAACATGCTCAAAATTGATATTTTAGGTTTCCAAAAGTCGATATGTTCATGCATCTTCAGTACCCGTTTATATCTCAAATTCTGGCTCAAAACACCCAAAAATTCGATATTTTAGGGTCCCAGAAGCGATCTGTACATGCCTACACAGTGCTAGAATATTTTCAAAATATAAGCCCAAAACATGCTAAAATTCGATATTTTAGGTGCCCAAAGTCGATATCTCAAATTCAGGCCCAAAACACCCGAAAATTCGATATTTTGGGGTTCCTGAAGCGATCTGTACATGCCTACTCAGTGCTAGAATGTTTTATAAATATAGGCTCAAAACATGCTCAAAATTGATATTTTAGGTTTCCAAAAGTCGATATGTGCATTCATATTCTATACCTGTTTACATCTCAAATTCAGGCTCAAAACACCCGAAATTTCGATATTTTGGGGTCCAAGAAGCGATATGTACATGCCTAGTCAGTGCTAGAATGTTTTCAAAATATATTCTAAAAACATTCTCAAAATCGATATTTTAGGTCCCAAAAAGTCGATATGTGCATGTGTCTTCAGTACCCGTTTATATCTCAAATTCAGGCTCAAAATACCCGAAAATTCGATATTTTGGGGTCCCAGAAGCGATCTGTACATGCCTACTCCTTGTTAGAGTATTTTCAAAATATAGGCTCAAAACATGCTGAAAATCGATATTTTAGGTGCCCACAGTCAATATGTGTATGCATCTTCTGTACCCGTTTATAGCTAAAAATCAGGCTCAAAACACCCGAAAATTCGATATTTTGGGGTCCCAGAAGCGATCTGTACATGCCTACTCAGTGCTAGAATATTTTCAAATTAAAGCCCAAAACATGCTAAAAATCGATATTTTAGGTACCCAAAGTCGATATCTCAAATTCAGGCCCAAAACACCCGAAAATTCAATATTTTGGGGTTCCAAAAGCGATTTGTACATGCCTACTCAGTGCTAGAATGTTTTAAAAAATATAGGCTCAAAACATGCTCAAAATTGATATTTTAGGTGCCCAAAAGTCGATATGTGCATTCATATTCTGTACCCGTTTATATCTCAAATTCAGGCTCAAAACACCCAAAAATTCGATATTTTAGGGACCCATAAGCGATCTGTACCTGCCTACTCAGTGCTAGAATATTTTCAAAATAGAAGCCCAAAACATGCTAAAAATCGATATTTTAGGTGCCCAAAGTCGATATCTCAAATTCAGGCCCAAAACACCCGAAAATTCGATATTTTGGGGTTCCAGAAGCGATCTGTACATGCCTAATCAGTGCTAGAATGTTTTCAAAATATTGGCTCAAAACATGCTCAAAATTGATATTTTAGGTTTTCAAAAGTCGATTTGTGCATACATCTTCAATACCCGTTTATATCTCAAATTCAGGCTTAAAACACCCGAAAAATCGATATTTTTGGGTCCCAGAAGCGATCTGTACATGCCTACTCCGTGTTTTAGAGTATTTTTAAAGTACAGGCCCAAAACATACTGAAAATCGATCTTTTAGGTGCCCAAAAGTCGATATGTTCATGCATCTTCTGTACCCGTTTATATCTCAAATTCAGATTCCAAACACCCGAAAACTCGATATTTTGGTTTCTTAGAAGCGATCTGTACATGCCTACTCCGTGTTAGAGTATATTCAAAATACACGCCCAAAACATGCTGAAAATCGATATTTTAGGTGCCCAAAGTCAATATGTGCATGCATCTTCTGTACACGTTTATATCTTAAATTCAGACTCAAAACACCCGAAAATTCGATATTTTGGGGTCCCAGAAGCGATCTACACATGCCTACTCAGTGCTATAATATTTTTAAAATATAGGCCCAAAACATGCTAAAAATCGATATTTTAGGTGCCCAAAGTCGATATCTCAATTTAGGCCCAAAACACCCGAAAATTCTATATTTTGGGGTCCCAGAAGCGATCTGTACATGCCTACTCCGTGTTAGAGTATTTTCAAAATACAGGCCCAAAACATGCTGAAAATCGATATTTTAGGTGCCCAAAGTCAATATGTGCATGCATCTTCTGCACCCGTTTATATCTCAAATTCAGGCTCCAAACACCCGAAAATTCGAAATTTTGGGGTCCCAGAAGCGATCTGTACATGCCTACCTAGTGCGAGAATGTTTTCAAAATACAGGCTCGAAACCTACTGAAAATCGATCTTTTAGGTGCACTAAAGTCAATATGTTCATGCATCTCCTGTACCTGTTTATATCTCAAATTCAGACTCCAAAGACCCGAAAATTCTATATTTTGGGGTCCCAGAAGCGATCTGTATATGCCTACACAGTGCTAGAATGTTTTCAAAATATAGGCTCAGAACATGCTCAAAAACGATATTTTAGGTGACAAAAAGTCGATATGTGCATGTATCTTCAGTACCCGTATATATCTCAAATTCAAGCTCAAAACATCCGAAAATTCGATATTTTGGGGTCCAAGGAGCGATCTGTACATGCCTACTCAGTGCTATAATATTTTCAAAATATAGGCCCAAAACATGCTAAAAATCGATATTTTAGGTGTCCAAAGTCGATATCTCAAATTCAGGCCCAAAACACCCGAAAATTCGATATTTTGGGGTTCCAAAAGCGATCTGTACATGACTACTCAGTGCTAGAATGTTTTCAAAATATAGGCTCAAAACATGCTCAAAATTGATATTTTAGGTTTCCAAAAGTCGATATGTGCATGCATCTTCAGTACCCGTTTATATCTCAAATTCAGGCCCAAAACACCCAAAAATTCGATATTTTAGGGTCCCAGAAGCGATCTGTACATGCCTACACAGTGCTAGAATATTTTCAAAATAAAGCACAAAACATGCTAAAAATCGATATTTTAGGTGCCCAAAGTCGATATCTCAAATTCATGCCCAAAACACCCGAAAATTCAATATTTTGGGGTTCCAAAAGCGATTTGTACATGCCTACTCAGTGCTAGAATGATTTAAAATATATAGGCTCAAAACATGCTCAAAATTGATATTTTAGGTGCCCAAAAGTCGATATGTGCATTCATATTCTGTACCTGTTTACATCTCAAATTCAGGCTCAAAACCCCCGAAATTTCGATATTTTGGGGTCCAAGAAACGATCTGTACCTGCCTACTCAGTGCTAGAATATTTTCAAAATATAAGCCCAAAACATGCTAAAAATCGATATTTTAGGTGCCCAAAGTCGATATCTCAAATTCAGGCCCAAAACACCCGAAATTTCGATATTTTGGGGTCCCAGAAGCGATCAGTACAAGCCTACTCCGTGTTAGAGTATTTTCAAAATACAGGCCCAAAACATACTGAAAATCGATCTTTTGGGTTCTCAAAAGACGATATGTTCATGCATCTTCTGTACCCGTTTATATCTCAAATTCAGACTCCAAACACCCGAAAATTCTATATTTTGGGGTCCCAAAAGCGATCTGTATATGCCTACTCAGTGCTTGAATGTTTTCAAAATATAGGCTTAAAACATGCTCAAAAACTATATTTTAGGTGCCAAAAAGTCGATATGTGCATGCATCTTAAGTACCCGTTTATGTCTCAAATTCACTCTCAAATCACCCGAAAACTCGATATTTTGGTTTCTTAGAAGCGATCTGTACATGCCTACTCAGTGTTAGAGTATTTTCAAAATACAGGCCAAAAACATGCTGAAAATCGATATTTTAGGTGCCCAAAGTCAATATGAGAATGCATCTTCTGTACACGTTTATATCTTAAATTCTGGCTCAAAACACCCGAAAATTCAAAAGTTTGGGATCTCAGACGCGATCTACACATGCCTACACAGTGCTATAATATTTTCAAAATATAGGCCCAAAACATGCTAAAAATCGATATTTTAGGTGTCCAAAGTCGATATCTGAATTCAGGCCCAAAACACCAGAAAATTCGATATTTTGGGGTCCCAGAAGCGATCAGTACAAGCCTACTCCGTGTTAGAGTATTTTTAAAATACAGGCCCAAAACATACTGAAAATCGATCTTTTAGTTGCCAAAAAGTTGATATGTGCATTCATCTTCTGTACCCGTTTACATCTCAAATTCAGGCTCAAAACACCCGGAAATTCGATGTTTTGGGGTCCCAGAAGCGATCTGTACATGCCTACTTAGTGCTAGAATATTTTCAAAATATAGGCCCAAAACATGCTAAAAATCGATATTTTAGGTGCCCAAAGTCGATATCTCAAATTCTGGACCAAAACACACGAAAATTCAATATTTTGGGGTTACAGAAACGATCTGTACATGCCTACTCAGTGCTAGAATGTTTTCAAAATATAGGCCCAAAACATGCTCAAAATTGATATTTTAGGTTTCCAAAAGTCGATATGTTCATGCATCTTCATTACCCGTTTATATCTCAAATTCTGGCTCAAAACACCAAAAAATTAGATATTTTAGGGTCCCAGAAGCGATCTGTACATGCCTACACAGTGCTAGAATATTTTCCAAATATAAGCCCAAAACATGCTAAAAATCGATATTTTAGGTGCCCAAAGTCGATATCTCAAATTCAGGCCCAAAACACCCGAAAATTCGATATTTTGGGGTTCCTGAAGCGATCTGTACATGACTACTCAGTGCTAGAATGTTTTCAAAATATAGGCTCAAAACATGCTCAAAATTGATATTTTAGGTTTCCAAAAGTCGATATGTGCATGCATCTTCAGTACCCGTTTATATCTCAAATTCAGGCTCAAAACACCCAAAAATTCGATATTTTAGGGCCCCAGAAGCGATCTGTACATGCCTAGACAGTGCTAGAATATTTTCAAATTAAAGCCCAAAACATGCTAAAAATCGATATTTTAGGTGCCCAAAGTAGATATTTCAAATTCAGGCCCAAAACACCCGAAAATTCAACATTTTAGGGTCCCAGAAGCGATCTGTATATGCCTACTCTGTGTTAGTGTATTTTCAAAATACAGGCTCAATACCTACTGAAAATCGATCTTTTAGGTGCCCTAAAGTCAATATGTTCATGCATCTCCTGTACCTGTTTATATCTCAAATTCAGACTCCAAACACCCGAAAATTCGATATTTTGGGGTCCCAAAAGCGATCTGTATATGCCTACACAGTACTAGAATGTTTTCAAAATATAGGCTCAGAACATGCTCAAAAACGATATTTTAGGTGACAAAAAGTCGATATGTGCATGTATCTTCAGTACCCGTTTATATCTCAAATTCAAGCTGAAAACATCCGAAAATTCGATATTTTGGGGTCCCAGAAGCGATCTCTACATGCCTACTCAGTGCTAGAATATTTTCAAAATATAGGCCCAAAACATGCTAAAAATCGATATTTTAGGTGCCCAAAGTCGATATCTCAAATTCAGGCCCAAAACACCCGAAAATTAAATATTTTAGGGTCCCAGAAGCGATCTGTACATGCCTACTCCGTGTTAGAGTATTTTCAAAATATAGGCCCAAAACATGTTAAAAAACGTTATATTAGGTGCCCAAAGTCGATATCTCAGATTCAGGCCCAAAACACCCGAAAATTCGATATTTTGGGGTCCCAGCAGCGATCTGTACATGCCTACTCCGTGTTAGAGTATTTTCAAAATACAGGCCCAAAACATGCCCAAAATCGATATTTTAGGTGCCCAAAAGTCGATATGTGCTTGCATCTTCAGTACCCGTTTATATCTCAAATTCAGGCTCAAATCACCCGAAAATTCGATATTTTTGAGCCCCAGAAGCGATCTGTACATGCCTATTCTGTGTTACAGTATTTTCAAAATACAGGCCAAAACATGCTAAAAATCGATATTTTAGGTGCTCAATGTCGATATGTGCATGCATCTTCTGTACCCGTTTGTATCTCAAATTCAGGCTCCAAACACCCGAAAATTCGATATTTCGGGGTCCCAGAAGCGATCTGTACATGCCTACTCAATGCTAGAATATTTTCAAAATATAGGCCCAAAACATGCAAAAAATCGATATTTTAAGTGCCCAAAGTTGATATCTCAAATTCAGGTCCAGAACACCCGAAAATTCGATATTTTTGGGTCCAAGAAGCGATCTGTACATGCCTTCTCCGTGTTAGAGTATTTTCAATTTACAGGCCCAAAACCTACTGAAAATCGATCTTTTAGGTGCCCAAAAGTCGATTTGTGCATGCATCTTCTGTACCCGTTTATATCTCAAATTCAGGCCCAAAACACCCGAAAATTCGATATTTTGGGGTCCTAGAATCGATCTGTACATGCATACTCCTACTTAGAATGTTTTCAAGATACAAACCCAAAACAGGTTCAAAATTGATATTTTAGGTGCCCAAAACTCGATATATGCATGCATCTTCAGTACCCGTTTATATCTCAAATTCAGGATCAAAACACCCGAAAATTTGATATTTTTGGGTCCCGGAAGCGATCTGTACATGCCTACAAAGTGCTAGAATATTTTCAAAATATAGGCCCAAAACATGCTAAAAATCGATATATTAGGTGCCCAAAGTCGATATCTCAAATTCAGGCCCAAAATACTCTAACACGGAGTAGGCATGTACAGATCGCTTCTGGGACCCCAAAATATCGAATTTTCGGGTGTTTTGAGCCTGAATTTGAGATTTAAATGGGTACTGAAGATGCATGCACATATCGACTTTTGGGCACCTAAAATATCGATTTTGAACATGTTTTGGGTCTGTATCTTGAAAACATTCTAACTAGGAGTAGGCATGTATAGATCGCTTCTAGGACCCCAAAATATCGAAATTTCGGGTGTTTTTGGCCTGAATTTGAGATATCGACTTTGGTCACTTAAAATATAGATTTTTAGCATGTTTTGAGCCTATAGTTTGAAAATATTCTAGCACTGAGTAGGCATGTACAGATTGCTTCTGGGACACTAAAATATCGAATTTTCGGGTGTTTGGAGCCTGAATTTGAGATATAAACGGGTACAGAAGATGCATGCACATATCGACTTTTGGGCACCTAAAAGATCGATTTTCAGTAGGTTTTGGGCCTGTAAATTGAAAATACTCTAACACGGAGTAGACATGTACAGATCGCTTCTGGGACCCCAAAATATCGAATTTTCGGGTGTTTTGGGCCTGAATTTGAGATATCGACTTTGGACACCTAAAATATCGATTTTTAGCATGTTCTGGGCCTATATTTTGAAAATAATATAGCACTGAGTAGGCATGTACAGATCCCTTCTGGGACCCCAAAATGTCGAATTTTCGGGTGTTTTAAGCCTGTATTTGAGATATAAACTGGTACTGAAGAGACATGCACATATCGAATTTTTGTCAGCTAAAATATCGTTTTAGAGTATGTTTTGAGCTTTTATTTTGAAAACATTCTAGCACTGAGTAGGCATGTACAGATTGCTTCTGGGACACTAAAATATCGAATTTTCGGGTGTTTGGAGCCTGAATTTGAGATATAAACGGGTACAGAAGATGCATGCACATATCGACTTTTGGGCACCTAAAAGATCGATTTTCAGTAGGTTTTGGGCCTGTAAATTGAAAATACTCTAACACGGAGTAGACATGTACAGATCGCTTCTGGGACCCCAAAATATCGAATTTTCGGGTGTTTTGGGCCTGAATTTGAGATATCGACTTTGGACACCTAAAATATCGATTTTTAGCATGTTTTGGGCCTATATTTTGAAAATAATATAGCACTGAGTAGGCATGTACAGATCCCTTCTGGGACCCCAAAATGTCGAATTTTCGGGTTTTTTAAGCCTGTATTTGAGATATAAACTGGTACTGAAGAGACATGCACATATCGAATTTTTGTGTACCTAAAAGATCGATTTAGAGCATGTTTTGAGCTTTTATTTTGAAAACATTCTAGCACTGAGTAGGCATGTATAGATCGCTTATGGGACCCCAAAATATCGAATTTACGGGTGTTTGGAGTCTGAATTTGAAATATAAACGGGTACAGAAGATGCATGAACATATCGACTTTTGGGCACCTAAAAGATCGATTTTCAGTATGTTTTGGGCCTGTATTTTGAAAATACTCTAACACGGAGTAGGCATGTACAGATCGCTTCTGGGACCCCAAAATATTAAATTTTCGGGTGTTTTGGGCCTGAATTTGAGATATCGACTTTGGGCACCTAAAATATCGATTTTTAGCATGTTTTGGGCCTATATTTTGAAAATATTCTAGCACTAAGTAGGCATGTACAGATCGCTTCTGGGACCCCAAAATATCGAATTTTCGGGTGTTTTGAGCCTAAATTTAAGATATAAAGGGGTACAGAAGATGCACGCACATATTGACTTTGGGCACCTAAAATATCGATTTTTAGAATGTTTTGGACCTGTATTTTGAAAATACTCTAACACGAAGTAGGCATGTACAGACCGCTTCTGGGACCCCAAAATATCGAATTTTCGGGTGTTTTGAGCCTGAATTTAAGATATAAAGGGGTACTGAAGATGCATGCACATATCGACTTTTTGAAACCTAAAATATCGATTTTGAGCATGTTTTGGGTCTGTATCTTGAAAACATTCTAACTAGGAGTAGGCGTAGAGATCGCTTCTGGGACCCCAAAATACCGAATATTTGGGTGTTTTGACCCTGAATTTGAGATATAAACGGGTACTGAAGATGCATGCACATATCGACTTTTGGGCACCTAAAAGATCGATTTTTATTAGGTTTTGGGCCTGTATTTTGAAAATACTCTAACACGGAGTAGACATGTACAGATCGTTTCTGGGACCCCAAAACATGCTAAAAATCGATATTTTAGGTGCCCAAAGTCGATATCTCAAATTCAGTCCCAAAACACCCGAAAATTCGATATTTTGGGGTTCCAGAAGCGATCTGTACATGCCTACTCAGTGCTAGATTGTTTTCAAAATATAGGCTCAAAACATGCTCAAAATTTATCTTTTAGGTGCCCAAAAGTCGATTTGTGCATGCATCTTCAGTACCCGTTTATATCACAAATTCAGACTCAAAACACCCGAAAAATCGATATTTTGGTGGCCCAGAAGCGATCTGTACATGCCTACTCCGTCTGAGTGTATTTTCAAAATACAGGCCCAAAACATGCTGAAAATCGATCTTTTAGGTGCCAAAAGTCAATAAGTTAATGCATATTCTGCACCAGTTTATATCTCAAATTCAGGGTCAAAACACCCGAAAATTCTGTATTTTGGGGTACTAGAAGCGATCTGTTAGAATATTTTCAAATTACATGCCTACTCCTTTTTAGAGTATTTTCAAAATACAGGCCCAAAACATGCTGAAAATCGATATTTTAGGTGCCCAAAGTCAATAAGATAATGCATCTTCGGTACCCGTTTATATATCAAATTCAGGCTCCAAACACCCGAAAACTCGATATTTTGGGGTCTCAGAAGCTATCTGTACATGCCTACTCAGTGCTAGAATATTTTAAAAAACATAGGCCCAAAACATGCTAAAAATCGATATTTTAGGTGCCCAAAGTCGATATCTCAAATTCAGGCAGAAAACACCCGAAAATTCGGTATTTTGGGGTCCCAGAAGCGATCTGTACATGCCTTCTCCGTGTTAGAGTATTTTCAAAATACAGGCCTAAAACATACTGAAAATTGATCTTTTAGGTGCCCAAAAGTCGATATGTGCATGCATCTTCTGTAAACGTTTATATCTCAAATTCAGGTTCAAAACACTGGAAAATTCGATATTTTGGGGTAGATGAAGCAATCTGTACATTCCTACTCCGTGTTAGAGTATTTTAAAAATACAGGCCCAAAACATGCACAAAATCTATATTTTAGGTGCCCAAAGTCAATATGTGCATGCATCTTCTGTACCCGTTTATATCTCAAATTCAGGCCCAAAACACCAGAAAATTCGATATTTTGAGGTCCCAGAAGTGATTTGAACATGCCTACTCAGTGCTAGAATGTTTTCAAAATATAGGCTCAAAACATGCTCAAAATCGATATTTTAGGTTCCCAAAAGTCGATATGTGCATGCATCTTCAGTACCCGGTTATATCTCAAATTAAGGCTTAAAACGCCCGAAAATTCGATGTTTTGAGGTCCCAGAAGCTATCTGTACATGCCTACTCGGTGCTAGAATATTTTCAAAATATAGGCCAAAAACATGCTAAAAATCGATATTTTAAGTGCCCAAAGTCGATATCTCAAATTCAGGTCAAAAACACCCGAAAATTCGATATTTTGGGGTCCCAGAAGCGATCTGTACATGCCTTCTCCGTGTTAGAGTATTTTCAAAATACAGGCCTAAAACATACTGAAAATTGATCTTTTAGGTGCCCAAAGTCAATATGTGCATGCATCTTCTGTACCCGTTTATATCTCAAATTCAGGGTCAAAACACTCGAAAATTCGGTATTTTGGGGTCCTAGAAGCGATCTGTACGCCTTCTTTTAGTTAGAATGTTTTCAAGATACAGACCCAAAACCTGCTCAAAATCGATATTTTTGGTGCCAAAGAGTCGATATGTGCATGCATCTTCAGTACACGTTTATATCTCAAATTCAGGCTCAAAACACCCCAAAATTCAGTATTTTGGGGTCCTAGAAGCGATCTGTACATGCCTACTCGAAGTTAGAATGTTTTCAAGATACAAACCCAAAACATGCTCAAAATCGATATTTTAGGTGCCCAAAGTCAATATGTGCATGGATCTTCAATACCCGTTTATATCTCAAATTCAGGCTCAAAACACCCGAAAATTCGATATTTTGGGGTCCCAGAAGCGATCTGTACATGCCTACACAGTGCTAGAATATTTTCAAAATATAGGCCAAAAAACATGCTAAAAATCAATATTTTAGGTGCCCAAAGTCGATATCTCAAATTTATGCCCAAAACACCCGAAAATTCGATATTTTGGGGTCCTAGAAGCGATCTGTACATGCCCACTCCGTGTTAGAGTATTTTCAAAATACAGGCCCAAAATATACTAAAAATCGATCTTTAGGGTGCCCAAAAGTCGATATGTGCATGTATCTTCAGTACCCGTTTATATCTCAAATTCATGCTCAAAACACCCGAAAATTCGATATTTTGAGGTCCCAGAAGCGATCTGTACATGCCTACTCCGTGTTAGAGTATTTTTAAAATACAGGCCTAGAAACATGCTGAAAATTGATATTTTAGGTGCCCAAAGTCAATAAGTGAATGCATCTTCTGTACCCGTTTATATCTCAAATTCAGGCTCAAAACTTCCGAAAATTCGATATTTTGGGGTCCCAGAAGCGATCTGTACATGCCTAATCAGTGCTAGAATATTTTCATAATATAGGCCCAAAAGATGCTAAAAATCGATATTTTAGATGCAGAAAGTCGATATCTCAAATTCAGGCCCAAAACACCGAAAATTCAATATTTTCGGGTCCCAGAAGCGATCTGTACATACCTACTTAGTGCTAGAATGTTTTCAAAATATAGGCTGAAAACATGCTCAAAATCTATATTTTAAGTGACCAAAAGTCGATGTGTGCATGCATCTTCAGTACCCGTTTATATCTCAAATTCAGGCTCAAAACACCCGAAAATTCGATATTTTGGGGTCCCAGAAGCGATCTGTACATGCCTACTCCGTGTTAGAGTAATTTCAAAATACAGACAAAAAACATGCTGAAAATCGATATTTTTGGTGCCCAAAGTTAATATGTGCATGCATCTTCTGTACCCGTTTATATCATGCTAAAAAACGATATTGTAGGTGCCCAAAGTCGATATCTCAAATTCAGGCCCAAAACACCCGAAAATTCAATATTTTGGGGTCCCAGAAGTGATCTGTACATGCCTACTCCGTGTTAGAGTATTTTCAAAATACAGGCCCAAAACATACTGAAAATTGATATTTTAGGTGCCCAAAGTCAATATGTGCATGCATCTTCTGTACCCGTTTATATCTCAAATTCAGGGTCAAAACACTTGAAAATTCGGTATTTTGGGGTCCTAGAAGCGATCTGTACGCCTTCTTTTAGTTAGAATGTTTTCAAGATACAGACCCAAAACCTGCTCAAAATCGATATTTTTGGTGCCAAAGAGTCGATATGTGCATGCATCTTCAGTACACGTTTATATCTCAAATTCAGGCTCAAAACACCCGAAAATTCGATATTTTGGGGTCCCAGAAGCGATCTGTACATGCCTACTCGATGCTAGAATATTTTCAAAATATAGGTTCATAACATGCTAAAAATCTATATTTTAAGTGACCAAAGTCGATATGTGCATGCATCTTCTGTACCCGTTTATATCTCAAATTCAGGCTCAAAACACCCGAAAATTCGGTATTTTGGGGTCCTAGAAGCGATCTGTACATGCCTACTCGAAGTTAGAATGTTTTCAAGATACAAACCCAAAACATGCTCAAAATCGATATTTTAGGTGCCAAAAGTCGATATGTGCATGGATCTTCAATACCCGTTTATATCTCAAATTCAGGCTCAAAACACCCGAAAATTCGATATTTTGGGGTCCCAGAAGCGATCTGTACATGCCTACACAGTGCTAGAATATTTTCAAAATATAGGCCCAAAAACATGCTAAAAATCAATATTTTAGGTGCCCAAAGTCGATATCTCAAATTCATGCCCAAAACACCCGAAAATTCGATATTTTGGGGTCCTAGAAGCGATCTGTACATGCCTACTCCGTGTTAGAGTAATTTCAAAATACAGGCAAAAAACATGCTAAAAAACGATATTTTTGGTGCCCAAAGTTAATATGTGCATGCATCTTCTGTACCCGTTTATATCTCAAATTCAGTGTCAAAACACCCAAAAATTCGGTATTTTGGGGTCCCAGAAGCGATCTGTACATGCCTACTCCGTGTTAGAGTATATTTAAAATACAGGCCCAGAAACATGCTGAAAATTGATATTTTAGGTGCTCAAAGTCAATATGTGCATGCATCTTCTGTACCCGTTTATATCTCAAATTCAGGGTCAAAGCACCCGAAAATTAGATATTTTGGGGTCCCAGAAGCGATCTGTACATGCCAACTCCGTCTTAGAGTATTTTAAAAATACAGGCCCAAAACATGCTGAAAATCGATATTTTAGGTGCCCAAAGTCAATAAGTTAATGCATCTTCTGTATCCGTTTATATATCAAATTCAGGCTCAAAACACCCGAAAATTCGATATTTTGGGGGCCCAGAAGCGATCTGTATATGCCTACTCCGTGTTAGAGTATTTTCAAAATACAGGCCCAAAACATACTGAAAATCGATCTTTTAGGTGCCCAAAAGTCGATATGTGCATGCATCTTCTGCACCCGTTTATATCTCAAATTCAGGCTCCAAACACCTGAAAATTCGATATTTTGGGGTCCCAGAAGCGATCTGTACATGCCTACTTAGTGCTAGAATGTTTTAAAATTATAGGCTCAAAACATGTTAAAAATTGATATTTTAGGTTTCCTAAAGTCGATATGTGCATGCATCATCAGTACCCGTTTATATCTCAAATTCAGGCTCAAAACACCCGAAAATTCGATATTTTGGGGTCCCAGAAGCGATCTGTACATGCCTACTCAGTGGTAGAGTATTTTTAATAAACAGGCCCAGAAACATGATTAAAATTGATATTTTAGGTGTCCAAAGTCAATATGTGCATGCATCTTCTGTACCCGTTTATATCTCAAATTCAGGGTCAAAAGACCCTAAAATTCGGTATTTTGGGGTCCTAGAAGCGATCTGTACGCCTACTCCTAGTTAGAATATTTTAAAAATACAGACCCAAAACATGCTCAAAATCGATATTTTAGGTGCCCAAAAGTCGATATGCGCATGCATCTTCAGTACCCGTTTATATCTCAAATTCAGGCTCAAAGCACCCGAAAATTCGATATTTTGGGGTCCCAGAAGCGATCTGTACATGCCTACTCCGTCTAAGAGTATTTTCAAAATACAGGCCCAAAACATGCTGAAAATCGATATTTTAGGTGCCCAAAGTCAATAAGATAATGTATCTTCTGTACCCGTTTATATATCAAATTCAGGCTCAAAACACCCAAAAATTCGATATTTTGGGGTCTCAGAAGCTATCTGTACATGCCTACTCAGTCCTAGAATATTTTAAGAAATATAGGCTAAAAACATGCTAAAAATCGATATTTTAGGTGCCCAAAGTCGATATCTCAAATTCAGGCCCAAAATAACCGAAAACTCGATATTTTGGGGTTCCAGAAGCGATCTGTACATGCCTACTCCGTGTTAGAGTATTTTCAAAATACAGGCCCAAAACATACTGAAAATCGATCTTTTAGGTGCCCAAAAGTCGATATGTGCATCTTCTGCACCCGTTTATATCTCAAATTCAGGCTCCAAACACCCGAAAATTCGATATTTTGGGGTCCCAGAAGCGATCTGTACATGCCTACTCAGTGCTAGAATGTTTTTAAAGTATAGGCTCAAAACATGCTAAAAATCGATATTTTAGGTGCCCAAAAGTCGATATGTGCATGCATCTTCAGTACCCGTTTATATCTCAAATTCAGGCTCAAAACACCCGAAAGTTCGATATTTTAGGGTGCCAGAAGCGATCTGTACATGCCTACACAGTGCTTGAATATTTTCAAAATATAGGCCCAAAACATGCTAAAAATCGATATTTTAGGTGCCCAAAGTCGATATCTCAAATTTAGGCCCATTTCACCCGGAAATTCGATATTTTGGGGTCCCAGAAGCGATCTGTACATGCCTTCTCCGTGTTAGAGTATTTTCAAAATACAGGCCTAAAACCTACTGAAAATCGATCTTTTAGGTGCCCAAAAGTCGGTATGTGCATGCATCTTCTGTACCCGTTTATATCTCAAATTCAGGCTCCAAACACCCGAAAATTCGATATTTTGGGGTCCCAGATGCGATCTGTACATGCCTACTCAGTGCTAGAATATTTCCAAATATAGGCTCAAAACATGCTAAAAATCTATATTTTAAGTGACCAATGTCGATATGTGCATGCATCTTTTGTACCCGTTTATATCTCAAATTCAGGCTCAAAAAACCCGAAAATTCGATATTTTGGGGTCCTAGAAGCGATCTTTACATGCCTACTCCATATTAGAATGTTTTCAATATACAGACCCAAAACATGCTCGAAATCGATATTTTAGGTGCCCAAAAGTCGATAGGTGCATGCATCTTCAGTACCCGTTTTTATCTCAAATTCAGGCTCATAAAACCCGAAAATTCGATATTTTGGGGTCCCAGAAGCGATCTGTACCTGCCTACTCCGTGTTAGAGTATTTTCAAAATACATGCCCAAAACATGCTGAAAGTCGATATTTTGAGGTCCCTGAAGCGATCTGTACATGCCTACTCAGTGCTAGAATGTTTTCAAAATATAGGCTCAAAACATGCTCAAAATCGATATTTTAGGTGCCCAAAAGTCGATATGTGCATGCATCTTCTGTACCCGTTTATATCTCAAATTCAGGCTCAAAATAACCGAAAACTCGATATTTTGGGGTTCCAGAAGCGATCTGTACATGCCTACTCAGTGCTAGAATGTTTTCAAAATATAGGCTTAAAACATGCTAAAAATCGATATTTAAGGTGCCCAAAGTCAATATGTGCATTCATCTTCTGTACCCGTTTATATCTCAAATTCAGGCTCAAAACACCCGAAAATTTGATATTTTGGGGTCCCAGAAGCGATCTGTACATGCCTCCTCCGTGTTAGAGTATTTTCAAAATATAGCCAAAAACATAATGAAAATCGATATTTTAGGTGCCCAAAAGTCGATAAGTGCATGCATCTTTTGTACCCGTTTATATCTCAAATTCAGGCTCAAAACACCCGAAAATTCGATATTTTGGGGTCCAAGAAGCGATCTGTACATGCCTACTCAGTGCTAGAATGTTTTCAAAATATAGGCTCAAAACATGCTCAAAATCGATATTTTAGGTCCCCAAAAGTCGATATGTGCATGTATCGTCAGTACCCGTTTATATCTCAAATTCAGGCTCAAAACACCCGAAAATTCGATATTTTGGGATCCCATAAACGATCTGTACATGCCTACTCAGTGCTAGAATATTTTCAAAAAAAAAGCCGAAAACATGCTAAAAATCGATATTTTAGGTGCCCAAAGTCGATATCTCAAATTCAGGCCAAAAACACCCGAAAATTCAATATTTTGGGGTCCCAGAAACGATCTGTACATGCCTACTCCGTGTTAGAGTATTTTCAAAATATAGGCTCAAAACATGCTCAAAATCGATATTTTAGGTGCCCAAAAGTCGATATGTGCATGCATCTTCAGTACCCGTTTATATCTCAAATTCAGGCTCAAAACACCCGAAAATTCGATATTTTGGGGTCCATGAAGCGATCAGTACATGCCTACTCAGTGCTAGAATATTTTCAAAATATAGGCCCAAAGCATGCTAAAAATCTATATTTTAAGTGCCTAAAGTCGATATATCAAATTCATGTCCAAAAAACCCGAAAATTCGATGTTATGGGGTCCAAGAAGCGATCTGTACATGCCTTCTCCGTGTTAGAGTATTTTCAAAATACAGGCCTAAAACCTACTGAAAATCGATCTTTTAGGTGCCCAAAAGTCGATATGTGCATGCATCTTCTGTACCCGTTTATATCTCAAATTCAGGCTCAAAATACCCGAAAATTCGATATTTTGGGGTCCCAGAAGCGATCTGTACATGCCTACTCCAAGTTAGAATGTTTTCAATATACAGACCCAAAACATGCTCGAAATCGATATTTTAGGTGCCCAAAGTCAATATGTGCATGCATCTTCTGTACCCGTTTATATCTCAAATTCAGGCTCAAAACACCCGAAAATTCGATATTTTGGGGTCCCAGAAGCGATCTGTACATGCCTACTCAGTGCTAGAACATTTTAAAAATATATGCCCAAAACATGCTAAAAATCGATATTTTAGGTGCCCAAAGTCGATATCTCAAATTTAGGCCCAAAACACCCGAAAATTAGATATTTTGGGGTCCCAGAAGCGATCTGTACATGCCTACTCCGTGTTAGAGTATTTTCAAAATACAGGCCCAAAACATACTGAAAATCGATCTTTTAGGTGCCCAAAAGTCGATATGTTCATGTATCTTCTGTACCCGTTTATATCTCAAATTCAGGCCCCAAACACCCGAAAATTTTATATTTTGGGGTCCCAGAAGCGATCTGTACATGCCTACTCCAAGTTAGAATGTTTTCAATATACAGACCCAAAACATGCTCGAAATCGATATTTTAGGTGCCCAAAAGTCGATAAGTGCATGCATCTTCAGTTCCCGTTTATATCTCAAATTCAGGCTCATTACACCCGAAAATTCGATATTTTGGGGTCCCAGAAGCGATCTGTACATGCCTACTCCGTGTTAGAGTATTTTCAAAATACAGGCCCAAAACATGCTGAAAATCGATATTTTAGGTGCCCAAAGTCAATATGTGCATGCATCTTCTGTACCCGTTTATATCTCAAATTCAGGCTCAAAACACCCGAAAATTCGATATTTTGGGGTCCCAGAAGCGATCTGTACATGCCTACTCAGTGCTAGAACATTTTTAAAATATATGCCCAAAACATGCTAAAAATCGATATTTTAGGTGCCCAAAGTCGATATCTCAAATTTAGGCCCAAAACACCCGAAAATTTTATATTTTGGGGTCCCAGAAGCGATCTGTACATGCCTACTCCAAGTTAGAATGTTTTCAATATACAGACCCAAAACATGCTCGAAATCGATATTTTAGGTGCCCAAAAGTCGATAAGTGCATGCATCTTCAGTTCCCGTTTATATCTCAAATTCAGGCTCATTACACCCGAAAATTCGATATTTTGGGGTCCCAGAAGCGATCTGTACATGCCTACTCCGTGTTAGAGTATTTTCAAAATACAGGCCCAAAACATGCTGAAAATCGATATTTTAGGTGCCCAAAGTCAATATGTGCATGCATCTTCTGTACCCGTTTATATCTCAAATTCAGGCCCCAAACACCCGAAAATTTTATATTTTGGGATCCCAGAAGCGATCTGTACATGCATACTCAGTGCTAGAATGTTTTTAAAATATAGGCTCAAAACATGCTCAAAATCGATATTTTAGGTGCCCAAAAGTCGATATGTGCATGCATCTTCAGTACCCGTTTATATCTCAAATTCAGGCTCAAAACAACCGAAAACTCGATGTTTTGGGGTTCCAGAAACGATCTGTACATGCCTACTCAGTGCTAGAATGTTTTCAAAATATAGGCTCAAAACATGCTAAAAATCGATATTTAAGGTGCCCAAAGTCAATATGTGCATGCATCTTCTGTACCCGTTTATATCTCAAATTCAGGCTCAAAACACCTGAAAATTTGATATTTTGGGGTCCCAGAAGCGATCTGTACATGCCTCCTCCGTGTTAGAGTATTTTCAAAATATAGCCAAAAACATAATGAAAATCGATATTTTAGGTGCCCAAAAGTCGATAAGTGCATGCATCTTCTGTACCCGTTTATATCTCAAATTCAGGCTCAAAACACCCGAAAATTCGATATTTTGGGGTCCAAGAAGCGATCTGTACATGCCTACTCAGTGCTAGAATGTTTTCAAAATATAGGCTCAAAACATGCTCAAAATCGATATTTTAGGTGCCCAAAGTCGATATTTCAAATTTAGGCCCAAAACACCCGAAAATTAGATATTTTGGGGTCCCAGAAGCGATCTGTACATGCCTACTCCGTGTTAGAGTAGTTTTAAAATACAGGCCCAAAACATACTGAAAATCGATCTTTTAGGTGCCCAAAAGTCGATATGTTCATGCATCTTCTGTACCCGTTTATATCTCAAATTCAGGCCCCAAACAACCGAAAATTTTATGTTTTGGGGTCCCAGAAGCGATCTGTACATGCCTACTCAGTGCTAGAATGTTTTTAAAATATAGGCTCAAAATATGCTCAAAATCGATATTTTAGGTGCCCAAAAGTCGATATGTGCATGTATCGTCAGTACCCGTTTATATCTCCAATTCAGGCTCAAAACACCCGAAAATTTGATATTTTGGGGTCCCAGAAGAGATCTGTACATGCCTCCTCCGTGTTATAGTATTTTCAAAATATAGCCAAAAACATAATGAAAATCGATATTTTAGGTGCCCAAAAGTCGATACCCCCGTTTATATCTCAAATTCAGGCTCAAAACACCCGAAAATTCGATATTTTGGGGTCCAAGAAGCGTTCTGTACATGCCTACTCAGTGTTAGAGTATTTTCAAAATATAGGCCCAAAACATGCTAAAAATCGATATTTTAATTGCCCAAAGTCGATATTGAAAATTCATGTCTAAAACACCCGAAAATTCGATATTTTGGGTTCCAAGAAGCGATCTGTACATACCTTCTCCGTGTTAGAGTATTTTCAAAATACAGGCCCTAAACCTACAGAAAATCGATCTGTTAGGTGCCCAAAAGTCGATATGTGCATGCATCTTCTGTACCCGTTTATATCTCAAATTCAGGCTCAAAACACCTGAAAATTCGATATTTTGGGGTACCAGAAGCGATCTGTACATGCCTACTCAGTGCTAGAATATTTTCAAAATATAGGCTCAAAACATGCTAAAAATCTATATTATAAGTGATAAAAGTCGATATGTGCATGCATCTTCTGTACCCGTTTATATCTCAAATTCAGGCTCCAAACACCAGAAAATTCAATATTTTGGGGTCCCAGAAGCGATCTGTACATGCCTACTCCGTGTTAGAGTATTTTCAAAATACAGGCCCAAAACATACTGAAAATCGATCTTTAAGGTGCCCAAAAGTCGATATGTGAATGCATCTTCTGCACCCGTTTATATATCAAATTCAAGCTCAAAACACCAGAAAATTCGATATTTTGGGGTCCCAGAAGCGATCTGTACATGCCTACTCCGTGTTAGAGTATTTTCAAAATACAGGCCCAAAACATGCTCAAAATCGATATTTTAGGTGCCCAAAGTCAATATGTGCATGCATCTTTTGTACCCGTTTATATCTCAAATTCAGGCTCAAAACACCCGAAAATTAGATATTTTGGGGTCCCAGAAGCTATCTGTACATGAATACTCAGTGCTAGAATATTTTCAAAATATAGCCAAAAACATACTGAAAATCGATATTTTAGGTGCCCAAAAGTCGATATGTGCATGCATCTTCTGTACCCGTTTATATCTCAAATTCAGGCTCAAAACACCCGAAAATTCGATATTTTGGGGTCCCTGAAGTGATCTGTACATGCCTACGCAGTGCTAGAATGTTTTCAAAATATAGGCTCAAAACATGCTAAAAATCTATATTTTAGGTCCCCAAAAGTCGATATGTGCATGTATCGTCAGTACCCGTTTATATCTCAAATTCAGGCTCAAAACACCCGAAAATTCGATATTTTGGGATCCCAGAAACGATCTGTACATGCCTACTCAGTGCTAGAATATTTTCAAAAAAAAAGTCGAAAACATGCTAAAAATCGATATTTTAGGTGCCCAAAGTCGATATCTCAAATTCAGGCCAAAAACACCCGAAAATTCAATATTTTGGGGTCCCAGAAACGATCTGTACATGCCTACTCCGTGTTAGAGTATTTTCAAAATATAGGCCCAAAACATGATAAAAATCGATATTTTAATTGCCCAAAGTCGATATTTAAAATTCATGTCTAAAACACCAGAAAATTCGATATTTTGGGGTCCAAGAAGCGATCTGTACATGCCTTCTCCGTGTTAGAGTATTTTCAAAATATAGGCCCTAAACCTACATAAAATCGATCTGTTAGGTGCCCAAAAGTCGATATGTGCATGCATCTTCTGTACCCGTTTATATCTCAAAATCAGGCTCAAAACACCCGAAAATTCGATATTTTGGGGTACCAGAAGCGATCTGTACATGCCTACTCAGTGCTAGAATATTTTCAAAATATAGGCTCAAAACATGCTAAAAATCTATATTATAAGTGATAAAAGTCGATATGTGCATGCATCTTCTGTACCCGTTTATATCTCAAATTCAGGCTCCAAACACCCGAAAATTCAATATTTTGGGGTCCCAGAAGCGATCTGTACATGCCTACTCCGTGTTAGAGTATTTTCAAAATACAGGTCCAAAACATACTGAAAATCGATCTTTTAGGTGCCCAAAAGTCGATATGTGAATGCATCTTCTGCACCCGTTTATATCTCAAATTCAAGCTCAAAACACCAGAAAATTCGATATTTTGGGGTCCCAGAAGCGATCTGTACATGCCTACTCCGTGTTAGAGTATTTTCAAAATACAGGCCCAAAACATGCTCAAAATCGATGTTTTAGGTGCCCAAAGTTAATATGTGCATGCATCTTCTGTACCCGTTTATATCTCAAATTCAGGCTCAAAACACCCGAAAATTCGATATTTTGGGGTCCCTGAAGTGATCTGTACATGCCTACCCAGTGCTAGAATGTTTTCGAAATATAGGCTCAAAACATGCTAAAAATCTATATTTTAGGTGCCCAAAAGTCGATGTGTGCATGGATCTTCTGTACCCGTTTATATCTCAAATTCAGGCTCAAAATACCCGAAAATTCGGTATTTTGGGGTTCTAGAAGCGATCTGTACATGCCTACTTCAAGTTAGAATGTTTTCAAGATACAGACCCAAAACATGCTCAAAATCGATATTTTAGGTGCCCAAAAGTCGATATGTGCATGCATCTTCAGTACCCGTTTATATCTCAAATTCAGGCTCTAAAAAACCGAAAATTCGATATTTTGGGGTCCCAGAAGCGATCTGTACATGCATACTCAGTGCTAGAATATTTTCAAAATATAGGCCCAAAACATGCTAAAAATCGATATTTTAGGTGCCCAAAGTAGATATCTCTAATTCAGGCCCAAAACACCCGAAAATTCGATATTTTGGGGTCCCAGAAGCGATCTGTACATGCCTACTCAGTGCTAGAATATTTTCAAAATTAAGCCAAAAACATACTGAAAATCGATATTTTAGGTGCCCAAAAGTCGATATGTGCATGCATCTTCTGTACCCGTTTATATTTCAAATTCAGGCTCAAAACACCCGAAAATTCGATATTTTGGGGTCTTAGAAGTGATCTGTACATGCCTACTCAGTGCTAGAATGTTTTCAAAATATAGGCTCAAAACATGCTAAAAATCTATATTTTAGGTACCCAAAAGTCGATGTGTGCATGCATCTTCTGTATCCGTTTATATCTCAAATTCAGGCTCAAAATACCCGAAAATTCGGTATTTTGGGGTTCTAGAAGCGATCTGTACATGCCTACTCCAAGTTAAAATGTTTTCAAGATACAGACCCAAAACATGCTCAAAATCGATATTTTAGGTGCTAAAAATCGATATGTGCATTCATCCTCTGTACAAGTCTATATCTCAAATTCAGGCTCCAAACACCCGAAAATTCGATATTTTGGGGTCCAAGAAGCGATCTGTACATGCCTACTCAGTGCTAGAATGTTTTCAATATACAGGCCCAAAACATGCTCAAAATCTATATTTTAGGTGCCCAAAGTCAATATGTGCATGCATCTTCTGTACCCGTTTATATCTCAAATTCAGGCTCAAAACACCCGAAAATTCGATATTTTGGGGTCCCAGAAGCTATCTGTACATGCCTACTCAGGGCTAGAATATTTTCAAAATATAGCCAAAAACATACTGAAAATCGATATTTTAGGTGCCCAAAAGTCGATATGTGCATGCATCTTCTGTACCCGTTTATATCTAAAATTCAGTCTCAAAACACCCGAAAATTCGATATTTTGGGGTCTTAGAAGTGATCTGTACTCAGTGCTAGAATGTTTTCAAAATATAGGCTCAAAACATGCTAAAAATCTATATTTTAGGTGCCCAAAAGTCGATGTGTGCATGCATCTTCTGTACCCGTTTATATCTCAAATTCAGGCTCAAAATACCCGAAAATTCGGTATTTTGGGGTTCTAGAAGCGATTTGTACATGCCTACACAGTGCTAGAATATTTTCAAAATATAGGCCCAAAACATGCTAAAAATCGATATTTTAGGTGCCCAAAGTCGATATCTCAAATTAAAGCCCATTTCACCCGAAAATTCGATATTTTGGGGTCCTAGAAGCAATCTGTACATGCCTACTCCGTGTTAGAGTATTTTCATAATACAGGCCCAAAACAAACTGAAAATCGATCTTTTAGGTGCCAAAAAGTCGATATGTGCATTCATATTCTGTACCCGTTTATATCTCAAATTCAGGCTCCAAACACCCGAAAATTCGATATTTTGGGGTCCAAGAAGCGGTCTGTACATGCCTACTCAGTGCTAGAATGTTTACAAAATATAGGCTCAAAACATGCTCAAAATCGATATTTTAGGTCCCCAAAAGTCGATAAGTGCATGTAACTTCAGTACCCGTTTATATCTCAAATTCAGGCTCAAAACACCCAAAAATTTGATATTTTGCGGTCCCAGAAGCTATCTGTACATGCCTACTTCGTGATAGAGTATTTTCAAAATACAGGCACAAAACATGCTGAAAATCGATATTTTAGGTGCCTAAAGTCAATATGTGCATGCATCTTCTGTACCCGTTTATATCTCAATTTCTGGCTCAATAAACCCGAAAATTCGATATTTTGGGGTCCCAGAAGCGATCTGTACATGCCTACACAGTGCTAGAATATTTTCAAAATATAGGCCCAAAACATGCTAAAAATCGATATTTTAGGTGCCCAAAGTCGATATCTCAAATTAAAGCCCATTTCACCCGAAAATTCAATATTTTGGGGTCCCAGAAGCGATATGTACATGCCTACTCCGTGTTAGAGTATTTTCAAAATACAGGCCCAAAACATACTGAAAATCGTTCTTTTAGGTCCCCAAAAGTCGATATGTGCATTTAACTTCAGTACCCGTTTATATCTCAAATTCAGGCTCAAAACACCCGAAAATTCGATACTTGGGGGTCCCAGAAGCGATCTGTACATGCCTACTTCGTGTTAGAGTATTTTCAAAATACAGGCCCAAAACATGCTGAAAATCGATATTTTAGGTGCCCAAAGTCAATATGTGCATGCATCTTCTGTACCCGTTTATATCTCAAATTCAGGCTCAAAACACCCGAAAATTCGATATTTTGGGGTGCCAGAAGCGATCTGTACATGCCTACTCAGTGCTAGAATATTTTCAAAATAAAGGCCCAAAACATACTAAAAATCGATATTTTAAGTGCCCAAAGTGGATATCTTAAACTCAGGCCGAAAACACCCGAAAATTCAATATTTTGGGGTCCTAGAAGCGATCTGTACTCGCCTACTCCGTGTTAGAGTATTTTCAAAATACAGGCCCAAAACATACTAAAAAATTGATCTTTTAGGTGCCCAAAAGTCGATATGTGCATGCATATTCTGCACCCGTTTATATCTCAAATTCAAGCTCAAAACACCCGAAAATTCGATATTTTGGGGTCCCAGAAGCGATCTGTACATGCCTACTCAGTGCTAGAATGTTTTCAAAATATTGGCTCAAAACATGCTCAAAATCGATATTTTAGGTCCCCAAAAGTCGATATGTGCATGCATCTTCTGCACCCGTTTATATCTCAAATTCAAGCTCAAAACACCCGAAAATTCGATATTTTGGGGTCCCAGAAACGATCTGTACATGCCTACTCAGTGCTAGAATTTTTTTAAAAATATAGGCTCAAAACATGCTCAAAAACGATATTTTAGCTGCCAAAAGTCGATATGTGCATGCATCTTCTGTTCCCGTTTATATCTCAAATTCAGGCTCAAAACACCCGAAAATTCGATATTTTGGGGTCCCAGAAGCGATCTGTACATGCCTACTCAATGCTAGAATATTTTCAAAATATAGCCCAAAACATACTAAAAAATCGATCTTTTAGGTGCCCAAAAGTCGATATGTGCATGCATATTCTGCACCCGTTTATATCTCAAATTCAAGCTCAAAACACCCGAAAATTAGATATTTTGGGGTCCCAGAAGCGATCTGTACATGCCTACTCAGTGCTAGAATGTTTTCAAAATACAGGCACAAAACATGCTGAAAATCGATATTTTAGGTGCCCAAAGTCAATATGTGCATGCATCTTCTGTACCCGTTTATATCTCAATTTCTGGCTCAATACACCCGAAAATTCGATATTTTGGGGTCCCAGAAGCGATCTGTACATGCCTACTCAGTGCTAGAATATTTTCAAAATATAGTCCCAAAACATGCTAAAAATCGATATTTTTGTTTCCCAAAGTGGATATCTCAAACTCAGGCCGAAAACACCCGAAAATTAAATATTTTGGGGTCCTAGAAGCGATCTGTACATGCCTACTCAGTGCTAGAATGTTTTCAAAATATAGGCTCAAAACATGCTTAAAATCGATATTTTAGGTGCCCAAAAGTCGATATTTGCATTCATCTTCAGTACCAGTTTTTATCTCATATTCAGGGTCAAAACACCCGAAAATTCGATTTTTTGAGGTCCTAGAAGCGATCTGTACATGCCTACTCAGTGCTAGAATATTTTCAAAATATACGCCCAAAACATGCTAAAAATCGATATTTTAGGTGCCTAAAAGTCGATATGTGCATGCATCTTCAGTACCCGATTATATCTCAAATTCAGGCTCAAAACACCCGAAAATTCTATATTTTGGGGTCCCATAAGCGATCTGTACATGCCTACTCCAAGTTAGAATGTTTTCAAGAAACAGACCCAAAACATGCTAAAAATCGATATTTTAGGTGCCCAAAGTCGATATCTCAAATTAAAGCCCATTTCACCCGAAAATTCGATATTTTGGGGTCCCAGAAGCGATATGTACATGCCTACTCCGTGTTAGAGTATTTTCAAAATACAGGCCCAAAACATACTGAAAATCGTTCTTTTAGGTGCCAAAATGTCGATATGTGCATTTAACTTCAGTACCCGTTTATATCTCAAATTCAGGCTCAAAACACCCGAAAATTCGATACTTGGGTGTCCCAGAAGCGATCTGTACATGCCTACTTCGTGTTAGAGTATTTTCAAAATACAGGCCCAAAACATGCTGAAAATCGATATTTTAGGTCCCCAAAAGTCGATATGTGCATGCATCTTCTGTACCCGTTTATATCTCAAATTCAAGCTCAATACACCCGAAAATTAGATATTTTGGGGTCCCAGAAGCGATCTGTACATGCCTACTCAGTGCTAGAATGTTTTCAAAATATTGGCTCAAAACATGCTCAAAAACGATATTTTAGGTGCCAAAAGTCGATATGTGCATGCATCTTCTGTTCCCGTTTATATCTCAAATTCAGGCTCAAAACACCCGAAAATTCGGTATTTGGTGGTTCTAGAAGCGATCTGTACATGCCTACTCCAAGTTAGAATGTTTTCAAGAAACAGACCCAAAACATGCTCAAAATCGATATTTTAGGTGCCCAAAAGTCGATATGGGCATGCATCTTCAGTACCCGTTTGTATCTCAAATTCAGGCTCAAAACAACCGAAAATTAGATATTTAGGGGTCCCAGAAGCGATCTGTACATGCATACTCAGTGCTAGAATATTTTCAAAATATAGGCCCAAAACATGCTAAAAATCGATATTTTAGGTGCCCAAAGTCGATATCTCTAATTCAGGCCCAAAACACCCGAAAACACCCGATATGTGCATGCATTTTCTGTTCCCGTTTATATCTCAAATTCAGGCTCAAAACACCCGAAAATTCGGTATTTGGGGGTTCTAGAAGCGATCTGTACATGCCTACTCCAAGTTAGGTACTGAATATGCATGCACATATCGAGTTCGGACACTTAAAATGTCGATTTTTAGCATGTTTTGAGCCTATATTTTGAAAACATTCTGGCACTGAGTAGGCATGTACAGATCGTTTCTGGGACCCAAAAATATTGAATTTTCGGGTGTTTTGAGGTTGATTTTGTTATATAAACGGGTGCTGAAGATGCATACACATATTGACTTTGGGCACCCCTAAAATATCGATTTTCACCATGTTTTGGGCCTGTTCTTGAGTAGGCATGTACAGATCGCTTCTGGTACCCCAAAATATCGAATTTTCGGGTGTTTTGAGCGTGAATTTGAGATATAAACGGGTACAGAAGATGCATTCACGTATTGACTTTGGGCACCTAAAATATCGATTTTCAATATGTTTTGGGCGAGTATTTTGAAAATACTCTAACACGGAGTAGGTATGTACAGATCGCTTCTTGGACCCAAAAATATCAAATTTTCGGGAGTTTTGTGCCTGAATTTGAGATATCGACTTTGGGAACCTAAAATATTGATTTTTAGCATGTTTTGGGCCTATACTTTGAAAATATTCTAGCACTGAGTAGGCATGTACAGATCGCTTCTAGGACCCAAAAATATCGAATTTTCGGATGTTTTGAGGTCAATATTGGGATATAAACGGGTACAGAAGATGCATACACATATTGACTTTGAGCACCTAAAATATCGATTTTCAGCATGTTTTGGGCCTGTTTCGGAGTAGGCATGTACAGATCGCTTCTGGGACCCCAAAATATCGAATTTTCGGGTGTTTTGAGCCTTAATTTGAGATATAAACGGGTACAGAAGATATATGCACATATCAACTTCTTGGCACCTAAAAGATCGATTTTCAGTATGTTTTGAGCCTGTATTTTGAAAACATTCTAACTAGGAGTAGGCATGTACAGATCGCTTCTAGGAGCCAAAAATGCCGAATTTTCGGGTTTTTTGACCCTAAATTTGAGGTATAAACGGGTACAGAAGATGCATGCACATATCGACTTTGGACACTTAAAATATCGATTTTTAGCATGTTTTTAGCCTATATTTTGAAAACATTCTAGCACTGAGTTGGCATGTACAGATCGCTTCTGGGACCCCAAAATATCGAATTTTCGGGTGTTTTGTTCTTGAATTTGAGATATCGACTTTTGGCACCTAAAATATAGATTTTAAGCATGTTTTGGTCCTATATTTTGAAAATATTCTAGCACTGAGTAGGCATGTAGAGATCGCTTCTGGGACCCCAAAATATCGAATTTTCGGGTGTTTTGAGGTTGAATTTGGGATATAAACGGGTGCAGATGATGGATACACATATTGACTTTGGGCACCTAAAATATCAATTTTCAGCATGTTTTGGGCATGTATCTGAGCAGGCATATATAGATCGCTTCTGGGACCCCATAATATCGAATTTTCGGGTGTTTTGAGGTTGAATTTGGGATATAAACGGGTGCAGATGATGCATACACATATTGACTTTTTGCACCTAAAATATCAATTTTCAGCATGTTTTGGCCTGCATCTGAGTAGGCATGTACAGATCGCTTCTGGGAACCAAAAATACCGAATTTTCGGGTGTTTTGATCCTGAATTTGAGATATAAACGGTTTTGAAGATGCATGCACATATCGACTTTTGGGCACCTTAAATATCGATTTTGAGCATATTTTGGGTCTGTATCTTGAAAATATTCTAACTAGGAGTAGGCATGTACAGATCGCTTCTAGGACCCAAAAATACCGAATTTTTGAGTATTTTGAGCCTCAATATGAGATATAAACGGGTACAGAAGATGCATGCACTTATCGACTTTGGACACTTAAAATATAGATTTTTAGCATGTTTTGAGCCTATATTTTGAAAACATTCTAGCACTGACTAGGCATGTACAGATCGCTTCTGGGACCCAATAATATCGAATTTTCGGGTATTTTGAGCCTGAATTTGAGATATAAACGGGTACTGAAGATGCTTGCACATATCGACTTTTGGGCACCTAAATGATCGATTTTCAGCATGTTTTGGGTCTGTATCTTGAAAACATTTTAACTAGGAGTAGGCATGTACAGATCGCTTCTGCGATCCAAAAATATCGAATTTTCGGGTGTTTTGGGACTGAATTTGAGATATAAACGGGTACAGAAGATGCTTGCTCATTACGACTTTTGGGCACCTAAAATATCGATTTTCAGTATGTTTTGGGCCTGTATTTTGAAAATACTCTAACACGAAGTAGGCATGTACAGATCGCTTCAGAGACCCCAAAATATCGAATTTTCGGGTGTTTTGTGCCTGAATTTGAGATATCGACTTTGGGCACCTAAAATATAGATTTTAAGCATGTTTTGGGCCTATATTTTGAAAATATTCTAGCACTGAGTAGGCATGTACAGATCGCTTCTGGGACCCCAAAATATCGAATTTTCGGGTGTTTTGAGTTTGAATTTGGGATATAAACGGGTGCAGAAGATGCATACACATATTGACTTCAGGCACATAAAATATCGATTTTCAGCATGTTTTGGGCCTGTATCTGAGCAGGCATGTACAGATCGCTTCTGGGACCCCATAATATAGAATTTTCGGGTGTTTTGAGGTTGAAGTTGGGATATAAACGGGTGCAGATGATGGATACACATATTGTCTTTGGGCACCTAAAATATCAATTTTCAGCATGTTTTGGGCCTGCATTTGAGTAGGCATGTACAGATCGCTTCTGGGCCCCAAAATACCGAATTTTCGGGTGTTTTGTGCCTGAATTTGAGATATCGACTTTGGGCACCTAAAATATAGATTTTAAACATGTTTTGGGCCTATATTTTAAAAATATTCTAGGCATGTACAAATTGCTTCTGGGACCCCAAAATATCGAATTTTCGAGTGTTTTGAACCTGAATTTGAGATATAAACGGGTACAGATGATGCATGCCCATAATGACTTTGGGCACCGAAATGATCGATTTTCAGTATGTTTTTGGCCTGTATTTTGAAAATACTCTAACAAGGAGTAGACATGCACAGATCGCTTCTGAGACCCCAAAATATCAAATTTTCGGGTGTTTTGTGCCTGAATTTGAGATATCGGCTTTGGGCACCTAAAATATCGATTTTTAGCATGGTTTGGGCCTATATTATGAAAATATTCTAGCACTGTGTAGGCATGTACAGATCGCTTCTGGGACCCCAAAATATCAAATTTTCGGGTGTTTTGAGCCTGAATTTGAGATATAAACGGGTACAGAAGATGCATGCACATATTGACTTTGGGCACCTAAAATATCGATTTTCAGCATGTTTTGAGCCTGTACCTGAGCAGGCATATACAGATCGCTTCTGGGACCCCTAAATATCGAATTTTCGGGTGTTTTGAGCCTGATTTTGAGATATAACCGGGTACAGAAGATGCATTCACATATTGACTTTGGGCACTTAAAATATCGATTTTCAACGTGTTTTGGGCGAGTATTTTGAAAATACTCTAACACGGAGTAGGTATGTACAGATCGCTTCTTGGACCCCAAAGTACCAAATTTTAGAGTGTTTTGAGCCTGAATTTGAGATATAAACAGGACCTGAAAATGCATGCACATATCGACTTTTGGGCACCTAAAATATCGATTGCGAGCATGTTTTTGGTCTGTATCATGAAAACATTCTAACTAGGAGTAGGCATGTAGAGATCGCTTCTAGGACCCAAAAATACCGAATTTTCGGGTGTTTTGAGCCTGAATTTGAGGTATAAACGGGTACAGAAGATGTATGCACATATCGACTTTAGACACTTAATTTAATTAAAATATCGATTTTTAGCATGTTTTTAGCCTATTTTTTGTAAACATTCTAGCACTGAGTAGGCATGTACAGATCGCTTCTGGGGCCCCAAAATATCGAATTTTCGGGTGTTTTGAGCATGATTTTGAGATATAAACGGGTACAGAAGATGCATGAACACATCGACTTTTGGGCACCTAAAAGATCGATTTTCAGTATGTTGTGGGCTTGTATTTTGTAAATACTCTAACACGGAGTAGGCATGTACAGATCGCTTCTGGGACCCCAAAATATTGAATTTTCGGGTGTTTTTTGCCTGAATTTGAGATATCGACTTTGGGCACCTGAAATATCGATTTTTAGCATGTTTTGGGCCTCTATTTTGAAAATATTCTAGCACTGAGTAGGCATGTACAGATTTCTTGTGGGACCCTAAAGTATCAAATTTTCGGGTGTTTTGAGCCTGAATTTGAGATATAAACGGTTCTGAAGATGCATGCACATATCGACTTTTGGGCACCTAAAATATCGATTTTGAGCATGTTTTGGGCCTGTATCTTGAAAATATTCTAAATAGGAGTAGGCATGTACAGATCGCTTCTAGGACCCAAAAATACCGGATTTTCGAGTATTTTGAGCCTCAATATGAGATATAAACGGGTACAGAAGATGCATGCACATATCGACTTTGGACACTTAAAATATCGATTTTTAGCATGTTTTGAGCCTATATTTTGAAAACATTCTAGCACTGACTAGGCATGTACAGATTGCTTCTGGGACCCAATAATATCGAATTTTCGGGTATTTTGAGCCTGAATTTGAGATATAAACGGGTACTGAAGATGCTTGCAAATATCGACTTTTGGGCACCTAAAAGATCGATTTTCAGCATGTTTTGGGTCTGTATCTCGAAAACATTGTAACTAGGAGTAGGCATGTACAGATCGCTTCTGCGATCCAAAAATATCGAATTTTCGGGTGTTTTGAGCCTGAATTTGAGATATAAACGGGTACAGAAGATGCTTGCTCATATCGACTTTTGGGCACCTAAAAGATCGATTTTCAGTATGTTTTGGGCCTTTATTTTGAAAATACTCTAACACGGAGTAGGCATGTACAGATCGCTACTGGAACCCCAAAATATCGAATTTTCGGGTGTTTGTTGCCTGAATTTGAGATATCGACTTTGGACACCTGAAATATCGATTTTTAGCATGTTTTGGGCCTCTATTTTGATAATATTCTAGCACTGAGTAGGCAGGTACAGATCGCTTCTGGGACCCCAAAGTATCGAATTTTCGAGTGTTTTGAGCCTGAATTTGAGATATAAACGGGTACAGAAGATGTATGCACATATCGACTTTTGGGCACCTAAAATATCGATTTTCAGTATGTTTTGGGCCTGTATTTTGAAAATACTCTAACACGAAGTAGGCATGTACAGATCGCTTCAGAGACCCCAAAATATCGAATTTTCGGGTGTTTTGTGCCTGAATTTGAGATATCGACTTTGGGCACCTAAAATATAGATTTTAAGCATGTTTTGGGCCTATATTTTGAAAATATTCTAGCACTGAGTAGGCATGTACAGATCGCTTCTGGGACCCCAAAATATCGAATTTTCGGGTGTTTTGAGTTTGAATTTGGGATATAAACGGGTGCAGAAGATGCATACACATATTGACTTCAGGCACATAAAATATCGATTTTCAGCATGTTTTGGGCCTGTATCTGAGCAGGCATGTACAGATCGCTTCTGGGACCCCATAATATAGAATTTTCGGGTGTTTTGAGGTTGAAGTTGGGATATAAACGGGTGCAGATGATGGATACACATATTGTCTTTGGGCACCTAAAATATCAATTTTCAGCATGTTTTGGGCCTGCATTTGAGTAGGCATGTACAGATCGCTTCTGGGCCCCAAAATACCGAATTTTCGGGTGTTTTGTGCCTGAATTTGAGATATCGACTTTGGGCACCTAAAATATAGATTTTAAACATGTTTTGGGCCTATATTTTAAAAATATTCTAGGCATGTACAAATTGCTTCTGGGACCCCAAAATATCGAATTTTCGAGTGTTTTGAACCTGAATTTGAGATATAAACGGGTACAGATGATGCATGCCCATAATGACTTTGGGCACCGAAATGATCGATTTTCAGTATGTTTTTGGCCTGTATTTTGAAAATACTCTAACAAGGAGTAGACATGCACAGATCGCTTCTGAGACCCCAAAATATCAAATTTTCGGGTGTTTTGTGCCTGAATTTGAGATATCGGCTTTGGGCACCTAAAATATCGATTTTTAGCATGGTTTGGGCCTATATTATGAAAATATTCTAGCACTGTGTAGGCATGTACAGATCGCTTCTGGGACCCCAAAATATCAAATTTTCGGGTGTTTTGAGCCTGAATTTGAGATATAAACGGGTACAGAAGATGCATGCACATATTGACTTTGGGCACCTAAAATATCGATTTTCAGCATGTTTTGAGCCTGTACCTGAGCAGGCATATACAGATCGCTTCTGGGACCCCTAAATATCGAATTTTCGGGTGTTTTGAGCCTGATTTTGAGATATAACCGGGTACAGAAGATGCATTCACATATTGACTTTGGGCACTTAAAATATCGATTTTCAACGTGTTTTGAGCGAGTATTTTGAAAATACTCTAACACGGAGTAGGTATGTACAGATCGCTTCTTGGACCCCAAAGTACCAAATTTTAGAGTGTTTTGAGCCTGAATTTGAGATATAAACAGGACCTGAAAATGCATGCACATATCGACTTTTGGGCACCTAAAATATCGATTGCGAGCATGTTTTTGGTCTGTATCATGAAAACATTCTAACTAGGAGTAGGCATGTAGAGATCGCTTCTAGGACCCAAAAATACCGAATTTTCGGGTGTTTTGAGCCTGAATTTGAGGTATAAACGGGTACAGAAGATGTATGCACATATCGACTTTAGACACTTAATTTAATTAAAATATCGATTTTTAGCATGTTTTTAGCCTATTTTTTGTAAACATTCTAGCACTGAGTAGGCATGTACAGATCGCTTCTGGGGCCCCAAAATATCGAATTTTCGGGTGTTTTGAGCATGATTTTGAGATATAAACGGGTACAGAAGATGCATGAACACATCGACTTTTGGGCACCTAAAAGATCGATTTTCAGTATGTTGTGGGCCTGTATTTTGTAAATACTCTAACACGGAGTAGGCATGTACAGATCGCTTCTGGGACCCCAAAATATTGAATTTTCGGGTGTTTTTTGCCTGAATTTGAGATATCGACTTTGGGCACCTGAAATATCGATTTTTAGCATGTTTTGGGCCTCTATTTTGAAAATATTCTAGCACTGAGTAGGCATGTACAGATTTCTTGTGGGACCCTAAAGTATCAAATTTTCGGGTGTTTTGAGCCTGAATTTGAGATATAAACGGTTCTGAAGATGCATGCACATATCGACTTTTGGGCACCTAAAATATCGATTTTGAGCATGTTTTGGGCCTGTATCTTGAAAATATTCTAAATAGGAGTAGGCATGTACAGATCGCTTCTAGGACCCAAAAATACCGGATTTTCGAGTATTTTGAGCCTCAATATGAGATATAAACGGGTACAGAAGATGCATGCACATATCGACTTTGGACACTTAAAATATCGATTTTTAGCATGTTTTGAGCCTATATTTTGAAAACATTCTAGCACTGACTAGGCATGTACAGATTGCTTCTGGGACCCAATAATATCGAATTTTCGGGTATTTTGAGCCTGAATTTGAGATATAAACGGGTACTGAAGATGGTTGCAAATATCGACTTTTGGGCACCTAAAAGATCGATTTTCAGCATGTTTTGGGTCTGTATCTCGAAAACATTGTAACTAGGAGTAGGCATGTACAGATCGCTTCTGCGATCCAAAAATATCGAATTTTCGGGTGTTTTGAGACTGAATTTGAGATATAAACGGGTACAGAAGATGCTTGCTCATATCGACTTTTGGGCACCTAAAAGATCGATTTTCAGTATGTTTTGGGCCTTTATTTTGAAAATACTCTAACACGGAGTAGGCATGTACAGATCGCTACTGGAACCCCAAAATATCGAATTTTCGGGTGTTTGTTGCCTGAATTTGAGATATCGACTTTGGACACCTGAAATATCGATTTTTAGCATGTTTTGGGCCTCTATTTTGATAATATTCTAGCACTGAGTAGGCAGGTACAGATCGCTTCTGGGACCCCAAAGTATCGAATTTTCGAGTGTTTTGAGCCTGAATTTGAGATATAAACGGGTACAGAAGATGTATGCACATATCGACATTTGGGCACCAAAAAGATCGATTTTCAGTATGTTTTGGGCCTGTATTTTGAAAACATTGTAACTAGGAGTAGGCATGTACAGATCGCTTCTGTGATCCAAAAATATCGAATTTTCGGGTGTTTTGAGACTGAATTTGAGATATAAACGGGTACAGAAGATGCATGCTCATATCGACTTTTGGGCACCTAAAAGATCGATTTTTAGCATGTTTTGGGCATTTATTTTGAAAATATTCTAGCACTGAGAAGGCATGTACAGATCGCTTCTGGGACCCCAAAGCATCGAATTTTCAGGTGTTTTGAGCCTGAATTTGAGATATAAACGGTTCTGAAGATGCATGCACATATCGACTTTTGGGCAGCTAAAATATCGATTTTGAGCATGTTTTGGGTCTGTATATTGAAAATATTATAACTAGGAGTAGGCATGTACAGATCGCTACTAGGACCCAAAAATATCGAATTTGCGGGTATTTTGAGCCTCAATATGAGATATAAACGGGTACAGAAGATGCATGCACACATCGACTTTGGACAGTTAAAATATCGATTTTTAGCATGTTTTGAGCCTATATTTTGAAAACATTCTAGCACTGAGTAGGCATGTACAGATCGCTTCTGGGACCCAAAAATATCGAATTTTCGGGTTTTCTGAGACTGAATTTGAGATATAAACGGGTACAGAAGATGCATGCACATATCGACTTTTGGGGACCTAATGGATCGATTTTCAGTATGTTTAGGGCCTGTATTTTGAAAATACTCTAACACGGAGTAGGCATGTAAAGATCACTTCTTGGACCCCAAAATATCGATTTTTCGTGTGTTTCCTGCCTGAATTTGAGATCTCGACTTTTGGCACCTGAAATATCGATTTTTAGCATGTTATGGGCCTATATTTTGAAAATATTCTAGCACTGAGTAGGCATGTACAGATCGCTTCTGGGTCCCCAAAGTATCGAATTTTTGAGTGTTTTGAGAATGAATTTGAGATATAGACGGGTACAGAAGATGCATGCACATGACTTTGGGCACCTAAAATATCGATTTTCAGCATGTTTTGAGTCTGTAATTTGAAAATAATCTAACACGGAGTAGGCATGCACAGATTGCTTCTTGGACCCCCAAAAATCGATTTTTCGGCTGTTTTGAGCATGAATTTGAGATATAAACGGGTACTGAAGATGCATGCACATATAGACTTTTGGCCACCTAAAATATCAATTTTGAGCATGTTTTAGGTCTGTATCTTGAAAACAATCTAACTAGGAGTAGGCATGTACAGATCGCTTCTAGGACCCAAAAATAAAGTTTTTTCTAGTATTTTGAGCCTCAATTTGAGATATAAACGGGTACAGCAGATACATGTACATATCGACTTTGGACACTTAAAATATCGATTTTTAACATGCTTGGAGCCTATATTTTGAAAACATTCTAGCACTGAGTAGGTATGTACAGATCGCTTCTGGGACCCAAAAATATCGAATTTACGGGTGTTTTGAGATTGAATTTGGGTAAACGGGTGCAGAAGATGCATACACATATTGACATTGGGCACCTAAAATATCGATTTTCAGCATGTTTTGGGCCTGTATCTGAGTAGGCATGTACAGATCGCTTCTTGGACCCCAAAATATCGAATTTTCGGGTGTTTTCAGCCTGAATTTGAGATATAAACGGGTACAGAAGATGCATGCACATATCGACTTTTGGGCACCTAAAAGATCGATTTTCAGTATGTTTTGGGCCTATATTTCGAAAATACTTTAACACGGAGTAGGCATGTACAGATCGCTTCTGGGACCCTAAAATATCGAATTTTCGGGTGTTTTGTGCCTGAATTTGAGATATGGACTTTGAGCACCTAAAATATCGATTTTTAGCATGTTTTGGGCCTATATTTTGAAAATATTCTAGCACTGAGTAGGCATGTACAGATCGCTTCTGGGACCCCAAAATATCAAGTTTTCGTGTGTTTTGAGCCTGAATTTGAGGTATAAACGGGTAAAGTAGATGCATGCACATATTGACTTTGGGCACCTAAAATATCGATTTTCAGCATGTTTTTTGGCCTGTATTTTGAAAATACTCTAACACGGAGTATGCATGTAAAGATCGCTTCTTGGACCCCAAAATATCGAATTTTCGGGTGTTTTGAGCCTGAATTTGAGATATAAACGGGTACAGAAGATGCATGCACATATCGGCTTTTGGGCACCTAAAAGAACGATTTTCAGTATGTTTTGCGCCTGTATTTCGAAAATACTCTATCACGGAGTAGGCATGTACAGATCGTTTCTGGGACCACAAAATATCGAATTTTCGGGTGTTTTGTGCCTGAATTTGAGATATCGACTTTGGGCACCTGAAATATCGATTTTTAGCATGTTTTAAGCATATATTTTGAAAATATTCTGGCACTGAAAAGGTATGTACAGATCGCTTCTGGGACTTCAAAATATCGAATTTTCGGGTGTTTTGAGCCTGAATTTGAGATATAAACGGGTACAGAAGATGCATGTACATATTGACTTTGGGCACCTAAAATATCGATTTTCAGCATGTTTTGGGCTTGTATTTTGAAAATACTCTAACACGGAGTAGGCATGTACGGATTGCTTCTGGAACCCAAAAATATCGATTTTTCGGGTGTTTTGGGGTTGAATTTGGAATATAAACGGGTGCAGAAGATACATACACATATTAACTTTGGGCACCTAAAATATCGATTTTCAGCATGTTTTGGGCCTGTATCTGAGTAGGCATGTACAGATCGCTTATGGGACCCCAAAATATCGAATTTTCGGGAGTTTTGTGCCTGAATTTGAGATATCGACTTTGGGAACCTGAAATATCGATTTTTAGCATGTTTTGGGCATATTTTTTGAAAATATTCTAGCACTGAGTAGGCATGTACAGATCGCTTCTGGGACCCAAAAATTTCGAATTTTCGGGTGATTTGAGAATGAATTTGAGATATAAACGGGTACAGAAGATGTATGCACATATCGACTTTTGGGCACCTAGAATATCGATTTTCAGCATGTTTTGGGTCTGTAATTTGAAAATACTCTAACATGGAGTAGACATGTAGAGATCGCTCTTGGACCTCAAAATATCGAATTTTCGGGTGTTTTGAGCCTGAATTTTAGATATAAACGGGTACTGAAGATGCATGCACATATCGAGTTTTGGGCACCTAAAATATCGATTTTGAGCATGTTTTGGGTCTGTATCTTGAAAACATTCTAACTAGGAGTAGGCATGTACAGATCGCTTCTTGGACCCAAAAATACCGAATTATCAGGTGGTTTGAGATTGAATTTGGGATATAAACGGGTTTAGAAGATGCATGCACATATCGACTTTTGACACTTAAAATATCGATTTTCAGCATGTTTTCGGCCTGTATTTTGAAAATACTCTAGCACGGAGTAGGCATGTAAAGATCGCTTCTTGGACCCCAAAATATCGATTTTTCGGGTGTTTTGAACCTGAATTTGAGATATAAACGAGTACAGAAAATACATGCACATATCTACTTTTGGGCACCTAGAATATCGATTTTCAGTACGTTTTGGGTCTGTATCTTGAAAACATTGTAACTAGGAGTAGGCATGTACAGATCGCTTCTGGGACCCCAAAATATCGAATTTTCGGGTGTTTTGTGCCTGAATTTGAGATATCGACTTTGGGCACCTGAAATATCGATTTTTAGCATGTTTTAAGCATATATTTTGAAAATATTCTGGCACTGAGTAGGAATGTACAGATTGCTTCTGGGACCTCAAAATATCGAATTTTCGGGTGTTTTGAGCCTGAATTTGAGATATAAACGAGTACAGAAGATGCATGTACATATTGACTTTGGGCACCTAAAATATCGATTTTCAGCATATTTTGGGCTTGTATTTTGAAAATACTCTAACACTGAGTAGGCATGTACGGATTGCTTCTGGGACCCCAAAATATCGATTTTTCGGGTGTTTTGAACCTGAATTTGAGATATAATCGGGTACTGAAGATGCATGCACATATCTACTTTTGGGCACCTAAAATATCGATTTTCAGTACGTTTTGGGTCTGTATCTTGAAAACATTGTAACTAGGAGTAGGCATGTACAGATCGCTTCTGGGACCCCAAAATATCGAATTTTCGGGTGTTTCCTGCCTAAATTTGAGATCTCGACTTTTGGCACCTGAAATATCGATTTTTAGCATGTTATGGGCCTATATTTTGAAAATATTCTAGCACTGAGTAGGCATGTACAGATCGCTTCTGGGACCCCAAAGTATTGAATTTTCGAGTGTTTTGAGAATGAATTTGAGATATAGACGGGTACAGAAGATGCATGCACATATTGACTTTGGGCACCTAAAATATCGATTTTCAGAATGTTTTGAGTCTGTAATTTGAAAATACTCTAACACGGAGTAGGCATGTACAGATCGCTTCTTGGACCCCCAAAAATCGATTTTTCGGCTGTTTTGAGCCTGAATTTGAGATATAAACGGGTACTGAAGATGCATGCACATATAGACTTTTGGGCACCTAAAATATCGATTTTGAGCATGTTTTAGGTCTGTATCTTGAAAACATTTTAACTAGGAGTAGGCATGTACAGATCGCTTCTAGGACCCAAAAATAAAGTTTTTTCTAGTATTTTGAGCCTCAATTTGAGATATAAACGGGTACAGAAGATACATGTACATATCGAATTTGGACACTTAAAATATCGATTTTTAACATGCTTTGAGCCTATATTTTGAAAACATTCTAGCACTGAGTAGGTTTGTACAAATCGCTTCTGGGACCCAAAAATATCGAATTTACGGGTGTTTTGAGATTGAATTTGGGTAAACGGGTGCAGAAGATGCATACACATGTTGACATTGGGCACCTAAAATATCGATTTTCAGCATGTTTTGGGCCTGTATCTGAGTAGGCATGTACAGATCGCTTCTGGGACCCCAAAATATCGAATTTTCGGGTGTTTTCAGCCTGAATTTGAGATATAAACGGGTACAGAAGATGCATGCACATATCGACTTTTTCGCACCTAAAAGATCGATTTTCAGTATGTTTTGGGCCTATATTTCGAAAATACTTTAACACGGAGTAGGCATGTACAGATCGCTTCTGGGACCCTAAAATATCGAATTTTCGGGTGTTTTGTGACTGAATTTGAGATATGGACTTTGAGCACAAAAAATATCGATTTTTAGCATGTTTTGGGCCTATATTTTGAAAATATTCTAGCACTGAGTATGCATGTACAGATCGCTTCTGGGACCCCAAAATATCAAGTTTTCGTGTGTTTTTAGCCTGAATTTGAGATATAAACGGGTACAGAAGATACATGCACATATTGACTTTGGGCACCAAAAATATCGATTTTCAGCATGTTTTGTGCCTGTATTTTGAAAATACTCTAACACGGAGTAGGCATGTACAAATCGCTTCTTGGACCCAAAAATACCGAATTTTCGGGTGTTTTGAGCCTGAATTTGAGATATAAACGGGTACAGAAGATGCATGCACATATCGACTTTTGACACTTAAAATATCGATTTTTAGCATGTTTTGAGCCTATATTTTGAAAACATTCTAGCACTGATTAGGCATGTACAGATCGCTTCTGTGACCCCAAAATATCGAATTTTCGGGTGTTTTGAGGCTGAATTTGAGATATAAACGGGTACTGAAGATGCATACACATATTGACTTTGGGCACCTAACATATAGATTTTCAGCATGTTTTGGGCCTGTATTTTGAAAACATTCTAACTAGGAGTAGGCATGTACAGATCGCTTCTAGGACCCAAAATACCGAATTTTCGGGTGTTTTGAGCCTGAACTTGAGATATAAACGGGTACAGAAGATGCATGCACATATCGACTTTCGACACTTAAAATATCGTTTTTCAGCATGTTTTGAGCCCATTTTTTTTAAATATTCTAACACTGAGTAGGCAAGTACAGATCGCTTCTCGAACCCAAAAATATCGAATTTACGGGTGTTTTGAGCCTGATTTTGAGAAATAAACGGGTACAGAAGATGCATGCATCTTTGGACACCTAAAATATCGATTTTTAGCATGTTTTGGGCATATGTTTTTAAAACATTCTAGCCCTGAGTAGGCATGTACAGTCGGCAAAAAAAGTTTCGTTACCACCCCTACGTTAATTTTAACATGGATAAGCGCGGCAGGGTTGGTACTCCGCCGTTTGAGCAGCTGTGCCTCGCGGGGCGCGACAATGGCAATGTAACAGAAGGCATTCCCTTTCTTTTTATATCAAAAGTTTAACTGATTTTAAATTAAATTTTGAGTGTTCACGAACTATTACTATTTAACTATTCATCATTAAACATAAAGAAATACGTTTGAGTATTTTAGAACAAGAAAAACCTTGAAATACCCAGAAAAAGTACCACTAGTCAAAAGTACGTCATTCCTACTTGCCTGACCATTAGACACTGAGGGGTCCGGGAGGGTGACGGAGGTATATATGACACTCGCGCCCATGGAGGTAGTATAGGTGGAGGCGCCAGTAGGACCTGATTTGTTAAGCCACCAATCTGTCATTTCCGGCGCCTTCAAGATGGCGCATACCTTTGTATGTCAGGTCAGAAGTCCACTTTTACTGAAACATATCTTGGTGTCCGCCATATTGAAGGCGCCGAAAATGACAGTTCGGCAGCTTCACTTTACTCCCCTGGATTAGTGAGCCATCGCGACTCCACCTATACTACCTCCATGCTCGCGCCACACCTGACTCACCAGTCAGGCCTACCAACATTACATCACACTGTTAAAAGGATGGTAACGAAACTTTTTTTGCCGACTGTACAGCTCACTTCTGGGACCCAAAAATATCGAATTTTCTGGTGTTTTGAACCTGAATTTGGGATATAAACGAGTACAGAAGATGCATGCACATATCTACTTTTTGCATCAAAAATATCAATTTTTAGCATGTGTTGAGCCTGTATCTTGAAAATATTCTAACACTGGGTAGGCATGTACAGACCGCTTTTGGGACCCAAAAATATCGATTTTTTTTGTGTTTTGAGCCTGCATTTAGGATATGAACGATTGTTAGAATATATTCAATAAATACAGGCCCAAAACATGATGAAAATCGATATTTTAGGTGCCCAAAATCAATATGTGCAAGCATCTTCTGTATCAGTTTATATCCAAAATTCAGGCTCAAAACACCCGAAAATTCGATATTTTTGGGTCCCAGAAGCAATCTGTACATGCCTACTCAGTGTTAGAAGATTTTCACGATACAGGCCCAAAACATGCTGAAAATCGATATTTTAGGTGCCCAAAGTCGATATGTCCATGTATCTTCAGTATCATTTTATATCTCAAATTTAGGCTCACAACACCCGAAAATTCTATACTTTTGGGTCCCAGAAGCGATCTGTACATGCTTACTCAGTGTTAGAATATTTTCAAAAAATGATGAAAATCGATATTTTAGGTGCCCTAAGTCAATATGTGCATGCATCTACAGTACCCGTTTATATCCCAAATTTAGGATCAAATCACCCTAAAATTTAATATTTTTGGGTGCCAGAAGCGATCTGTACATGCCTACTCAGTGTTAGAATATTTTCATAATACAGGCTCAAAACATGCTGAAAACCGATATTTTAGGTGCAAAAACTCGATAAGTGCATGCATCTTCTGTACTTGTTTATATAAAAAATTCAGGCTCAAAACACCCGAAAATTCGATATTTTTGGGTCCCAGAAGCGATCTGTACATTCCTACTCAGTGCTAGAATGTTTTCAAAATATAGGCTCGAAACATGCTAAAAATCGATATTTTAAGTGTCCAAATTTGATATGTGCATGCATCTTCTGTACCCGTTTATATCTCAAATTCAGGCTCAAAACACCCGAAAATTCGATATTTTAGGGTCTTAGAAGCGATCTGTACATGCCTACTCAGATGCAGGCCCAAAACATGCTGAAAATCGATATTTTAGGTGCCCAAAGTCAATATGTGTATGAATCTTCTGCACCCGTTTATATCCCAAATTCAACATCAAAACTCCCGAAAATTTGAAATTTTTGGGTCCCAGAAGCGATCTGTACATGCCTACTCAGTGCTAGAATGTTTTCAAAATAAAGACTCGAAACATGCTAAAAATCGATTTTTTAAGTGTCCAAAGTTGATATGTGCTTGCATTTTCTGTACCCGTTTATATCTCAAATTCAGGCTCAAAATACTCGAAAATTCGGTATTTTTGGGTCTTAGAAGCGATCTGTACATGCTTACTCCTAGTTAGAATGTTTTCAAGATACAGACCCAAAACATGCTCAAAATCGATATTTTAGGTGCCCAAAAGTCGATATGTGCATGCATTTTCAGTACCCGTTTATATCTTAAATTCAGGCTTAAAACCCCCGAAAATTCGATATTTTTTGGTCCCTGAAGCGATCTGTACAGTGCTAGAATAGTTTCAAAATATACGCCCAAAACATGCTAAAAATCGATATTTTAGGTGTCCAAAGTCGACATGTGCATGAATCATCTGTACCCGTTTATATCTCAAAATCAGGCTCAAAACACCCGAGAATTCGATATTTTTGGGTCCCAGAAACGATCTGTACATGCCTACTCAGTGCTAGAATATTTTCAAAATATACGCTCAAAACATGAACAAAATCGTTATTTTTTTGCCCAAAGTCAATATGTGCTAAAATGTTATCAAAAAATAGGACCAAAACATGCTAAAAATCGATATTTTAGGTGCAAAAACTCGATATGTGCATGCATCTACTGTAATCGTTTATATCCCAAATTCAAGTTAAAAACACCCGAAAATTCGATATTTTGGAGTCCCAGTAGCGAACTGTACATGCCTACTCAGTGTTAGAATATTTTCAATGTACGGGCCTAAAACATGCTGAAAATCGATATATTATGTGCCCTAAGTCGATATGTGCATGCATCTTCTGTACTCGTTTCTATCACAAATTCTGTCTCAAAACACCCGAAAATTCGATATTTTTGGGTCCCAGAAGCGATCTGTACATGCCTACTCAGTGTTAGAATATTTTAAAAATACAGGCTCAAAACATGCTGAAAATCGTTATTTTAGGTGCAAAAAGTTTATATAAGCATGCATCTTCTGGACCCGTTTATATCTCAAATTCAGGCTCAAAACACCCGAAAATTCGATATCTTGGGGTCCCAGAAGCGATTTGTATATGCCTACTCAGTGTTAGAATATTTTCAAAATACAGGCTCAAAACATGATGAAAATCGATATTTTATGTGCCCTAAGTCGATATGTGCATGCATCTTCTGTACTCGTTTCTATCACAAATTCTGTCTCAAAACACCCGAAAATTCGATACTTTTGGGTCCCATAAGCGATCTGTACATGCCTACTCAGTGCTAGAATATTTTCAAATGTACGCCCAAAACATGCTAAAAATCGATATTTTAAGTGCAAAAAGTTGATATGTGCATGCATCTTATGTACCCGTTTATATCTTAAATTCTGTCCCAAAACACCCGAAAATTCGATATTTTTGGGTCTCAGAAGCGAACTGTACATGCCTACTCAGTGTTAGAATATTTTCAATATATGGGCCCAAAACATGCTGAAAATCGATATTTTATGTGCCCTAAGTCGATATGTGCATGCATCTTCTGTACCCGTTTATAACCAAAATTTACGTTCAAAACACCCAAAAATTCGATATTTTTGGGTCCCTGAAGAGATCTGTACATGCCTACTCTGTGTTAGAATATTTTATAAATATAGGCTCAAAACATGTTAAAATCGATATTTTAAGTGCAAAAAGTTGATATGTGTATGCATCTTCTGTTCTCGTTTATACCTCAAATTCAGGCTCAAAACACCCGAAAATTCGATATTTTTGGGTCCCAGAAGCGATCTGTACATGCCTATTCAGTGCTAGAATATTTTCAAAATGTGCGCCCAAAACATGCTAAAAATCGATATTTTTGGTGCCCAAAGTCGATATGTGCATGCATCTTATGTACCCGTTTATATCTCAAATTCAGGCTCAAAACACCCGAAAATTCGACATTTTTGGGTCCCAAAAGCGATCTATACATGCCTACTTACTGTTAACATATTTTCAAGATACAGGCTCAAAACATGCTGAAAATTGATATTTTAGGTGCAAAAAGTCGATATGTGCATGCATCTTCTGTAATCGTTTATATCCCAAATTCAAGTTAAAAACAAACGAAAATTCGATATTTTGGGGTTCCAGAAGCGAACTGTACATGCCTACTCAGTGTTAGAATATTTTCATTATACGGGCCCAAAACATGCTGAAAATCGATATTTTAGGTGCCCAAAGTCGATATGTGCATGCATCTTCTGTACTCGTTTCTATCACAAATTCTGTCTTAAAACACCCGAAAATTCGATATTTTTGGGTCCCAGAAGCGATCTGTACATGCCTACTCAGTGCTAGAATATTGTAAAAATATACGCCAAAAACATAATAAAAATCGATATTTTTGGTGCAAAAAGTCGATATGTGCATGCATCTTCTGTACCCGTTTATATCTCAAATTCAGGCTCAAAACACCTGAAATTCGATATTTTTTGGTCCCAGATGCGATCTCTACATGCCTACTCAGTGCTAGAATGTTTTCAAAAAATAGGCCCAAAACATGCTAAAAATCGATTCTTTAGGTGCAAAAGTCGATATGTGCATGCATCTTCTGGAGCCGTTTATATCTCAAATTCAGGCTCAAAACACCAGACAATTTGATATCTTGGGGTCCCAGAAGCGATTTGAATATGCCTACTCAGTGTTAGAATATTTTCAAAATACAGGCTCAAAACATGATGAAAATCGATATGTTAGGTTAAAAAAGTCGATATGTGCATGCATCTTCTGTACACATTTATATCCTAAATTCAGGCTTAAAACCACCGCAAATTCGATATTTTTGGGTCCCTTAAGCCATCGGTACATGCATACTCAGTGCTAGATTATTTACAAAATACAGGCCCAAAACATGCTGAAAATCGATGTTTTAGGAGAACAAAGTCGATTTGTCCACATATCCTCTGTATCCGTATATATCTCAAATTCAGGCTCAAAACACCCGATAATTCGATATTTTTGTGTCCCAGAAGCGATCTGTACATGCCTACTCAGTGTTAGAATATTTTCAAAATATAGGCTCAAAATATACTGAAAATCGATATTTTAAATGCAAAAAGTTAATATGTGCATGCATCTTCTGCACCCGTTTATATCTCAAATTTAGGATCAAAACACCCGATAATTCGATATTTTGGGGTCCCAGAAGCGATCTGTACATGCCTACTCAGTGTTAGAATATTTTCAAAACACAGGCTCAAAACATGATGAAAATCGATATTTTAGGTGCAAAAAATCGTTATGTGCATGCATTTTCTGTACTCGTTTATATCCAAAATGCAGGCTCAAAACACCCGAAAAAACTATATTTTTGGGTCCCGGAAGCGATCTGTACATGCCTACTCAGTGTTAGAATATTTTCAAAATACAGGACCAAAACATGCTGAAAATCGATATTTTAGGTGTCCAAAGTCGACATGTGCATGCATCTTCTGTACCCGTTTATATCTCAAATTCAGGCTCAAAACACCCGATAATTCGATATTTTTGGGTCCCAGAAACGATCTGTACATGCCTACTCAGTGCTAGAATATTTTCAAAATATACGCTCAAAACATGATAAAAATCGTTATTTTTTTGCCTAAAGTCGATATGTGCATGCATCTTCTGTACCCGTTTATATCTCAAATTCAGGCTCAAAACACCCGAAAATTCGACATGTTTGGGTCCCAAAAGCGATCTATACATGCCTACTTACTGTTAACATATTTTCAAGATACAGGCTCAAAACATGCTGAAAACCGATATTTTAGGTGCCTAAAGTCGATATGTGCATGCATCTTCTGTACTCGTTTCTATGACAAATTCTGTCTCAAAACACCCGAAAATTCGATATTTTTGGGTCCCAGAAGCGATCTGTACATGCCTACTCAGTGCTAGAATATTGTAAAAATATACGCCAAAAACATGATAAAAGTCGATATTTTTGGTGCAAAAAGTCGATATGTGCATTCATCTTCTGTACCCGTTTATATCTCAAATTCAGGCTCAAAAGTCCTGAAATTCGATATTTTTTGGTCCCAGAAGCGATCTGTACATGCCTACTCAGTGCTAGAATGTTTTTAAAAAATAGGACCAAAACATGCTGAAAATCGATATTTTAGGTGCCCAAAGTCGATATGTGCATGCATCTTCTGTACCCGTTTATAACCAAAATTTACGCTGAAAACACCCAAAAATTCGATATTTTTGGGTCCCTGAAGCGATCTGTACATGCCTACTCAGTGTTAGAATATTTTCAAAATACAGGCTCAAAACATGCTGAAAATCGATATTTTAGGTGCAAAAAGTTTATATGTGCATGCATCTTCCGTACCCGTTTATATCCTAAATTCAGGCTTAAAGCACCCAAAAATTCGATATTTTTGGGTCCTATAAGAGATCGGTACATGCATACTTAGTACTAGAATATTTACAAAATACAGGCCCAAAACATGCTGAAAATCGATATTTTAGGTGTCTAAATTCGATATGTGCATGATCTTCTGTACTCGTTTAAATCCCCATTTCAGGCTAAAAACACCCCTAATTCGATATTTTTGGGTCCCAGAAGCGTTCTGTCCATGAATATTCAGTGCTAGAATATTTTTAAAATACAGGCCCAAAACATGCTGAAAATCGTTATTTTAGGTGCCCATAGCCGATATGTATGTTACCTAGGCCTAATGCTTTGCTTCCCTTCATCCTCTTCATGGCCTTCCTCATTTCTTGCCAGCTAATCTCTCGCACTTCCTGATTCGCTACCTCCACCCCCACCTCTTCCAACCTTCTCTCTATGTTTATCAGCTCTTCGTAACACTCCTTCAACCTCCTTAACACACTCTCCTTACTAATACACACATTTCCATTTACATCCTTCATCATTTAAACCTGTTGCACATCCCACCCAGCTCTGTTCCTCCGCCTGGCCAATCGGTACATGTCTTTATCCCTATTTCTACTATCTAATTTCAAATTCAGATCATAACATGTATTTTCCTTTGCTTAGCTATCTCCTTCTTTGATTTCCTCTGCCACTCCTTATATTCGTGCAAACTTTCTTTATCCCTTTGACTGTCCCATTTCTTTTTCGCTTGCTTCTTATACAATATTGTACTTCTTTATTCCACCACCAAATCTCCTTCGCTTTCTTTGTCATTCCTTCTCGATGTCATTCCAAGTACTTTCTGTGCTTTCTCCCTCACCACTTCAGAGAAAGCTGCCCATCTGTCCTCCTCCTCACTCAAAGCCTGGCTCACCTCCCTCTATACTTTTGTAATGTAATCTCCCTCCTTTAGTTTCCAACACATAATCCTTCATTCAGTCCTCATTTTCATCTTCACCTGCACTTTCATACTCATCTTACGAACCAACACCCTATGTTGTCTTGCTACACTCTTCCCTGTCACTACCTTGCAATCAATTGATTATTTCAACTTGCATCTCCTACAGAATATAGTCTACTTGTGTACTCCTACCACCACTCTTGTATGTAATCCTATACGCCTCTTTTTGAAGCAGGTGCTTACAACAGCAATATCTGTACTGTAACATTATGAAAAATCAACAATAATCTGTCCCTGTTTCTTCCACCCTCCCACTCCGTACCTACTCATTACCCTCTCATCAGTCATCACCGTTATCCCCTTCTTCAACATGCCCATTGAAATCCACCCCAATAACCACTCTTTCCTCCCTGTGTATGTTCTGAACCACTTACTCTACTTCACCCTAGAACTCTTCCTTCTCCTCCAACTCACATCTTACTTACGGGGAATATACATTGATGGCATTCATCAGTACTCCTTCAATTTCCATCTTCAAGTTCATTACTCTACACGACACCCTCATTACATCCAATACACTTTAAAAATGCATTTTCTTCACTACTATCTCAACACCGTTTCTCCTGCCATTTAGACCAGGGTAATACAACTTAAAACCTCCCTTAATAAACCTCACTCTACTTCCCTGGCATTTTGTTTCCTGTACACACAATACGTTTAACTTTCTCCTTTCCATCACGTCGGCTACCTCTCTCCCTTTACCAGTCCTTGTGCCAACATACATCCATACATACACACAATACTTTTAACTTTCTCCTTTCCATCACCTCTCTCACTTTACCAGTCATTGTGCCAAAATTCAAAGTTCCCACCCTCACCTCTACTCGTCTACCATCCTAGCTCTTCCTTTTTCTGGAGCTGTTATAATCTTTTACTTCTTCCCTTCTTTTGTCTACCATTACCATAATTTCCACCTGTACCATGCTGGACCTGTGTGGGTCGTTGTTGACCCAAACCTTGACGGATCCTGTATGGTGTTTTAATTTATTGTGATCAGTATATTGATATGGTAGGTTTATACACTGGATGTCATTCCGAATCGTTTATCTGTCACCAGTGTGAAGTTTGGTGGGTGACTGATTACATACTACAATACATACTACAATACATACTATAGTATGTATTACACATGTGACAACTTAGGTTATTAACTTAGGTTTGTTAAGTAAATAAGCTGAAACATCCCCATTTTTTTTAACACATTAGTGAGTTTGGAAATTCACCTATATATGTAAGTAAATCACTTAATATATGTGATCCAGGAATATGAATCTATTCACAAGGAAGAAGAAACTCGAAGTCCCATATATATGAATGACACTACTATCTCTGTGTTCAGGTAAACATTTACAGGAATTTCCATTTAATGTCAGTGTTGGACGTTTGACAAATGTTGGCAGGTGGAACTGCTAGTATCTTATAATTATATTGGTTTGACAAGGTAATTCTATGGGAAAATGATATAATTTTTACCAATAAGTGGCTAAAACACTTTCAGGAGTGACTGACTCTACAATAAATATTCCATCAAGAACATCCAGGCTTTGCAAAATATGATCATACTTACAATATTATAAGTTGATTCTCAAGTTTATCATACATACATATACCAGACCTTCATCTCCACGCTGGAGGTAGCCACACCACATTCTCACTCCATTTGTTGTTGTTGTTGTTAGTTTGACTTAATGCCTATCACCCTATTTGGGGTATTAAGGCATCCATTCATTTTGTCTTTTTCTGTCTCCCTTTTTTGTTGGCAAAGCCATTTTGTTGGTGACTTTTGTTGTAGATAGGGTGAAACTGGTCTTCGGTGTTGTCCTGCTTGACCATACTTCCCTAATCTGGAAGATGTCGGGGTCATGGTGAGGAACGATATATTGGTGGAATAGGTTGATGCGAGGAGAGGCGGACATCCACCAGTCCACGGTGACAGTGGGTGGTGGCATGGTCGGTGGGCTGACAGTCATCCTCCTCCTCCTCTTCCTTTTCCTCACCGTCTGCCATTCCCCTTCATCTTCCATTTTCATGTAGTCAGAGTTGTCTTCTTTGGTGGTGTTGGAGCAGGAACTGGTGTCTGTGTCCTCCTCCGTTTCAAAGTCTAATTGGGAAGGCTCATGTGGTGGTGGTGCCTTCCTACTGTTCGCCCTGGTGCCTTCCTACTGTTCGCCCTGTTGAGTGGACGAGGCAGCATTAAACGGTGACGAGGGTGGGCAGGAGGAGGTGGTGGTGGCACGTCCACTCTACTCCTCCCCCGCGTGCAGGCTTGCTGCCTCGTTTCCTGGTGGTGGTGGTTGTGGTGGTGGTGGTGGGTGGTTGTAGATCAGGAGAAATGGCTATTGGTGGCAAACCATTTCTCCTGAAGATGTCCAGGAGGAGGTCAGGGAGATGGCCTAGCCCTTCTGGAGCTAAAGCAACAGCAGTCTTGGTGCAGACGGTAAAGATGTCGCTGGTGTGGTTGGGCATCAGCCTTCTTCCTCCCATGGGCATTGAGTGAGCCTAGAACCTGCCCACCATCAGGTCCGGCTACGTTGGTAGCCCCTCTTTTCCTCTGTAGAGAAGGACACTTCCTCTCCGTTCCCCAGTGATGAAGGCGAGGTAGTGGCGGCAGAGAGACGAATACCCTTCCTGTGGATAAATAAGTCTTACTCGTCGCAGATAACAAAGCCATAGCCCTTCAGATGGTTAAACCACTTCACCCTGCCAACAAGACGGTTGGCAGGGGAAGTGGCAGTGTTGGTAGTAGGTGTTTACTGGACCATGGTTGGTTGTAGAATCATGCACGTTAATGCTCGCTCCAGCTCTAGTTGAGTGTGGACGTTCCTCTCCTCCTCAGCCCTGTGTTGTGGATTGGATACTGTTACTGTGTCATTTGTCTGCTTTCCCGTGTTCTCAAGTTTTGTTCTTTAATGTGTAAGTAAGTAAGTAAGTAAGTAAATTTTATTGCTAATATACAGTATAATCACAATAAACATAATACATATAAAGTTCTAATTTACATTAGCTACAGTCCGTCGAGCTGCAGCTCCTTGACGGTCGTTCTAACTGTTACATGGTTAAATATTGTGGGAACAAACTAGTGACTTAATTATACTGTACAGTACATATTTATGGATAATTGCTTAAGGTAGCATTTAGTTATTGTTGTTGAGACAGCAAATACAATGTTATTTCTTTCTTAAATTGATGGACATTAGTTATGTTTAGAAGAACTTTTTTATCTTAAGGGAGACTGTTGAAAAGTTTAGGGCCAAAACTGATAACACTGTTTTTGTATAATGTTGTTCTAAATACTGGACAAATTAAATTAATGTGATTACTTCTGGTGTTTCTTAAATTCTCAATTAATTTAAATATTGAATTATTATGTGCTCTAGTTTTAAATATTAACAATAATGTGAAATATTTATGAATGACAGAAAACTTCATCAGTTTAGCTTAAGAGAATATATGGGCTGTGGAATTAAATTTTTAAAGAAAATATATGCATCGTAAAAATTTGTTTTGAGATACTACTATTCTATTTAAAAAGGATGGCCAAGTACATGCCCATACAGAAACACAGTATATAAGATGTGGATAACACAAAGTATAGTATATGCTGATCATAGCTTCTATTGTTAGATTATTACGAATTCTGTATAGTATTCCAGTCATCTTAGAGATTTTTAAACATGTTTGGTCAATGTGATGTTTCCAGTTTAAATTCTTATCAATAAAGACTCCAAGAAATTTTGTAAAATTAACTTGTTTTATAATTTCACCATCCAATAACACTGGATTTATAATATTTTTTACGATCTATTTTGAAAAAGGATAAAATTAGTTTTCAAGATATTAAGTTTTAACTTATTAGATTTTAACCATAGTGTTACGTTATTTAGTTCAGATATTATGTTTGTGTGCAGTGAGTCTATATTTTTATCCTTTAGCAACAGAGTTGTATCATCAGCATACATAACAAACTTTAATTTTGTACTGGTATTAACTATATCATTTATATAAATCAGGAAGAGTATAGGACCTAATATAGAACCCAGTGGTACTCCTTTATATATGGACTTAAGTGGAAAATAATTTTGATTACAATATACTGCCTGTTTTCTACAATCAAGATAGCTCTGAAATAACTTTAGTGGTAATCCTCTAATTCCTAAATGTTCTAATTTATACAATAAAACTTTATGATCCAACGTGTCAAAAGCTTTTGATAGGTCCAAAAATACACCAATAACATACATTTTTTCTTCTAAACTTGTGTATACATTGTTAACGAATTGAAGTATTGCAGATTCAGTGGAATGATGAGCTCTGAAGCCATGTTGGTGTTCTGTTAAAAGATTGTTAGTTTCTAGGTAATTTATTAGTCTAATAGAGATTACTTTTTCAAAAATTTTACTGAAGGCTGGAAGTACAGAAATAGGTCGGTAGTTATTAATGTCACTTCTGTCTCCTGATTTAAATAAAGGAATTACTTTTGCTAGTTTTATTTTATTAGGAAATTTACCTGTTTTTAATGTAAGATTTATTATATGGGTTAAGGGAGCAGATATGAGAGATGAAGTGCGTTTTAGTATTTTTGGAGAAATGTCATCATATCCAGAAGAATCTGATTTCATCGCAGTTATGATTTTCTCTACCTCACTTGTGTTAGTAGGTGCCAAATACATCGAGAAATCTGGGGAGTTAAAAAGATATTTTGAAAAATCAGTTTCTTCATTTGTTATTGTAAATATGTTTCTTAAAAAATGTTCGTTAAATGTACTAGCTGGATCCATACAAGGTGGATGTAATTCAATGTTTGCATTTAAGTTACGCGATCTACCTAAAAGAGTATTTATTGTGTTCCATTGTATTTTTGGATTACCTTGATTAACCGTCAGTTGGTTTTTAAAATGCATGTACTTTGCTAAGCGTAAGGTTGATGTTAGTTTATTTTGTATAGTGTTTGTATAATTTACCAAAGGTCAATGGCCATTTCTTAGCAAGTCTTTCTAATCTTTTTTTTCTTTAATATTGTTTTTAAGAGCTGGAGTAATGTGTGGACTAATTTCAAATTTTTTCTTAAGACGAATATTTTTGATTGGTAAATGTACTTGAAATAAGTTGTCAATTCAGTGTGAAACAAATTGTAGGCTTCATCAGGACACGAGGAGTTCAGCACATCATTCCACTCGACTGCTGATATTTTATTACTAAAATCTTCTAAAGCTGCTTCTGTGATTAATCTCTTGCTAATATGTTGTAGTTTGTAAGTGGGATATTCAAATTTACATTGGGAAATAATTGGAAAGTGATCCGAAATATCAGTCCGAATGATATAACTACTGATATTCTCTTCAGGTTGTGAGGTCCAAATGTTGTCTATAAGTGTGGCTGAAGTGCTCGTTACTCTAGTTGGTCTGTTTATTAAAGGATACAGTGAAAAAGAGAACATCAGATTAAGAAATTCAAAAAAAAAAATTTCATTACTTTTCAATAGGTCTATATTAAAATCTCCAAAAATATAAATACTATGATATTTTTTATCCATTACCAATGAGAGAACATCAGCCATTTCATTCAGAAAATTTTTTAAATGACCATTTGGAGGTCTATAAATACACAAAAATAAATATTTCTTATTTACAATTGTAGTCTCAATACCTAAGGTTTCGATAAATGATTCAGATATTGTTACCTGGCTTTGTGTAGATGTGTTATAATCTGTTGAAATATATAAAGCCACTCCACCACCATGAACATTTCTGGATCTTGTAAACATATGATACCCTGGTATTTCGTACAAAGAACACAGATGAGAGTCTAACCTAATTTCTGTGAACCCTAGAACATCAAACTTGATTGAGCTATTATGCATAATAATATTATTGTATCCTTTACAAACTGAAGATTTTTTGGAATGGATAGTATGTTCAAACTTAAAATGGTTAGGGCTCTGTTGTTTAGTAGAGGAGGGTTATCTAAAAAAAAATATCTTGATTTCGGAACAACATTAAACCTATTGTGCACAAAGAATTCATTCACCTCTATGTTGTTGTTATATTTTCCATCATCTATAAGAAAGGGATTGAATTCTAAATTTTCAAAATTAGATTCATAGCTGACTGCAATAAATCATCACATATTGTGCTAAAAGGTAATTCGTGACACAGAGATTCATCACTAACCAATACAGACATTATGTTGGTGTAAACAATACCTTATTGGGAAGATACATATTTACTTTTTGCGCTGGCTTCTCTGGCTTCGCTGGCTTCGTTGCAAGGAGGCTTCACCCGGGGTTGGGTCAACAAAGGGTCCGCCCTCGGGCCTTCCACCGGATACAGCCACGGCATACCCCTTACCAGTCCCAGCAGAAGTACGAGCTCCAGCTTCTACACCAGCAGGAGAAGCAGCAGGACCAGCAGGACCACCAGCACTAGCAGGAGAGGCAGCAGGACCACCAGCACCAGCAGGAGAAGCAGCAGGATCACCAGCACCAGCACCAGAGGGGGCAGTCACACCTCCGTCGACACCAGCACTAGTACCATCCACTGCCACACCACCAACTGCCGAGCGTTGCCCCCTGTTGACGTCAACACCACTACTGCTCGAAACATGTCTTGTTTTTTCTTTGATGATTAATTTTGTATGTTTGAAGAAGGCAATCTTCCCCTCCTCCCTGGCCTTCTTCAATAGGGGAAGTTGGCTTTTCCTCATCTCCTGCGAAGCCGCACACAAATCTTCATTAATATATATTCCAGTACCTTTTAGCTTCCTTGAGTTTCTTAAAATAGCCTCACGTTCACCAAATCTCTCGAACCTGGCCACGATTACACGGTGTCGTGTGGGAATGACTGGACCAGTTCGGTGGGCTCGCTCAAGTTATACTGCCGGTAACTGAAGCTTTTCTTCTATCAACTTAGTGACGGTTCCTGCCGTTTCCTCCTAAGTCTCACCATGGTGTTCTTGTATTCCAATGAATCGAAGATTACTTCGTCTGTTGTAGTCTTCCTGATAATTTGATCTTCTCGTCAGTTCTTCAATTTGTAACTTTAATACATTAATTGTTCCTTGGTTTTCACTATCAGACTGACGAAGCACCTTTACCTCATTTAGAAGGTCACTCATTTCAGCTTGAGTGAATTCGAGACTTTTCACCACGTCTTCTGTTCTTTTTTCCGCTGCTTGTATTCGTGCTGTTAGTTGTTCTATAACGATATCCATTGCACTTTTGAAATCTCTGTCTTGGGCCTCAAGAAGCACCTTGATAGCCTCAATATCCATGTTGGAAATGGTTAAGGTCAGGAGCACTTTCAAGGCACGTCCGTTCACCACGGTGGTCTGTGTGTGTGTGTGTGTGTTCTGGGTCTTGTCTACCTTCCATGTTTTGTTGTTGGTCTGTTGTCTGATGCTATGCCTGACAGTTTCTAAGGTGGTCACTGCATCATGAACTGGCTGAAGTAAAGATGTCTGCATTCACATCCCGGTTCATCTACATCTCCAGAAAGTGTCAGGACATCATCGAGAGAGTCAAGTATGGTGAATATTTTTGTCTCTCCCTCACATTCCACAGGGTTCGTCTGAAAGACCTCGTGCGGTTGTATAGTCCCCAAGCAGACTTAAAGTACCCCAGCTACACAGTACCCAAGCAGACTTAAAGTACCCCAGCTACATAGACCCCATGTAGACTCTTAAGAACCCCAGCTACATAGTACCCATACAGACTCTTAAGAAGCCCAGCTACATCCTCTCTTGGTTTCGTGTTGATGTTGACCAGAGTCTTGCCGTGGGACACCCTGGTGTGTACGCTGCCTTTCGTTTCCTCCAGGATCTTCTTCTTCAGATTTTCCGATATTTTTAAGGGGCCGTCGTTTCCTGTTTTGGGCATCCTGTTCTATCATTATCTTGTCTTGCTGGTCCCTCGCAATTCTGTTCTTCCATCTAAGCTTCGGTCTTCCTCTACCTCCTCTTTCCTCCACTTCTATATTCATGATTCTTCTTCACACTTGGTTCTCTTCCGTACACATACAATGTCCATACCACTGTAGTATTCTTTGCTGTACCATCTTCGATACTTCCATCATCTTGGTCATTTCGCTAATATGTTCATTCCGGATACTATCTCTTCTTGTGACTCAATATATCCACCTCAGCATTCACATTTCCTCAATTTCCAGTTTCTGTTCTTGAGCTTTCATTATATTATAAAGCTTCCATTTAATCTTTGCACTAATTCTCTTGTCACATAGAACTCCGGTTGACTTTCTCCAGTTAATTCAAGCTCACTGTATTCTCTGGCTACTTTCAGCCTCAGTATCTTTGAAACTTCTGATCCCAGGTAATTGAAATTCTGCACCTTCTTGATATTTTTTGCATCCATTCTGTCTTTTCCCTGCCCTGCCTCCCATCACCTCTCACCCATCAATAATCCATCATAAGTTCTGCTTAAGCTTCATGCCTCTATCCTCCAGGGCTTGACACCTTTCCAATTTTTGTTCCACTCCATCCTTGCTCAAGTCAACGAATATAATGTCATCCAAGAATAAAACACTACATGTAACCTCCTCTCTAACATCTGCAGTCCCCACATCCATCACGAGATCGGAAATTTAAGGGCTGAGAACCGACACTCTTCCGTCATTCTAACAACACTTCTTACTCGAGCCGTTGTTCCTGCATACATACTGTATCTTGCAGAACAATTACATACATCTCAGGAACTTCTGTCACCCTCATGCATCTCCAAACTTCGTGCCTTGAAACCCAATCATACACTTTCTATAGATCAATGAACACCAAGTGTAGCTCTTTCTGCTTTCTTCTGAACTTCTCTGTTGGCTGTCTCAAAGAAAATATTGCATCCACTGTCCCTTTTCCGGTATAAACCCGAACTGTTCTTCTCTTACACAAGTTTCTCTCCATATTCTCTCTTCTATCTAATACAGAACTCACGCATAGATTTCCATCATCTAAAACATAGGTTTTATGCCTCTGTAATTACTACAGTCCTGGATGTCTCCTTTCTCTTTATAAATCAGTACCAGTACATTGTAGCCAGCCAATCTCATAATATATTCACTCCTTTTCTCCCTAAACATTTCCACTCTTTGACTGGTAATACCATCAGGACCAACTGTCTTTCCTTCTTTCATTTTTAGTAACGCTATTTGTACTTCCTCTCCATTAATATCTTGTACTTCTCTTACATGCTGATTTCCATCTTCTATAGTTTTCCTCATTCAATAATTCCCTGGTGATGTGGGCAATACTTTAAGGGTTTTGGCGCCCCTTCGGCCCCAGCCACAAGCTTTTAGTTCTTCAACTGTCCCTCTTTCCTTTCTATCTCCTTCCTGGTTGCTGTCTTCACTCTCCATCACCTTTTTCTTGCGCTATATGATCTCGCTGTTGCGGAGCCTAATATCATTCAATCAATCAATCAATCATTCAATAATTTCTCAAAATACACCATGTATTTACACCATCCTTATCTGTCAACACTCTCCCTCCTCATCCTTGATTTACTTGATATGTGTTGGTTCTTTGGTGGCTTTGTTTCTGTTCTTCGCTATCCTATACATATTCTTCTGTCCCTCTGTCGCCTCTAGCTGCTCATAGAAATAATTCGTTGCTGCTGCCTTACCTTGTGTTACTGCTCCTTTGTATTCTATACACACCACTTTCCAAGACTCTCTAATCTCGTTCGAAACATTCGTGTCGTAGGCTCTCATTGCTTCTTTCTGTTTACTGATTTTCTCCAGTGTATCCTGGTTCCACAACCAAGTTTCTTTATATATTTTGTGATTCTTTACCAAATGTCTTACCGACAACTTCTTCCTCTTTATCAAATCACATTAATATTTTCTTTCCACCAGGTGTTCGGATTTTATTCTGGTTTGATGTTACTAAGAAATGCTTTTATGAAAGTTTCCCTCAGTTCTTGATGTTTCAGTCTCATCCTTTTATCTTTGGTTCTCCCTTTCAAGTTCAAATTCCCGCAGTAAAATAATCTGATACTACTAGTATGTACTGTGCACTGACACTTTCCCCTCTTACCGTTTTACAATTCTTCAGTACAGCCAGTTGCCCTCTCCTATACAAAATTATATCTATCTGTGTCTGCCTTACTACACTGCAGTATGTAGCATAATTTTTGCACGTAAAAAAGGTGTTACAAATTGCAAGATCAAATGCCACTGCAAAATGTACTCTTCATTCTCCTTCCTCATTCATCTCGCCGATGCCATGTCCGCCATAAACTCTACCCATATTTTCACCAACATGTCTATTTAGGTCATATCCGATAATTACCCTCCCTTCTGCCGACATCGACGTCATGAATTCATTCATTTTTCTCCAGAAATCAATTTTATCTTCCTATTCACATGCTACTTGTGGAACACATCTAGTTACTATGTTCAACACCTTTTCTCCACTACACACATTTATTCGCATTATTCTACAATATATCCTTTTAACCTCCACTTCCTTATCTTTCATATATCCTTGCTGAGAATGATCCACTTCTTCCATAGTTGTTAGCTCCACTGTACAGCATCTTATAACCAATGCCTATCTCCTTTGCCATATTTCATTTCCATCTTCTTTCCTGCAAATACAATATATCCATCTTATTTCTCTCCATAACATCTACAAGCTCTACTACGCCTGGTAATGCTGCCAACATTCAGGGTTCTGACTCGTTTCCTCTAGGATGGTTCCCCTTTATTACTGTTGACTGTAGTCTTCCTCACCCACCTCCACTACTATGCCTGGTAATGCTACCAACATTTTGGGTTCTGACTCGTTTCCTCTAGGATGGTTCCCCTGTATTACTGTTGATAGTAGTCTTCCTCACCCACCTCCACTTGAGATTTCCTTCTATTTCCTCTCCTGTCTTCCACCATGTGAGGTCTCCCTGGGATAGGGGGCTACAAATACCTCCCCAGTATCCCTGCTTGTCGTTAAATGACTAAAAGCGGCTTTCACTTCAATTGTCCCTATTTTCATCTGTTACCTTGGTACTTACTGTCCCACCTCTCAATCACTTTCTTCCTCTGGGGCCATATGACTTCGCTGTTGCAGTGACTAATATCAATAAATCAATCAATCAACCACTGTGTGATGTGTGGAAACTTCATAAAGACTAGCCTTGTTGCTGAAGAGTTGAACTCATCTCCTGGTACCGTTCAGTCTTGTTGAAGTGTGTCTGGTGTGTGACTGACCATGACTCCATCATGTCCTACTGCCTCCACCTCTGAGCCTCCAAGTCCTGGGAACTCGTTTCTGTGGAAGTGTCCACGTTGCTTTCAGCCGGTGGTTAACATGTGTCATGGTTGTGATTGATGCCAGTCCCCATCTCGTGCCTCTATTACCACAGCACTGCATTCACCATCACCTTCCCAGTGTATTTCTCCCAACAATCCTGCCCCGCCTCCGAACCTTGCCCTCCTCCAGTTTGTTGCTTATGTCATGGCACGATGTAGTTCCCTTAAGAACCGCTTTTCTGCCCTTGAAGCCAGGATTGACAGGCTGGTTACCTCTTTGTCCGCTTCTAATCCCAAACTCTCCACCGTTGTTGAGACTCAGTAATCCATCATCTCAGCCGTCACCATCCTTACCTTACTGACAAGATGGCTAGTACTGATTCTTGCCTTGAGAGGATTTGTGTGTCAGTCTCTTCTCTTGGTTTGTCTCCTTCTCCAGGTCGTTCATCTGCCTCTACTCTCCGGACTTCTTCCTCCAAGCATAGGGTTCGCTCTTAATGTCATCTCCTGGAACGTCTGTGGTATCACCAGTTATCTTAAACTCAGTCAACTCATGGTCTTTCCTCATCATCCGAGTATTTTCTTTCTCCAGGAAGTATTTCCAGGATGGTCTATCACCTCTGGACAAACTCTTAACTTGCATACATAGCTTCTAGCCACATTACCTTCTTTTGTACCTCCACCGATCCTGACATGACCTTTCAGCTTCAGGAAGGTACTCTGGATCTCATCCTCAAATCTGGACTGATAACATCTCAGAACCAGTGCTCCACGGTGCCAGTTTTATTCTCTGTTCATGTCACACTTTGGCTTCATTATATTCTACCTGCTGGGTGTACTGCTCCTGCCCACTCGTTTACATATTGCTGTGCCTGTAAATCAAGAGCGGGATACCTTTGTACAGTAAGGCGAAGGTCAGATGAGACTTTCTGGAGCATGTCCCAGGCAGCAGTGACAAATGAGAACCACAAAGTGGCTTTGTACATAAATGTTATTGAAAAAAAAAAAAAAATAGAAATTAGTAAGATGGCTTTGTGACATTGTTCATTCCAGAGTGTTCTTGGTAAACATACAAATTAGTGTGATGGTTGGGTCTACTTGCCATAAACAATTGTTTCAATGTTCAGTTCAATGGATGAGAAACACAACAGAAGAATATTAATGAGGTGACAGTCCGAGAGCTGATAGTGAAGGTGAGACTTAGTTACCAGAGTACCAAGTAGCCTTGACTTGGAGAGAGTGCAGGGTTGACAAACAGTATTTGTCAGCAGACGGTTTTGGCAAATAATAAATATATTTCGCAGGAGTTCCGTGGCTTGATTGCAATGTTAATGCCGATCATTGTCTCGGCCCAGACGATATGCTTTCATGGGACGGATCTAGCCTTAAGCAGAGGTTGGCAATCCATTGCAGGCCAGATTCCATTATTAATTCGGAGTATGTTCACGGGCCACATAATATGCCACTGTGGGCCGGATGTTACCCGCTCCTACTCTAAATATAGCCTGATGGACATCTTATTTATGACTCGTATGTTACTTACTATTTACCTTTCTTTGCCGGACCAGTTATACTCTGATCTTTTCTTTGTCAGTCATGTCGTTTACACGTTATTTGTCTCCCAGACCCACCTCCAACTTCGTTGTACCGCCCATTCATAGATGCTTTACACAAGAGAGTTTTATACAGAGGTTTTGACAGTAACACTCTGTTCTTAGTTCATGAGAGAGAGAGAGAGAGAGAGAGAGAGAGAGAGAGAGAGAGAGAGAGAGAGAGAGAGAGAGAGAGAGAGAGAGAGAGAGAGAGAGAGAGAGAGAGAGAGAGAGAGAGAGAAATTGTATATACAGTATGTGTAAGTGACAGGAAACGTGTGTGTGTGTGTGTTCGTACTATCCCTATCGTTGACTGAGGCGTTATCATTGACTATGCTTTTTTAATCCTGACTTCAACAGATGATTGTGGTGAAAGTTGTATGTAGTACAAACTCCTTTACCACACCCGGTACACTCAAAACCAACACTTACTGTATGTGTCCTGTCTCGTCTCAAATAAACTTGGATAATTATACAGTTTTGGGAATTAGTGATTCCTGTATTTTATAATGAACATAATCCTTCAAGTTAGACGGGAAGGGCTTTATATTTAATTGAGAAAATCTGAATATCAGAGATTTCACCAGTTATATTATTATTGACCATTAAATTCCTTCATGACTAACTTGGACTACTGTATGAAGGTAAAACAAATTTTGTGGTTAGTGTGTGTGTGTGTGTGTGCTTGTGTAACAGTCTGAAATGTTTGTGTTTCTCCCTACATAAAGAAAAGTTGTTTGGTAATTCTTACACAAATATGGATCATTTGTTTCTCTTCCAATAAAGTATACTACATTGATTTGACATGAAGTAACAACATAATAATTTACAAATAATTAGATAATTGCTCGCAGTACACTGGAGTTTAATATCTAATGTATATTATCTCTTCCTTCATTGTCCCTACTGATGACGTCATGACACTTCCTGTGTGAGCGGGTGTATGTGTGTGTGGTCACTACAGGATCAGCTTCCATTTGTAGTGTTGTCTTTGTATAAATCCTTCTCAACTTCAGCATTACAGTGCTTCAATCTCTGGAGTTTATTATCAAGAAGAACCTTCCACATATTGGGTAAAGTGTTTTGTTGCTACTATTAATTAAATCCCGCACTCAACTATTTTGGATTGTCTTCCTTTGAAATGATCTGTATTTCTTCTTAATCTCTTCATATCTTTATCACTTCCTATCTTTCCTCTCCTATATTCTTTGGTCAGGTTTCTTCTGTGACAACATTCTTTTCTGTATTGAACAGTTCCACCTTGCAATCCTCCCTTAATTCTTCTTTGAGTAATAATAGGTACACTTGGACATTGTGAACCAACACTACCAACATTAACCATCACATTGTCAGGTGATATCTTAATATTTAATATCGATCATAATAAGTTGTTGGAGACCAATTTAGTTTTAATAAATACAGTAATGGTAATATTAGTAATGCATAGTAAGCCCCTGGCTAGTACAGTGGTAACTTGTTGGCCTCGCATCCGTGAGGTTGGCAGATGGAGCCTCGCCTCGGTCCCTGAGTTTAAGGGGGTGCGGGAGTAGGGGACAGGCTTGGGGGGGTTTTGGGGGGTGTGGGAATAGAGGGACAGGCTTGGGGTGGGTAGAAAGCCTGTCTCCTATTCCTGCACCTCCCTAAACCCCCCCCCCCCCTACTCCTGCACACCCCTAAACCCCCCCCCCAGCCTGTCCCCCTACTCCCGCACCCCCTTAACCCCCCCAAGCCTGTCCCCCTACTCCCGCACCACCCCTAAATCCCCCCAAGCCTGTCTCTCTACTCCCGCACCCCCCTAAACCCCCCTCCCCCAAGCCTGTCCCCCTATTTCCGCACCCCCTTAATTAAAACTGTTTACTGGTGGGGAGTTGGGCTGGCCTGGCTGTCGTTCGGGAGAGTATTTCACCAGAACTCAAACCCTGTAACTTTATTTTTTTTTTTTTTTTTCAACATTCTACGGTGAAATGGTAAACTAATAATAACATTGACAAGCGTTCCACTAAGACCACATATTATAACCTGATTATTATACCTATTATAACCTAACACACTCACACTATTACAAGGCTACTCACACATTAACACACATACAGTATATAAAACCAATAGAGGCTTAGCTCTATGTCATTCATGTATGATTATCTTTTCCTGTAACACTACATGATTATATTTCCTCTGTATATGTGACATGTATTATTTTATTGCATTATATTTTGTCTAATAACATTGGCAAGCGTTCCACTAAGAACACATATTATAACCTGATTATTATACCACCTGAGTTTGTCATGAGAGAAGAAGATAATTACTTATATCTATTTATTTCAATTAAGTAGTAATTAACATTTCAGTATGAACATAATACATCTAGCATGCAGTATGTCTGTTCTTTTAAATCAATGTTTGGGATATGACACTCTTATTTTCATATTTTCTATCAGTAATATTGTTCATTGTAGGTAAAATTAGTATATATTCCTTACTGTTATAGCAAGGTAATGGAGGGTTTAACTCTCTCTCTTTCTCTCTCTCTCTCTCTCTCTCTGCTGTGACAGTGGAAATGTCCTGATAATGTGCAAACGATAAATATATTAATTTTTTGGGGTACATCCTGTGATAAATTCTACAGGCAGTCTTATGTACTGTGGAATGGAGGGTTGGATGTGTGAGGGGAAGGAGAGAGGAAGGATGGAGGGTTGGGTGTGTGAGAGGAAGGAGAGAGGAAGGATGGAGAGTTGGGTGTGTGAGAGGAAGGAGAGAGGAAGGATGGAGGGTTGGGTGTGTGAGAGGAAGGAGAGAGGAAGGATGGAGGGTTGGGTGTGTGAGGGGAAGGAGAGAGGAAGGATGGAGGGTTGGGTGTGTGAGAGGAAGGAGAGAGGAAGGATGGAGAGTTGGGTGTGTGAGAGGAAGGAGAGAGGAAGGATGGAGGGTTGGGTGTGTGAGGGGAAGGAGAGAGGAAGGATGGAGGGTTGGGTGTGTGAGAGGAAGGAGAGAGGAAGGATGGAGAGTTGGGTGTGTGAGAGGAAGGAGAGAGGAAGGATGGAGGGTTGGGTGTGTGAGAGGAAGGAGAGAGGAAGGATGGAGGGTTGGGTGTGTGAGGGGAAGGAGAGAGGAAGGATGGAGGGTTGGGTGTGTGAGAGGAAGGAGAGAGGAAGGATGGAGAGTTGGGTGTGTGAGAGGAAGGATGGAGGGTTGGGTGTGTGAGGGGAAGGATGGAGGGTAGGGTGTGTGAGGGGAAGGAGAGAGGAAGGATGGAGGGTAGGGTGTGTGAGGGGAAGGAGAGAGGAAGGATGGAGGGTAGGGTGTGTGAGGGGAAGGAGAGAGGAAGGATGGAGGGTAGGATGTGTGAGGGGAAGGAGAGAGGAAGGATGGAGGATTGGTTGTGTGAGGGGAAGGAGAGAGGAAGGATGGAGAGTTGAAAGGGAACGATGAGGTAAGTGTTAAGAGGAGAGGGAAGAGGAGGGATAAAGGAAAGGGAGGAAATTAAAGGACGGTATAGGAGAAAATGGTTAAGGGGAAGGAAGGGAGGATTGGGAATGGTAAAGGAGAGGAAGGGAGAGGGATATGAAGCTGTAAAGGAAGGGAGGGGAGATGAGGAGAAGGGAGGAGGGGAGTAGAGAAGGGAAGGGAAGGGTTGATAGGGTAAATGAAGTGGAGGGAGAGGGAGGGGAGAGGAGGGGTAGGGGAGGAGAAGGGAGAAGAGGGGTAGGGAAGGGAAGGGGAGGGAGGAGAAGGGTAGGGAAGGGTAGGGAAGGGTAGGTATGGTAAAGGAAAGGGAGGGAGAGGGAGGGTACAGGAGGGGTAGGGAAGGGAAGGGAGGAGAGGGGTAGGGAAGGGAAGGGAGGAGAGGGGTAAGGAAGTGAGGGAAGGAGAGGGATAGGGAAGAATAGGTACGGTAAAGGAAGGGAGGGAGAGGGACGAATAGGAGAATGTAAAGGAGGGAAGAAAGGGGGATAAGGGACGGTAAAGCAGGGGGAGGGATAAAAAATTAATGTATACAAGACAATACAAACAGCAGCAGATCTGTTGGTCCTTTAGAGGCTGTTTTGATTCTAAGGTGCTAACTACTAGTAGAGATAATGAATAAAATTGTAATGATAATTATAATAATGAATAAAATAATCCTTGCAACAAATCTTGAACCATTACAAGAAAAGGTATTAAAATTGGGTTTGTTGTTGTTGTTGTTGTTGTTCTGGACCAAGACCAATTAAAGGTGTAATATACTTATGGTTCATTGGAGCACTTTGATTCCTCCGAAGTATACCAGGAAACAGGACCACATTATCATAAATAATGGTGTTTTGTTGCTTGGAATAGTGTGGAGGAATCAGTTGCTCCAGATTTACCAACACTGTACTACTCCTCTTTAACTTCCTGGCTATCTGTTGGTATATTTCTAAAGCCACTTTATTTATTTATTGATATAAGTAACAAGGGAGCACTACCATCTTGTATTACCATTATAATGTTATATTTCATTCAATATCATTTAATGTAAAATATAACATTGTGCAAAATCTGACAACTGTGATGACTCAACCCTTACTTATTATAGTATGAACACACACATACACACACACACATATCCTAATAGTATACACACGTATGTATTAACACATACACTAATAGTATACACACGTATGTATTAACACACACACATATACTAATAGTATACACACGTATGTATTAACACACATACATACACAAACACATCCGTCCGAGGTCACCGATGTCGTATGTGTGACACGGCGCTCGTCCGGGCAGCCAGGGTCAGCTTGTTGACCCCTCACCCCTCATCTACCTTCATCTACCAAGTGCCGCACATTAAGAAGAATACTAAACAATCAAAATGAGGCCCAACAATCTGTCAACCAACCAACACACCCGATTTGAAGATAATCCGTTACTCCCTGCCACCACTAAACTCTCTCAAACCAGAAGCTGTCTACCCACCACCTGCCATAATAGGTCACCTGAAAGCTATTGGAAGACAGCTTATGTTAGTCCAATACCAAAAGTTTCAAAACCCCAGACACTTGATCAATTAAGACCCATTGCCATAATCCCCCTCCCGAGCCTGTTATGTGAAAGCTTTGTGTTCGACTGAGTTTCAGCCAACATCTCAAATGTAATTGACCCCAACAATTTGGAAATATGAAGTCATCATCAACCACCCATTGTTTCGTAAGCCTGCTACACTTTATATACAGTAACCTGGAAAAAGAAAGACCTCAGTTGCCCTTGGCATTCATAGATTTCAGAAAGGCTTTTGATCTAGTAGACCATAACGTAGTACTAAGGAAAGCTCTTGATATGGGAGTAGAGCCCAGTCTAGTGGCATGGCTGGCAAACTTCCTGTGTGACAGATGTCAGGTAGTGCGTTACCAGGGTGCAGTGTCTATACACCAACATCTCTCGTGTGGTGTGCCCCAGGGGACCAAGATGGGACCCCTGTGCTTCCTCATCCTAATCAATGACGCCTTAACTGACACAATTTTTCACTGGAAATATGTGGATGACTCAACCTTTGGGACAGTCATCAATAACTTGTCTCCTGACTACCACCTCCTGCAACGACACCTCACCAACCTCCAGACATGGACCAACGACAACAACGTCTCCATCAACCACAGCAAGACAGTAGTGATACAGTTTCATACGGCTACCACACCACCACCACCGCAACCAGTGAAAACACTAGGATAGCACCAACTACAAATAGTGGACACCACCAAGCTATTATAATAGGTGTCATGCTGGATGACAAACTGAACTCGAAAAGTCATATCGGCATCATCATCAACTCAGCCACATACCACCTGTACATACTAAAACGACTGAAGTTTCAAGGCACACCACAAAAGGAGCTGGTAGGAATCCACAACACTTTCATCATCCCCAAGGTGACATACGCCTCCCCCGACTGGTCTTCATCCATCAACCAGACACAGAGGCAGCAGCTGGAGGGGGTATAAAAGAGGGCATGTCGTATCATTCTGGGTACGGCATACACCACCTACCAACAAGCCCTGGATACCCTCAGAATACCATCTCTTATCACCAGACACCAGCAGTTCCTCTGGGACTTCAGTAAACAGTTGCTAATCTACCCACGCCATAGAGACCTCCTCCCACCCACCATTCCCAAACCCTGCCACGTCCGTCACTACAACCTACTCAAACCCATCAGAGCTACTGTAGGATAGACATATATAAAAATAGTCCCATCCCCACAATAGTCTCTCTAATAAACCAAAAGCACATATAAATATTTGTACTATGTCCATGTGTGAGTGAACATGCGTGATTGTAATTGTGTACGTCTGTGTGTTGGTTTGCGTGAATGAATATTATGTGCATATGTGCGAGAATGTATTTGCGTATGTCTGTTCATTTATATGTATCTATAAAGTATCACCTATTTGCATCACCATTTTACAATGTATATTTTCAGCCCTTGGCTGCCTGTACCAAATAAACCTTTTATTAATAATAATATTATTATTATTATACCAAAATAGTATACACATATATGTATTAACACACACACATACACACACACACATACCTAATAGAATATACACACATATGTATTAACACACACACACACATATACACACATATGTATTAACACACATATACACACATACACATACCCTAATAGTACACACACACACACAAACACACACATACACACATACACATACCCTAAACCTATATACTGACACATACACACACACACACAACACATACATACTCAAGCAGTATACACACATATGTATTAACACACACACTCACAAATACCCTATTAGTATACACACATATGTATTAACACACACACACACACACACACACACACACACACACACACACATACCCTAATAGTATACACATATATGTATTAACACATAGACATACACATACCAAAATAGTACACACACACACACACACACACACACAGAATGGTGACAGTAGTAATAACTCAACCTTTACTTATCATGGTGTGAACATTTTTACTAAGTTATATAGATTAGTGAACAGGGAGTTGATGTTGTTTCATTAGAGAGAGAGAGAGAGAGAGAGAGAGAGAGAGAGAGAGAGAGAGAGAGAGAGAGCTGTGCGTGTTGGCATGGGTGTGAGAGAGAGAGAGAGAGAGAGAGAGAGAGAGAGAGAGAGAGAGAGAGAGAGAGAGAGAGAGCTGGGTGTGTTGGCATGGGTGTGAGAGAGAGAGAGAGAGAGAGAGAGAGAGGGAGAGAGAGAGAGAGAGCTGGGTGTGTTGGCATGGGTGTGTGTGAGAGAGAGAGAGAGAGAGAGAGAGAGAGGAGAGAGAGACGAGAGAGAGAGAGAGAGAGAGAGAGAGAGAGAGAGAGAGAGAGAGAGAGAGAGAGAGAACTGTGTGTGTTGGCATGGGTGAGAGAGAGAGAGAGAGAGAGAGAGAGAGAGAGAACTGTGTGTGTTGGCATGGGTGAGAGAGAGAGAGAGAGAGAGAGAGAGAGAGAGAGAGAGAGAGAGAGAGAACTGTGTGTGTTGGCATGGGTGAGAGAGAGAGAGAGAGAGAGAGAGAGAAGAGAGAGAGAGAGAGATGTGTGTGTTGGCATGGGAGAGAGAGAGAGAGAGAGCTGTGTGTGTTGGCATGGGTGTGTGTGCCTGTGTGCGTACATCCGTGTGCTTGCATCCGTGCGTGCCTGTTCGTGCATACATGCGTGTGTGTGGGGGGGGGGGGAGCTGATGGAGGTGGTAGAATTATATGTATATGGATAATTAACATTAATCACTGGTTCTGATCTGTGACCACAATATAATTAATGATTAATTATTGTATTAGTCGTTGGTGAATCTGACATTACATGATAACATTAATATTAATATATTAATATACACCTTTATATGTATAGTCCTCAGGGACATCTGAAACACAGTACATGTTTCCAATATTAATATACACCTTTATATGTACAGTCCTAACCTAACCTTTATATGCATAGTCATCAGGGACATCTGAAGCACTGTACATGTTTCCAATATTAATATACACCTTATATGTACAGTCCTAACCTAACCTAACCTAACCTAATCTTTAATGTAGTCCTCAGGGTCTGGCTGGACATCTGAAACAACGGTTGAAGTCTCACTGGACCGGTCCATCTGTGGCTTGGTGGTCACAAAGGAAAGGTAAGTAACACACACAGACAACACAACATGACCTATTCACTGGTCCAAGTCTTCTTATTCCCAGCCATTATCACTCTCAACACACACACATACACACACACACAGACACACATACACACAGACAGACAAACATACAGACACACACACACACACAGATACACAGACAGACAAACATACAGACACACACACACACACAGACAGACACACACAGACACACACACAGATATACATACACACACACACACACACACAGACAACACACACACACACAGACAGACAACAGACACACTGTCAGGGGTTGGTGGGCATTACAAAGCGGGTGTACGGGGTAGAAGTAAACACTGTGTTCCAGCCACCGGTTGTATTAACATATGTACAGTACAATATATGAGTGGCTGAGTGTTACAACCAGTCGAGCGCCACGCCTACTTAAGCGAGATAATTGCCTTTAAAGTATAGGTAATAATGTCACGCGTAAGGTAAACACGAATAATCTGTTGACCGTTACTTCACTTCATCAACTTGATATCACCACACTATAACATATACTGTGGTATTTCAGACTTCATTAGAGGCCAAATTTTCTTAGCTTTCAACTGATATATGCCAAAAAGTGTTCAGTTCCCTATTAAGAAAGATATTACAGGTATAATAAATACGAGTACCATGGAGAAAATGTGAAAAGTTATTTTCGTACTGATATATTAGATTATAATGGAGAATTGGTAAATAATAATAAAATATACTATTTCGATTAAGAAACTACATTGTTCAAGCATTCTATGGGTATAGTTTAGATGTAGGTACGTTACAGAATAACTTTGAAAAGTTTAAAAGACTATGATACTCTCATAATTTCCCGCGGTCTAGCCTCGGCCTTGTCGCCTTGCCGGGTGCAGGTGGGGTGGTGCAGGTCGCTGCCACACGTACGATTCAACGGTTCTATTGCTTTTAACAGCCGCAATTCTATGTATGTGAGTTTTCTAGGTTAAACTGTTATGAATGAGTGGTAAGCAGAGGAACTGCTGAGTCATCATGCATCAATTACTCCACACGGGCAGGCAGCCAGATAGAGTCTGATAGACACAGACACAGAGCAAATTTTTTAACTCCTCGCCTCTCCTCCCTCCTCCTCCTCCTCCTACTTCTGTACCCCGGTCCATCCTACTCGCCTCCCCTCTCTCCCACTCCTTCCTACCCTCCTCTGCCACCCACCCACTAAGGCTGCTGGCAAAGAACCGTTCAATCTCTAGAACCGATATTAACTAGTTGACAATGTTATAATATTATAATTGCTGTATAATGTATTATATTGCTGTATTATAATAATACAATTAGAGAGAGAGAGAGAGTGTGTGTGTGTGTGTGTGTGTGTGTGTGTGTGCAAAGATGTTTACATACTACTTACTCTTCACATTTGACTACTCACTCGAAAAAAAAAAAAGGTGATGCAGTGTAAGCATCTCTCTGGTGTGTAGCCTATAATACACAGGAATAAAGCTTGTATTTTCACGTTGCTGTAATCTCCGTAGCAAAAGAACAAGAGATACAGCATTACAAAAAATTGGAGCACAGGCTAAGGGTAAGCAAGTCTCATTTAAAATAATTTTAGTCTTACTTAATTGAATGTGATTTGCTCATCATTGCATTCTTTGTTGTTTGTCTGCTCCTGTGTAACGTCCCATGGTGAGTAAATTAATCACAAGACTCTCCACTCCCTGCAACACATAAGATATCCCTCTGATTGCCTCCAGGTCCCCCCCAAATAATTATAATATTGGATGCAAAATCAATGATCAGTATAACATGAACACTTCATTAATATAAAAATAAATACCATGCCGTACTGTAAATTAAATGATTTACATCAATAACAACCTGCATCTGTACAACTAAAATAACTTGAAATAATCAGGTTGCTGCACCTTTCGCCCCTTCTCTATGGACACCACAATAAAGCCATTTATAACCCAGTCATTATTGTAATGTTTTCCCGCTCTGCCCGCCAATCCTCCCACCTCACGCTTCAATACAATACCACTCCACCACCCTGTGTTGGTATGTGTCCTGTTATGTGTGTGTGTATGTGTGTTATAATGTTTCCTTCTGTGTTTTGGTATGTGTCGTGTACACTACACATATTGTAGTGTACACTACACTGGCTAGCACAGTGCTAGAGTCTGCGGCTGCAATCCTGCGGCCCAGCGTTCGATCCTTGCTCGGGACACGATAAAAATCTTTCACTGATGCCAGAGGTTACCACCCCTGTGAGCAGGGGGTGGGGGGTTTGAGTCGGCTGTCTGAGGTCTTCCTGCTTACGCAGCCATAGCCGAAGCTGACTCGGGTCTCACGTGGGTGGAGAGGTCTGTGGGCCACTCATCATCCTTGTGATGCGTGCTATAGTTGTGTTTCATACACACAGTGTGTGCTACACTCTGTCCCATTGACTGCCACTCATTGGCGGACCTTTAACCTTTAACTCTGTTTGTCCTGTAATACAGCTTTCTATTTTCTCTTCTGTCCTAGCCCATATCCTAAGCAGATAATGGCGGTGGGGGGTTCAGTCTCTCTCTCTCTCTCTCTCTCTCTCTCTCTCTCTCTCTCATTTTTCCCTTCATTCTTTCCCGCCACCCTACCCTGTTTTACTTCTCTCTACTGCATTCCAAACCATACCTACAACCTTTCCCTCCCTTCCCACTGTCCCACCTTGTCCCCTGTCCTTCTCACCTACCCTACCTTTCCCTATCTGTCTACTGTCCCAACTTGTCCCCTGTCCTTCCCACCTACCCTACCTTTCCCTGTCTGCCTACTGTCCCACCTTGTCCCCTGTCCTTCTCACCTACCCTACCTTTCCCTATCTGTCTACTGTCCCAACTTGTCCCCTGTCCTTCTCACCTACCCTACCTTTCCCTATCTGTCTACTGTCCCAACTTGTCCCCTGTCCTTCCCACCTACCCTACCTTTCCCTGTCTGCCTACTGTCCCACCTTGTCCCCTGTCCTTCTCACCTACCCTACCTTTCCCTGTATGTCTACTGTCCCAACTTGTCCCCTGTCCTTCCCACCTACCCTACATTTCCCTGTCTGCCTACTGTCCCAACTTGTCGCCTGTCCTTTCCACCTACCCTACCTTTCCCTGTCTGTCTACTGTCTCACCTTGTCCCCTGTCCTTCTCACCTACCCTACCTTTCCCTGTCTGTCTACTGTCCCAACTTGTCCCCTGTCCTTTCCATCACCCTGTCCTTCCCACCTACCCTACCTTTCCCTGTCTGTCTACTGTCTCACCTTGTCCCCTGTCCTTTCCATCACCCTGTCCTTCCCACCTACCCTACCTTTCCCTGTCTGTCTACTGTCTCACCTTGTCCCCTGTCCTTTCCATCACCCTGTCCTTCCCACCTACCCTACCTTTCCCTGTCTGTGTACTGTCTCACCTTGTCCCCTGTCCTTCCCATCTACCCTACATTTCCCTGTCTGTCTACTGTCTCACCTTGTCCCCTGTCCTTTCCATCACCCTGTCCTTCCCACCTACCCTACCTTTCCCTGTCTATCTACTGTCCCACCTTGTCCCCTGTCCTTTCCATCACCCTGTCCTTCCCACCTACCCTACCTTTCCCTGTCTGTCTACTGTCTCACCTTGTCCCCTGTCCTTTCCATCACCCTGTCCTCCCAACTGTCCACTATTCATTACCCTGTCTTACCGTGACATATCCTTCCCACCACATACATCACAGATGTATGTGTGTTTCCTTCTGTGTTTTGTTATGTGTCCTGTTGTGTGTGTTTGTGTTTGTGTGTGTGTCCTGTGTTTTGTTATGTGTCCTGTTCTATCTATCTATCTATAGCTCCGACGCCTCGTTCCCTCCGGGAACTCCCACCAATGGGGTGGCCACGGCAGAAGAGTCTCCAGTTTTCCCTGTTCCCGCACTCCCTCCTCACTTGCTCCATCCCCCCTTCCTCCCTCACACTTCTCTCTCTCTCTCTCTCTCTCTCTCTCTCTCTCTCTCTCTCTCTCTGTTCTGCCATCTAACCGGAGGTCTGCCTCTCACACCAGGTCCCACAACTTCACTTCCATACACCTTCTTTACAGACTCCACACTTTACATTCTCTCCACATGTCCAAACCACCTCAGTGTATTACGCTTCACTCTCTCAACCACTCCACATTCAATACCAACTGCCTTCTCACTCATACCACACCTCTCATACATATACACTCTCATTACTTTCTCCATCCCACCTAGTAAGTCCACATGCTCCTCTCAGATAACTCATTTCCACTGCACCTATTCTAGACTGATGAGCCCTACTCCATGTCCATGTCTCTGACGCATATGTCACTGTTGGCAGGAATATACTATTTCTCAGTCCCTTTTTCACTTCCATACTCACACTTCTACCCTTCATAATCCTTCCCAGTGATATTATGAACTGCCTGCCCCTCACTGCTCTCTCCCTGATTTCTCCTTCCATGTTTACACAGAACTGTTCCCAGTTACTTGAATTCCCTCACCTCCTCCATCCTCTCACCCCCTAAAGTTATTTCACATTCAGTCCCAGTTGGTACAGCCACTCTATAGGGTGTAGCAAAGTCAATTACTTCTGTTTTAGTCCTCTCAAATACCATCACCTTACTCTTACCAACATTCACCTTCAGTTTTCTTTGCTTACACACGGACTGAAACTTATCCACCACCCTCTGTAACTCCCTTTCACTCTCGGCCAGCAGCACAGTGTCATCCGCAAATAAGCTTGTAACCAAGGACCAATCTACTCCATTCAACCTCAGTTTCGCACCCAGGCCCTCCACCTTTGCCTTCATCTCTCTCATGCACCCATCCATAAAGATATTGAACAACTATGGTGACATGACACACCCCTGCCTCAATCCTACACTGATATCAAAGTTCTCACTCAAATCACCCTCAACCCTCACACAAGCTTTTGCCTCTCTATAGAAAGCCTCAATCCCCTCCAGCAAGAGCCCACCAACACCGTAATTCCTTAATACATCTGTCATAGCTCTCCTATCAACCCTATCGTATGCCTTCTCCAAATCTATGAAGGCAGCATACAACTTCCTACCCTTCCCAATATATTTCTCCACTGTTGATTTTATTGCAAAGATCTGGTTCACACATCCTCTACCCTTTTTGAACCCTCCCTGCTCCTCATTGACTTTATTCTCAGTTACTTCTATCAGTCTCTCAGTAAGAACCTTCCCATACACCTTCCCCGGTACACTAAGAAGGCTTATTCCCCTATAGCTACCACACTCATCCTTACTCCCCTTCCCATTGTACAGAAGCACAATTATGACTCTCCTTCAGTTCTCTGGCACCTCTCCCTGTCTCCAAGCCAATGTGCATAATTTTAAGCAGCATCCACTCCACCACCTCCTCCCCCCCACACCTCAGCATCTCTGCAGTTATTTCATCCACCCCTGGTGCCTTTCCTATCTTCAACTTTCTTATTACTTTCCTAACCTCTTCCCTTCCTAATTCTCCCTGTACATCCTGTTGTCTACCTCCTGCCTCCATCCCCATGCATGTCACCACCGCCTCCCCTCCCGTCCCCCCATTCATCAACCGATCAAAATGCCTCTCCCACACTTCTTTCACTTCCTCACTTCTACTCACAGTAACTCCATCCTCTCTCTTCATTCTCACGCTACCAGACTTTCCTTCTCCTCTTTCTCTTTTCACCTCCTTCCAGAATAATTTCTTGTTTTCTCTAAACTTCTCACTCAGTTTCCTACCAAACTCCTCATCCACTCTCCTTTTGCTCTCACTCACCGTCCTCTTCACTGTGCTCTTACACTCATTGTATTCCCTCTTTCACCTCCTCTGGCACATTTCTCTGCAGGGTTCTCCTAAAAGCCTTCTTCTTATTCTCTACTGCATCCTTCACTTCTTTAGATCACAATGCACTCCCTTTCTTTCCCCTTTTGTACTTTGTACCCCACCACTTCTGCTGCTGTCTTACACACTAGTTTTGAATGTTTCATACACATCATTCACTCCCTCCCCTATCACCATCCTTGCATCCCCCAGCACCTCACCCACCCTCCTCTTATATTCCTCCCTATATTCTGCTTCATCTAATTTCCCACTAGCCACCTCCCTCTTTTTCCTCTCCCCTTCATCCCTCCTACCATATTCCCACTTAGCACTAACCTTCATCCTTACCAACAACACAAAATGGTCGGAGCACTGGATAATTTCTCTCACCACTTTTGCATCGACCCTGTGATCTTGTATGAAACTTGGAGGCTTGTGATTCCTCCTGACATGCCACGAAACACGCTCCTTCAATATGGGTGATGTTTCGTGGCAAAATTTGAAGGACTCGCAAAACTCCAATTTTCTGACTACATCACAGGGTCCCTTAACCTTTCATCCACTGCCACATAATAATCAATCAAACTCTTCTGCTCTCCTCTCTCAACCTTTCTCTTCCATGTATACCTGTGGATCATCTTGTGCTGAAAGAAGGTGTTTGCCAAGAACAACCCCCTCTCAGCACAGACATCCACCAGATACTCACCCTTCTCATTTACTCCTTCTACACCCCATTTACCCACAATACTTCCCATTTCCTCACCTCCCTTTTTTCCATACATATCTCCCATCATCACCACTCTCCTTCCATTATCAATCTTTCTCAGACACGCATTCAATTCCTCACAACACACACTCATCCTCTCTCCCCGTCCTACTCTTTTCATTCTCTGGTGCATATGCACACACCCACGCATATTTCACTATCCCAATCTTTCCCGTCATCCATACAATCCTCGACCCATGTCCATCCACTCCCTTCCACACCAACCCATCCTCCTCCTACCCTTACCTTCCCTTCTTACCAACCCATCCTCCACCTACCCCAACCATCCCTCCTTACCAACCTATCCTCCTCCTACTTTGTATACTCCCACCATCCCCCTGTCAGTTCCCTATCCTCCCTTCTTACCAACCCATCCTCCTCCTACCCCCCATATCCATTTACCTTTTCCTCCCTCTACCCCTACACACTCTCTCTCTCTTAGTGAGTGTGTGACTGTCTGAGTCTGACTCTGACTGACTCCAGTTACTGCCTACCCGTGCAATTTGTGAGTTCACAATTATTATTATTAACTTTAATTAATTATGTATCTTATTCGATGTATTGTCATAATTTTACTAAGAAATATTGAAGTAATAACACTTCCCTTATAATACAGTGAAACACATAGTATAAGCATAAATTATTTAGACATCTTTTAAACGCAGTACGAGAGTTTGGGCTGGTCCGACAGGGCCGACGGGCATCGCCGTCTTTCCCTGTTTCCTCTCTTTTTAATTATCTTTTTTCCACGATATGTGATAACTAAATGGATTTACAAGTTTGTTTTTGCAATAAAAATGTATATTAATGTTTTTATGCTACATAGCAAGCGTTCCCAACGGCTAATAAAATAATCACGTAGAGCACGAAGTAAATAATATTAATTAGCGAGCAGTGGCAACATCTTTGCTTCGGCTGACTGACTTGTCGACTGCCTGCATTTGACTTATTTGTTACTCGGTTGTGTTTCAGACATTCTTGAGATGTCTATATGCAAGCTAAAATGATATCCATTTGTTCATTAGATAGAAGAGGAATTGTAGAAACAATTCATATTAATAACTCAATTTTAGGGTAGTTGGCGCTTGACTTGTTGTAACAGTTAGGGCTACATATACACAGTTCCACTATAATATCTCTCTCTGGTGTCGTTACACTTGTCAGCTCGACACACGCCAGGGTCTCTGGGTATGGAAGGGTCTCTTCCAGTGTTACCTCCATGCCGGCAGGTAGCTCTCTGCTGCCCACATCTGTTGGTCTCCATACATAATCTCGTATGAGATCTCGCAGACTCGAACTTTGCTTATTGTTCGCTTTCGAAGCAGTTTCTTTTACCAACACCTTAATTAAATACATTAATTACCAATTATACGAATATACATATAAATAATACTTTTAACCAGGGTAAAGTAACACACATAGTTGCATTAACAAATCTATACATCTTACACTTGCAAAGTGTACAAAAGGTTGTTACCCTTACAAGTGACTATCCCAGTCGCCTGACACACCCCCACACCAAGATCACACTAGACATCTAGTGTGTTACATTACAGCCGACTGAGATAGTCAGCAAGATCATTTTCTTTACCCTTTATCACCTTAACCGTGAATTTGTAATTTTACAAATACAGTGACCATCTTAAGACCCTTGAATTCTCGGGTTTACAACTTTGAATGTATCCTAAGGTAGAATGATCAGTACAGAGCACAAATTCCTGACCATCCTAATACCTTTCAAATTTCCTTATGCCAAATATCATAGCTAGACCTTCCTTTTCACACACTGAATATCTAGTTTCCCGTGGTTGCAATTTTCTGCTGGCAAATGCTACTGGAAGTAAGGCTCCATCCCAGTCTTGTAACAATGCCGCACCTATTGCAAATTCAGAGGCATCCGTGTGGACCACAAACTGACGCTGGAAATCTGGAGCTCTGAGGATTGGAGTTGACGTGATTATTCTTTTTAATTTTATGATGGAGTCATGATGTTGAGGTTGCCAATTAAGCTTATTGGGTCTACATTTCTGTAAAAGGTCTGTGAGACATGCTGTGACAGTGGCGACGTGAGGGATAAACTTTTGATACCACCCGACCAAACCTAAGAATGACCGAAGCTGCTTCTTATTAACTGGAGGAAATTCTTCTTTAATTTTTTCAAGGGTACTATCCTGAGGGGATAGTCTTCCTCCGCCGATTGAATGACCTAAGAAGGAAACTGAAGTATATCCCAACAAGCACTTTGAAGGGCGAATAGTTAGGCCTGTCTCCTTGAGTCTCCAAAACAGTTTACGTAAAAGGGCGAGGTGGTCTTCCCATGTCACAGTATGTACCAGAACATCATCCACATAATGGCTCACGTCCTCCAGACCTGACAGCAGCTTCCTCATCATCCTGTTATAAGTGGCACAACTGTTAACTAAACCAAATGGCATGACTCTAAATTGGTAACAACCACTAGGTGTTGAGAAAGCTGTGTACTCCTTTGATGTCTCTTCCATACGAATTTGCCAGTATCCTTTACTAAAATCTAACTTTGAAAAATATACTTTGCTAGCTAACTTACTCATTATCTCGTCAAACTGAGTCATAGGTTCTACATCAAACTTTGTTACCTTTGTAGTTTACAAAAAACCTTACTGAGCCATCTTTCTTAGAAACGAGAACCACTGGAGCATTATAATTTGAACTAGACCTCTCAATTATTCCATTGTCTAACATCTTTTGAACTTCCTCCTCAACTACGTTACGAGTAGTGAAAGGTAAAGGGTACTGTCTCTCGCACAACTGTGTTGTCTATTAAAACTATCTTATGTTCTATCAGATCTGTGTAACCTGGCTTGTCAGTGAAAATGTCTGCAGAGTTGGTTATTAGGTTGTGTAGACCATCTTTTTGTTCCTGCCTCAACTCTGAGTTTATACTTACATCGTTGGTAGACTCTGTGCCCTTAACCTCCAATACTCGTAGTAGTTCCTCATTACTAGGATCAACATCTGAAATAACTGAGACAGCCCTGAGCTCGACTCTCTCCTCATACAATTTTAGTAAGTTAACATGGAAAACTTTGACCTGACCATTGCTTAGCATAATTTTATAATCACAATCAGTCACTACTTCGGTCACTTCAAACTGACCTTTCCAATTTAACAATAATTTATTGTGACTAGTCGGGAGAAGTAAAAGCACCTTGTCCCCAACGCGAAACTTGCGTTGTTTAGTCTTCTTATCATACTACCTTTTCTGTGTTTCTCTTGCATTTTCCAGATTTTCTTGCGCTACCCTACATGTTTCTTCTAACCTATGTTTTAATTCAGTTACATATGTGTAAGTACTGAGTGTGTCCTCTACTTCATGTTTACTCCAAAGTTGTTTTAATAGTCCTAGTGGACTCTTCACTGTTCTCCCATATAGCATCTCAAATGGTGAGAATCCAACACTATCTTGTGGTACTTCCCTATATGCAAACATAACGGCTGGAAGATATCTGTCCCAGTCGTTTGGTTTCTCCTGACACATTTTCTTCAACAGAGCCTTCAGGGTTCCATTGAATCGCTCGTTTAGGCCGTTACATTGGGGATGATATGGGGTAGTGAATGCTTGTTTTACGCTTATTAGCCTGCATATTTCATCCATGAGCCCTGAAGTAAATTGGGTACCTTGATCACTAAGGATTTCTTGTGGGAATCCTAACCTAGAGAAAAAAAAAAAAAAAAAAAACAGTGTATGCTACAACTCTATCCTATAGCTGTATCAACCTGGTCTGGAAAAAAAAAACAAGATACCGATGAGGAACAGGACTTGCCTTGCGAATACCAAAAATAAATCATACAAAGGACAAGTCCAGCTCCTCTCCAGTACTGGGTAAACGCTGCCACCACCAGACCAAAGTCGATCAGAGGAACCAAGTGAGCACACACCGGAAGGGTAGCGTAACGTTACGTTAAGAAGGCTCGCGAGTAAGCTACCCAGACTACAGTTCTAACGGGGGTACGATCAGTGATTTGAATTAGGTATCTATTACTATCTATAAAGGAACACAGTCTATTTGTTATATCGGTGACGAAAATACTCAGACAATTATAAACCCGTTTATTTTATCAACCTATGGTACGAGTACAAAATAATCACAATAATAATAATTTCTGTTCCCCCCCTCTCTTGCTAATATTTCCTACTCCCCGTTCTGTCAACTAGGACAGGAACAATTCCTTGTCTCGCCAGTTAACAGAGCTAACCCACATAAATCCAAAAATAAATAATTATTACTATTAAATAATCCCCCCTCCCTTAATACAGTTCCTACTCCCTTTTCTGTCTACTAGGACAGGAACAATTCCGTGTCTCGCTAGTGACAGAGCTAAGTACATATAAAAAAATATTACATCCTAATCTCAATACTATAATTATGAAAAGATGAAATTGCCAGCAAATGTTCTGAATGTTCTTTGGTACCACGTGGTTCACTATACACCAAGGGAGAATGCTATAATGGCTGTCACCCATGCAGACGAGATCAGAATGAGCTTGACAAAAAAACATACATGAATTACTATGTCTGAACAATAAATTAATGTGAACACACAATATTCTTTAGTTAGTTATATCCCATCACGGAACTAATAGATTCACCACACTATATTCACAATACACAATATATGATGAGAGCGAGTTGAGCCCTACCTGTCACCCATGCAGACGAGATCAGAATGAGGTCGAGGAAAAGCCTGGACCTGCCTCCTGTCCTCTTCCACTCTCACTCCCCCAAGCAAAGTAGTGACCAACTCATCTCAATTTCTGGCAAATCCATCAGTTCCACCCTTACTGGTGTATATAGTTACACAACATGATTTAAACATATAAGTGAGCTCAAATACATTGCTTTCTCCCTTGTTTAAAGTTTTATATTACTGTAATTTACATATTCAAGGCATGTATTGTTCCGCCAACAAGAAAATGTACTGTCCTGACTTTAGACCCTAACTAATCTAATTAATTTTCTAAGTAAATTACAATTAAATTGCAGGTAACAGTATAGGAATGTTAGCTTCGTAATTATACATTATAATTATAAATGCAGGTTATTCCCTGTCTCCAATAAATTATTTTACATTCACCTCCTAATCACCACGTATTTCTCTATCCCTATCAATCTACCTAAGTTTCAATTATTCCTCTCTTTAACCCATTTACCTAATTATAATCATTATTTCCATTATTCATCTATAACCTCTAACTATAAACATTATTTGTACTTTTCTCATATTAACATTTTATGTTGAAGAAGCCCACCACCGAGATTATTCGTCAGTGATAATCTCAGCCTGGCTACTCCCTACAATCTTACACTAAAAGCCTATTCTAATACATATAAATATATAATACCCGTAAATATCCTAAATAACAATACATATAAAATAGGGGTGTTACAGATTTAACGGTAATAATAATTGTTTAGTGATACCCTCCCTTCTCTCATACAGCCTTTACCACAGCCCATCGTATTTCACCAACTTACTTTTACCTTTCCCATTCGTATTGCTACTCAGGAGACCCTGTATTCTTTCATCACCTTCCTGTTCTTCAAGGGTGATGCGGGATCCAGGTCCTGTTCCTGCCTCAGACACCTTCAACGATCTCCTCGAACGTCGTTCATCCCTTCTCTGTCCTCTCGTCACCACTGCTCCCAATTCCTCAGCCGTAATAGTCATGTCGTCGAACTCTCCATTATGCCGATTCACCTCTCCACACTCCGTAGTCATTGCTTCGTCCTCGCAGTCTTGATTCAGTTCCTTCCCTGGCCCTTCCCGAGCTGATGAAGCATGTCCTTTTTCAACCTCTAAAGCTGTCGTTCCTCTCGTTCCTGGAACGTTCTCGATAATCAGATCGCAAATGGGGCTCTCCATACATGTTGCTTCTACCTCACCGACGTAGTATGGAGTATTCACATAAATCTTGGCCACTAGGAATATTCTTGCTGTGCGATCAACTAGTAAACATCGTTTCATCCCACCAGTCTTCTGTTCCGGTCGGACGAATTCTTCTTTAACCACTACTCCCGTACAACCTGTGTCACGTAATACCCTGACTCGATGATTCTCTATGAAACCATCACATGTAACGAGTCCTTCCCCCGTCGATCCTGCTCCGACTACTAATGATACTTGTTCGCCTGAAAGCAGTGTCACCATAGGAGAAGAGGTTTCCGTGCATGTGGCGATTTTTTCTTCTTTTACTTTAGTTCTGTCAGACATCTTATTGCCCTTCACTGATGTCCAACAGTCTCTTGCCACATGTCCAGGTCGATGACACAGGAAACACTGTCTCTTCACTCTATCTTGTTCTTTGGTGTTTTGGATGAGTCGAGGAGTTGAGTGTTCAGGGGGAAGCGGAGTTTCACGTTCATGTTTAGATTTGTTCTTCACCCACCAAAACGAACTACCATGAGCTGCCACGTATTGTTCTGTTAATTTTATAATTTCCTTCAAACTCTCAGGAGTCCTTTCTTTCAAAAACAACCTGATATCTACTTTGCATTTCCTCAAGAAATTTTCCCTTTGCATTAAGTCACACACTGAGTCATAAGTTTTTTTCTGTTTTAGCTAAAGCTAACCACTGATAAAAATAACGACACACTCTTGCTGAAAACTGTGCTACGGTTTCATCCTTTTCAGGGCACTCGTCTCGAAACCGCAACCGATATCCTTCTTCAGTCAACTGATAACGTTGCAAGATTGCCACTTTCACTGTATTGTAATCCTTAGCTTCGTCAATAGTAAGAGAAACATATGCCTGTAACGCCTTACCCGTCAATAATGGGCTGAGTAAATTTCCCCATTCCTCCTTTGGCCACTGATTCGCTGTAGCAAAACGCTCGAATCGGTCTAGGTATACATCTACAGTGTCTAGTGATTCGTCATACTTGGGTAGCTTGGGTTTAGTTGCTGCTATGGCCGGCGCGTTTCCAGTAGCTTTTTCTATTTGTAGTTTCAATTTTAACATTCGTTCTTCATCTTCGCGTCTTGACTGGTCTTCTTCCCGTAGCTCAATCCGTCGCTGTCTTTCCTGGTTATGTAGCTCTGACACGAACTGTTTTAGCTCGTCACCAGTATACCCGAGATTCTGACCCAACTCAGCGTAGTCTTTTAACAGCTGGTATTCTGACATTGTTCCTCACTCATACACTCTCAATATAAATTGTCAAAGCACTAGTCACTTCACTTCACTTCCCCAAATACACTGTTTGCAATATCCCGGGTCTGGGCACCAAAATGTCAGGGGTTGGTGGGCATTACAAAGCGGGTGTACGGGGTAGAAGTAAACACTGTGTTCCAGCCACCGGTTGTATTAACATATGTACAGTACAATATATACACAGTTCTACTATAATATCTCTCTCTGGTGTCGTTACACTTGTCAGCTCGACACACGCCAGGGTCTCTGGGTATGGAAGGGTCTCTTCCAGTGTTACCTCCATGCCGGCAGGTAGCTCTCTGCTGCCCACATCTGTTGGTCTCCATACATAATCTCGTATGAGATCTCGCAGACTCGAACTTTGCTTATTGTTCGCTTTTGAAGCAGTTTCTTTTACCAACACCTTAAATACATTAATTACCAATTATAAGAATATACATATAAATAATACTTTTAACCAGGGTAAAGTAACATACATAGTTGCATTAACAAATCTATACATCTTACACTTGCAAAGTGTACAAAAGGTTGTTACCCTTATAAGTGACTATCCCAGTCGCCTGACACACACACACACACAGACACAGACGACACACACTCAGACACACACACAGACATACACACACACAGACACAGACACACACACTCAGACACACACACACACAGACACACACACATAACACATAACCTACTGTTATCTCCATGGTAGGTTAATATGGTACCCATGTGAGACCTCTGTACCATGACGCATAACTCCCCCCCCATGCCTATTCCTGCACCCCCCTAATCCCCCCGCACCCCTCTAAACACACACAACCCCCCCCCCCCTAAGCCTGTCCCCCTATTCCCGCACCCCCCTAAACCCCTTCGCATCCCCCTACAGCCCCCTAAACACACACAAACCCTCCCCCTAAGCCTGTCCCCCTATTCCCGCACCCCCCTAAACCCCCCCGCACACACTCATGTTTGTATTTACTACACAACAAATAATATTACTACACCAACACCAATCATATTATTATAAACTACACATAGATTAAGGGGGTGCGGGAGTAACGGACAGGCTTGGGGGGGGGGGACTGTGGGGGTGCGGCAATAGGGGGACAGACAGGCTTTCTACCTGTCCCCTATTCCCGCACCCACCTAACCCCCCCTATGCCTGTCGTCCCCCTACTCCCGCACCACCCAAAACCCCCCGCACCCACCTAAACCCCCCCATGCCTGTCCCCCTACTCCCGCACCCCCTTAATTCCACAGCGAAAGAAAGAAAGAGTGTAAATTACTTCTGGCTGAATTATTTAATGAATTTGGTGAGTAAACTATACAGAGATCATCATTATCTAACTCTTTGAATAGATTTTGTGAATGTGGATACTCAGCTTTTGGAAAATAATGAAGCATTACAAGACTTAGTGTGGTTGGTTAGGAAGCTAACAAACGAATACGACTGTGGAATCAACCCTAAAATAATGAAGCCTTACAAGTGTGGTTGGTTAGGAAGGTAACAAACGAATACCACTATGGAATCAACTCTAAAATAATGAAGCCTTATAAATGTGGTTGGTTAGGAAGGTAACAAACGAATACCACTATGGAATCAACTCTAAAATAATGAAGCCTTATAAATGTGGTTGGTTAGGAAGGTAACAAACAAATACCACTGTGGAATGGATCCTAAAATAATGAAGCCTTATAAATGTGGTTGGTTAGGAAGGTAACAAACAAATACCACTGTGGAATGGACCCAGTGTTATTGTTATTGTTATATTACAGACATCATGTGTTTGTACAATGATAGGGTAGTGTGTGTGTGTGTGTGTGTGTGTGTGTGTGTATACAATTATAGGGTAGTGTGTGAGTGTGTGGACAATGATAGGGTAGTGTGTGTGTGTGTACATTGATAGGGTGTGTGGGTGTGTGTGTGTGTGTACAGAGGTTATTATTATTGTTATATTACAGACATCATGTTTGGACGGAGTGTAATACTGATGGTGTTGGCTCTCACACCACCTGTTGATGCTGGTATACGTACTGGTAAGTTTGGTCATTATTGTTTGTTACTATTTGTGTGTGTGTGTGTGTGTGTGTGTGTGTAAGAAAGAGAGAAGGAGGAATAAATGTGTGTGTGTGTGTGTGTGTGTGTGTGTGTGTGTGCAAAAAAGAGAGAGGAAGGAAGGAGGATGTGTCTGCGTGTGTGTGTGTAAGAAAGATAGAGTAAGGAAGATGTGTGTGTGTGTAAGAAAGAGAGAAGGAGGAATAAGTGTGCGTGTGTGTGTGTGTACAAAAAAGAGAGAAGAAGGAAAAATTACCCAAAAATATTAAAATTACCCAAAAATATTAAAATTACCCAATATTAAAATTATCCAATATAAAAATTGCCCAATATTAAAATTACCCAATATTAAAATTACCCATAAATATTGTCCCCTAAGTTAATGGGTTACTTCATACAGCGTTGGTGGTAAATCTGGAGCAACTGATTCCTCCAAACTATTCCAAGCAACAGGTAACCATTACTTCTGTTGATATGGTTCTGCTGTTTCCTGGCATACTTTGGAGGAATCAAGGTGCTCTAATGTATAAGAAACAGGATAGGACAGAGTATGAAGGAAGAGAAATAAAAGAGAAGAAAAGATGGTGTATGGAGGAGTTGAAGTAAAGGGAATAAGAGGGAAACGAAGGTAAAGTATGAAAGAGAAGAAAAGATTGTGTATGGAGGAGATGAAGTAAAGAAAATAAGAGGGAAAGGAAGGTAAAGTATGAAGGAGGAGAAGGAAAAGAGAAGAATAGATAGTGTATGGAGGAGGTGAAGTAAAGAGAATAAGAGGCAAACGAAAGTAAAGTATGAAGGAGGAGAAGGAAAAGAGAAGAAAAGATGGTGTATGGAGGAGATGAAGTAAAGGGAATAAGAAGGAAAGGAAGGTAAAGTATGAAGGAGGAGAAGAAGGTGGAAGGGAGACAAGAGAAGAAAGAGATAGAGAGATAATGAGAAGAGAAAGTACAAGGGTAGAGAATGGAGGAGAAAAAGAAGGAGGAAAGGAGAGAAGAATGGAGGAAAGGAGAGAAGAATGGAGAGAAGGAGATAGGGAAGGAAGGAAGGAAGATAGAGGAGAAGAATGGAGAGAAGGAGATAGGGAAGAAAGGAGGAAAGATAGAGGAGAAGAATGGAGAGAAGGAGATAGGGAAGGAGAGAAGAATGGAGAGAAGGAGTAAAGGATGAAATTAAGGAAGGAGGAAAGAAGAGATGGATGGACAGAAGGAGATAGGGAAGGAAGGAATAAGTGAGGAATGAATAGAAGAATAGAGAGAAGGTATAGGGAAGGAAGAAAAGAAGAGAAGAATGGAGAGAATGAGATAAGGAAGGAAGGAGGGAATGAGAGAAGAATGGAGAGAAGGAATAAAGGAAGGAAGGAGGGAATGAGAGAAGAATGGAGAGAAGGAGATAAGGAAGGAAGATAGAGGAAAAGAATGGAGAGAAGGAATAAAGGAAGGAAGGAGGGAATGAGAGAAGAATGGGGAGAAGGAGTAAAGGAAGAAAGGAAGGAATGAGGAAAGAATAGAAGAATAGAGAGAAGGAGATAGGGAAGGAAGGAAAGAAGAGAAAAATGGAGAGAAGGAATAAAGGAAGGAAGAAGGGAATGAGAGAAGAATGGAGAGGAATAAATGAAGAAAGGAAGGAAGGAGGAAAGAACAGAAGAATAGAAGAATAGAGAGAAGGAGATAGGGAATGAAGGAAGGAGGGAGAGAATGAATGAAGGAAGAAGAAAAGAATGGAGGAAGGAGGGAGGGAAGGAAAGAAGAATGGAGAGAAGGAGATAGGGAAGGAAGGAAGGAAGATAGAGGAGAAGAATGGAGAGAAGGAGATAGGGAAGGAAGGAAGGAGATAGGGAAGGAGAGAAGAATGGAGAGACGGAGCAGAAATGTTGATATAAATAATGATCCACTATTACCCTTGAGAGAGAGAGAGAGAGAGAGAGAGAGAGAGAGAGAGAGTAAACACAGTCATCACTAACAATTTTCCTCTCTCACCAGAATGTCCCGCCTACAACCAGTCATCCATGGTGTCTCAACAACCATTAGAGATGAACAAAATCGGTGAAGGTTTCATGGAGGCTCATTTTCAGTTGCTTCCTCCACCTGATGATAATACCACGTGGGGGACAAGTCTCCACATCATGAACCAAGACGATAAACAAACTCTGGCAAGACTCGACATTGATCACATTACCGGACCTCATAACCAAGTCAACATCAAGTGTTCCTGTACTAGTTAAGATGATCTTTCCAGTGTCAAAACCATCACAGGACCAGACGTCATCACCAAGCTGGCACTTCAAGACTTTTTCAAGCTTCGGGTTGGGTGTTATCATCTGTACTACGACACCAGGAGGAAGATGACCTACCCATTGTCATTCACCCACTACAAGTGGAAAAAACAACCTAAAAATATCAAGAAGAAGGTCAGTTGTTCTCTTTATTAGCAATGCATACAGATAAAATCATGACAATTATTACCATAACCTGACCTAACCTAACCTAGCCTAGCCAACTCTAACCTAACCAAACCTAACTTAACCTAACCTAACCATACCTAACTTAACCTAACCTAACCAAACCTTACCTAACCAAAACTAATCTAACCTAACTTAACCTGCAGTAACCTAACCTACAGTAACTTAACCTAACCTAACCTCACCAAACCTTACCTAACCAAGCCTGATCTAACCTAGTCTAACCTGCCGTAACCTAGCCTACATTAACTTAACCCAACCAATCCTAATCAAACCTAACCTAACCTGCAGTAACCTAAGCTATCCTAACTATTACCAGATGAATATAATAATGATGTAAATAATGATGTGTGTTATTATTATTTCAGGGAGGAGAGTGTTGGGTGGAGTTGTCGACTAACAATGATGATGAGGAGAAACAAATATTGGACCACAAGTGTCCATTCAACCTACCAGAGTTCCCTCAACTTCAAATGACAGTCAGGTGTCCAGATAATGATGAACAATGTGCAACCATCAACTTCTGCAACACCGGTTAGTCTAATCCATCAACTTATGTTTATAGTCTTTAATTAAATTACATACTATATTAGTAATATATTGAATGTCAGACAAGGATTTTTATATCATTAATAATGAATGAAAAGTTATTGACAACCATCATTTAAATATCAATATAAGAAAAATAAGCACATAACACCAAGGTAAGGGTGTTATACGCTTTTGGTACATTGGAGTGCCTTCATTCCTTCAAAGAATGTCAAGAAACAGGAACAGCAGGTGAACAAATAAACTAATGTCCTGTTGCTTGGAATAGTTTGGAGGAATCAGTTGCTCCAGTATTACTTCCTTAAAGGTATTATTTGTAGTGGGTGAATTAGAAGGCTACTAATTACCCCAAACTATCACAGGAAACAAATCATCTCAGTGATTCTAATACTCACAACATTCTCACCTTGTCTTATGGTAACCTTAAAGTTAATGATGGCTTTAAACAATTTCCAGCAACAGGCCATCATTATTATGTTCACCTGGTTCTGTTTTCTTGGATACTTTGGAGGAATCAAAGTGCTCCAATATACCTATAGTGTAATAACCTCTTAACAATGTATGATGTTGTGAAACTTTGTACACTGTCCTCCTGAATGATCTTCTTGTCTTTGTGTTACAAGAGTCTCATTATTAGAGTCTCCGTGAGGTGTGGGTAAGGTCTTTTTAATTCTGTAATGTCTTGATGCTATGGTTAAGACCGAAGGATACCCAATCCAGGTTGGGTCAGAAAAAAGTTGGCTCGGGTTATAATTTTTCAATATTTATGCTTGTTGAAAATTGGAAAACCCGAGCCAACTTTTTCCGAAACTTGGCTCGGGTTTTCCACTTTTTGACATTTATGGCATGTCATGAGTGCAATCTAGAAAGGCAAATATACTATATTATGAGTTTTCCCCCCACCCAATACCCCCGATTTCCCAGGCTCTCCCCCAAGATTGTTGGATGGGGGGGAGGGGGGCTATCTCCAAAACAAAGCATTTCCTAAAGAAACGAAGGTCAACATCACTCAAATCACACTTAAACCTTCTAGGAATTATATATTTTTCCTATGAAATCCTGTTGTGGCAACTTGTAAAAATTTACCCTGATTAATTATTTAATTTTGTAATAAGTTGAATTTGGTTGAATTTCATAACCTTCCTACGTTTACATATTATATAATAGGTGAAGGGAAGTATTGTATTTCATTGGAAAGCAGTAGGTAAAACTATAGAATCATGCAAACTTTTTTTTTAATCAATCTTAATGGAAAGGCTGGGAAAATCAGGGATTTTGGGTGGGGAAAGGAAATACAAATCATAGAAAAATTGACCAAACTTATACAGGAACAGAGTTTGACATCCATCGGTGATGTTATTGCATAGAATAGGGAATATATAGGTTTTTAGGAGTCAAAATTAACTAAAACTTTTGTGAATGGCGTGAATTAAGTCTTTAGGGTATACTGTCTTCACCCATAAATTTTGAGTAATTATAGACTTTATTGCTGTACTCTTATCTACTAATTTATACCATTCCAAGACAATTTTCGGTAAATATCTACTCAATTGCCGGTTGGTATTACAATGTTTTTACTTTCTTTACCCTATAATTATTACCATTCTTAGACACTTTTCTATTATGGCAAATTCTTTGGAAATGCCCCATTTCTAAGATAGGGCATGTTCAAATGAAATATTTTTGAAATTAGCCTCACCTGATGTATATTTGAATTTACGACGTGTAAATTAAGGTGACAGAATATATTTTCGGGAACAAAAGATTGTTCAAGATGATCTGTGCACAAGTTGTTTGAATTCAAGACAGAGAATGTTTTGTAATATGAAAGTCTTCACAATGAAACTTTGTATATGTACTCTGCATATCAAACTTATTGAAAATGTTATGTTTGCGCAGTGGCAGTATCGTAACCAATGAGGTTGAGGTGGATGCTGCTGCGGAAAGCTAAAACCGTTAGTATTGGGAAAAGATTCACCTCGGTGACCTACCCTTGCTCAGGAAGGGTAGGTAAGCCTTACCCTGCCTCCACGTGGCAACCTCGGGTAACACCTCCTTTTTTTACCATTTTTTATAAAGCAGGAGGTGGAGCTAAAGGGGGAGGCGGTGTGGGGAATTGGATTTTAGCTTCCCCCACATATAGGTTTTAGTAATTGTATATATCTTTTTAATTTTTAACATTTTTTTAAACATCTTTTTTAACAGCAGTGTGACCCTTTTATTTAATGCTGACGGCCCGTGTCCCTCCGGGAATGAGCACTGCATTGGCCTTGCCACCCATCAGCGGCCCCCCAGTGGGGGAGTGGACAGATATGGCTGCAGGCGGGGGGGGGGGGGGGGGTCTCCGGGTTTCCCTGTGGGGGGAGGGGGGAAGGGGGGGTGCATGAGAATGGTAGCAGTGAATGTGAATGGAATGGTTGAAAAGACGAAGAGGCGAGAAATAGTTGAATGTTTTAAGAATGGAGGAGTAGATGTGATGGGAGTGACTAAGACACACTTGAAAGGATGGGGAGTGGAGGAGTGTGAGGCTGGAGGAGAGAGTGTGATGTGGGAGGGAATGGAGGGAGGTGTAGTGTGGACAGGAATGAGTGAGAAGTGTAAAGGAAGAGGGAGGGAATGGTGTGCAGTGCTGGTAGCACCAAGGGTATGGAAGAGAGTAGATGGACATGGATGGTGTGGGACGAGAGTGGCATGGATGACAGGGAAGATTGGTTTGATTAAGTATGCATGGGTGTGTGCGTATGCACCTGTGAATGAGAGGAATAAGGCGGGGAGAGAGAAAATGAGAGTTTTTTGGGAGAAGTTGAATGGGTGTTTGAGGAAGTTTGAGACTGGGAGGAAGATTGTAATGATGGGTGATATGAATGGGAAAGTAGGAAACGAGAGAGTAGGAAGTATTGTTGGTAAATGGGGTGTGGAATGAGTGAATGAGAATGGTGAATATCTGGTGGACGTCTGTGCTGAGAGGGGGTTGTTCTTGGCTAACACCTTCTTTGAGCACAAGATGATCCACCGGTATACATGGAGAAGGGATGATAGAGGAGAACAAAAGAGTTTGATTGATTATATATCAGTGGATGAAAGACTACGGAGAGATGTGATGGATGCGAAAGTAGTGAGAGGAATGGTTCAGTGCTCTGACCATTTTGCTGTCTTAGTAAGGATGAAGGTCAGGGTTAAGTGGGAGTACTGTAGGAGGGATGAAGGGGAGAACAAGAGGCAAGTGGCAAGTGGAAGATTAAATGACAGTGAGTACAGAGAGGTATATGAGAGGAGGGTGGGTGAGGTGTTGGAGGATGCAAGGCTGAGTATGGGGGAGGGAGTGGGAGTGAATGATATGTATGAAATGTTTAAGACAATAGTATTGAAGACAACAGCAGAGGTAGTGGGATATAAGTCACAGAAGAGGGGCAAGAAAGGGAGTGCTTGGTGGTCAGAAGTGAAAGATGCCGTAAAGGAGAAAAGGAAGGCATATAGGAGAACATTACAGAGGAATGTGTCGGAAGAAGTGAGAGAGAGGTGGGAGAGAGAGTATAATGTATGTAAGAGACAAGTGAAGAGGATGGTGAGTGAGAGTAAAAGGAGAGTGGATGAGGAGTTTGGCTGGAAACTGAGTGAAAAGTTTAAAGAGAACAAGAAATTATTCCGGAAGGAGGTTAATAGAGAAAGAGGAGAAGGAAAGTCTGGTAGCTTGAGAATGAAGAGAGAGGATGTAGTTACTGTGAGTAGAAGTGAGGAAGTGAAAGAAGTGTGGAAGAGACATTTTGATGGTCTGATGAATGGGGGGACGGGAGGGGAGGCGGAGGTGACATGCATGGGGATGGAGGCAGGAGGTAGACGACAGGATGTACAGGGAGAATTAGGAAGGGAAGAGGTTAGGAAAGCAATAGGAAAGTTGAAGATGGGAAAGGCACCGGGGGTGGATGGGATAACTGCTGAAATGTTAAAGTGTAGGGGGGAGGTAGTGGTGGAGTGGATGTTGCTTATAATTATGTACATTGGCCTGGAGGCAAGGAGAGGTGCCAGAGGATTGGAGGAGAGCCATAATTGTACCTTTGTATAAGGGGAAGGGGAGTAAGGATGAGTGTGGTAGCTATAGGGGAATAAGCCTTCTTAGTGTACCGGGGAAGGTTTACGCCTTTACGGGAAGGTTCTTACTGAGAGACTGGTTGAAGTAACAGGGAATAAAGTTAGTGAGGAGCAGGGAGGGTTCAGAAAGGGTAGAGGATGTGTGTACCAAATATTTGCATTAAAATCAATAGTGGAGAAATATATTGGGAAGGGTAAGAAGTTGTATGCTGCCTTCATGGACTTGGAGAAGGCATACGATAGAGTTGATAGGAAAGCTATGACAGAGGTGCTGAGAATTTATGGTGTTGGGGGGCCTTTGCTGAAAAGCATTGAGGCTTTTTATGCAGATGCAAAAGCATGTGTACGGGTAGAGGGTGATCTAATTGAAGAGTTTTAATATTAGTGTAGGGCTGAGACAGGGGTGTGTTATGTCACCATGGTTGTTCAATATATATATGGATGGTTGTATGAGAGAGGTGAAAGCCAAAGTGAATGGTCTGGGGGTGAAGTTGAGGCTGAATGAAGCAAATTGGTCCCTGGTGGCAAGTTTGTTTGCGGATGACACTGTGCTGATGGCTGAGAATGAAAGGGAGTTACAGAGAGTGGTGGACAAATTTCAGTCTGTGTGTAAACGAAGGAAACGGAAGGTGAATGTAGGTAAAAGTAAAGTGATGGTATTTGAAAGAGCAGAAACTGAAGTGATTGACTTTGCTACACCTTACAGAGTGGCTGTACCAACTGGGACGAAGTGTGAGATAACTCTGAGGGGCGAGAGGATGGAGGAAGTGAAGGAGTTTAAGTACCTGGGTACAGTTATGTGTAAACATGGAAGTATGGAAGGAGAAATTAGGGAGAGAGCAGTGAAGGGTAGACAGGTCATAGGATCACTGGATAGGATTATGAAGGGCAGAAGTGTGAGTATGGAAGTGAAAAGGGGACTACGAAAGAGTATAATCCTGCCAACACTGACATATGCGTCGGAGACATGGACATGGAGTAGGGCTCACCAGTCTAGAATAGGTGCTGTGGAAATGAGTTACTTGAGAGGAGCATGTGGACTTACTAGATGGGATGGAGAAAGTAATGAGAGTGTGTATGAGAGATGTGGTATGAGTGAGAAGGCAATTGGCATTGAGTGTGGAGTGGTTGAGAGAGTGAAACGAGATACATTGAGATGGTTTGGACATGTGGAGAGAATGCAAGGCGAGGAATTTGTAAAGAAGGTGTATGGAAGTGAAGTTGTGAGACCTGGTGTGAGAGGCAGACCTCCAGTTAGATGGCAGAACAGAGTGGAAGAGTATGTAAAGGAGAGAAACGTGAGGGGCAGAGGAGGGCTTGAACAAGTAAGGAGGGAGTGTTGGAACAGGGAGAACTGGAGACACTTCTGCCGTGGCCACCCCCTTGGGGGGAGTTCCCGGAGGGAACGAGGCGTCGGAGCTATAGATAGATAGATAGCCTCACCTTGCACCTAACCTAATCTAGACTGCAGCAGACTACCGGGGCCTAACTGGAGCAAACTACCGGCACCTAACCAGAGCAAACTACTGGCACCTAACCTTGTTAAACTACCATGACCTAACCGGGGCAAAGAACCGGGACCTAGTCGGACATTGCTACAGAACGGCAATAAATTCCATTAAATAATACCAAATTTTGGGGTGGTGGTTTGCCTCTGTTCAGATTGTTTGGGTTAGGGTAGGTTAGGTCTAACTATTTCAATAACTTTCTTACCTTTATAACTGTACCCAGGTACTTAAACTCCTTCACTTCCTCCATCCTCTCACCCCCTAGAGTTATGTCACATTTAGTCCTAGTTGGTACTCACACTCTGTAGGGTGTGGCAAAGTCAATCACTTCAGTTTGTGCCCTCACAAATACCATCACCTTACTTTTGCCAACATTCACCTTCTGTTTCCTTCGTTTACACACGGACTGAAACTCATCCACCACCACCACTCTCTGTAACTCCATTTCAGTACTGTACTGAATATAAGTAAATAGGTTAATTTTTTAGTGGGACTTCATTCACTGCCATGTCTTTGTTGTACTGTTAAGAATCGCATTTAAGGGTTATATCAGTCCACGATTATGTATAATAACAGTAATTTATGATTAGAGTAGTCCACGACCATTTTCAAGATAAACACGATGTTCTGTTATTCTTTTGTTGAAGGTGGCATTTATGAAAACATATGGTCATTATATTCATTCCAGACTGCTAACTTGTTTCTTTCCTCCTACAAATATGCCAGATGTCACAGAGGAACAGCTGAAGAACCTTAAGCAGCTGTTCAGAGGGTACAGGGAGGCCATAAGGAAAACGGGCAACCCTCAGGTCTATCAGAATAACCCACACACATTAGACGAACTGAAAGCTAACATTGAAACTGCAATTGTCAACATTACTGTAACGTTTCTTTTGAATAACCCTGTATAATGCATATATATTTTTGTACATTGTACATTACGATCTCCTGTACGACCTGTATGGCGAGAGACCCCTGGATAGGCCACAGACAGTTTCCTGCGGTCTTGCACCAACACAGGAGGGTGCTTCCTCTCATGAGGGGGAGTTGTCGGCTGAATAGGAAGAGGGTGAACCACTGCACCTCCCTTCACGGCCAAGTGGTTTTGCACCACGGGTGAAGAGACGTCGTGTGCAACCTCCATCACATACAGAACGGATGGAAAAATGCATATAAACTTATTAATATAACGCAACTAGTCTTGCTAATCAGAGGAAAATTATTGATGCTTTTAAAGAAGCACAAATTGTAAGAAATGATTTGTTGAAGAGTATTTTCAACATTCCTGTTGAACACAAAGACCCTCAGAAAGATTAGGAAAATTAGGCTACACCCTATAGGAGAGGTTTTCCACTGTGGTTTAGGTCATCAACCGCTACAGGTAGCCATTACGGCAGGGTTGACATAAGTATTTTAACGAAGGTGATTGGTGTGCTATGAAACCCCTGCCATACGGGGCTGCTCTACCAGACAGCTTGAGGAACTTCAACAACAACCTCTGCCATAATGGTTACCTATAATGGCTGAAGACCTAAAACACAATGGAAGACTTCTCCAATCTTTGGACCAAAACCATTTTTTCACAATCATCATTCCTATGTGTGTGCATTTTTCTTTGACTGTGTGAGTGCTGAACCAAGTACTGTACCATATCTACAGGATGATTCATATACATATTATAATATTTATTACATGTATATTATACGCTGTACATATGCATTTAAGACATGAAATACAGAACTTATTTACAGTGTTTAAGAAGCAATAGCAGATCATATTCACATCATATGTTTAAACAGCAATCTATTTTCATGAATGCAAGCTCTTACCCATTTTACTATGTTAGCAGAGACTTGTGTAGGGTTGCTACAGTAATGTTTACAATTGCTGTTTCAATGTTAGTTTTCAGTTCGTCTAATGTGTGTGGGTTATTCTGATAGACCACGCCTTTCAGATGACCCCATAGAAAGTCATTGGGAGATGTAAGGCGTGGTCTATCAGAATAACCCACACACATTAGACAAACTGAAAGCTAACATTGAAACTGCAATTGTCAACATTACTGTAACGTTTCTTTTGAATAACCCTGTATAATGCATATAAATTTTTGTACATTGTGTGATGTTGTACCTTAATTTTGTTTAGATAAGAAAATGGATACAGCATTATGTTGGATACTAAGAGTTTATTTTTACAAAATAAAAGATGCAATTAACACTTCATTGCCTACCTATACTGACCTTGAGTTCACACACACACACAAAATACTTGGCATAACACATACAATACATCCATGACATTCAAACAACATATCACGGCCATCAAAAACAAATGCATGCAATGGTTTAAGGCCCTCAGTCCTCAGGTCACTTGCCAACACAACATATGTTGTGTCCAAATATTTGGACACAATAAAGAAACCACAACCACAGTGTATAAACAATACATCCGATTAATAATGGATTATGCAAATGCAAGCCCTGCCTGGGCCTCAAACCTCACTGAGACTCCTCTCAACACCCTTCACACCCATACAGAATAGAGCCCTAAAGATAATCATAGGCTGCACACCATAAAACCAAAGTCTTCAAAATCAAGGATCATCTCGACATGAGAGGCACACAAACACTTCGGTCCATGAGCTGAGCCTGGAATTTCAGAGTTTAAGTACCAAAAAGGTGTATAAATTTCATGTGCACTTTCAGCAAGTTGGATGTCTGAAGTGTTGGGAAATGGTTGATGGACATTCCAGAAATGTAGCTAATCACCTTTTTGGCAGCCATCTCTAGCAAGTATCGTAAAATTTTCACCGAAAATCAAGAATAAAGTAATAAATATCGCAAGTCTTCAACAAAAGATCATAGATACTTCTAGTTAGTCTCATCTTATTTATTTCTTCATTCTGTATCTTTTGGTGTATAATACATCCAACTTAGGACACATATTCGCTCCATGATATGAGAAAAGTAAAGAAAAAGTAGGCCAATTTGTAGTATTTTGTTACGACAATAATAATTATCTTTCGGCTCTACTCAACAACAATTTACGAACTTTCGAATATTTCAGCCCAATCCCACGCTTGACAACAAAAACAGGTCGTACGTATCCATATCAGTTTTTGTCGGCCGATACCAAGCATCCCCAAGACGGTCTTCGTATCCCAATCCTGCGCTTGGACGACAAAAAGACGCCTCAAGAAGTACGCTCCACTCGATCACTTAGCAGCCTGCCTCCACAAGAGCAACACTCCTCTCCCCCACTCTTCTAGCCTGCCTTGCTAGCCGCCCTGCCTAGACGCCGACCACTGCACCTCCACTCTCACCCTGCAACACGCTAGCTACGTTCCTGAATCTCCAGCCCAGTTCCTGACACTGCAGCCACGCTCCTACTCTCAAGACACGCTACTACCTTCGTGCAGCACGGCAGGCAACCAACGGGCATCACGCCAAGCAACACAACGGAGCATCTCATTCGTACTTGGGTCCACGCAGCATCTTTCTCCTACTTCCTGAATAAAACCGTGCCTAGTATGGGTAGTCTACTATACACCCTTGGTAATAACAACCTCTTGACGTTATAATAGCATTACCAAAATGCTGAATGAAGAATTTATCATTAAAAAAAAAAGCATTGAATGAAACACAAAGTTTATTTTAATTAATTCAAGGAAGGCATACCCAAATCTAAATAATAGTCTGGCATTTTCCTACTTAAAAATTCTAATACATTGTTAAGTGGCACTTTAGTGAAGAGTGAATCTACATCAAAACGTACCATTTTTCAGTTAGTTAGGTTTAGAGACTTTATTTTATCAATAAAATGTGGGGAATTTTTAATGTGTGAACTTGAGAAACATCCCACTAATGGTGATAATTTATTTACTAAGAATTTTGGCATGTGTGATGCGCTTCTGTGTATCTCTCATATACTGCAGAATGCTTTGGAGTTGGGTCGTGAGGCCAGACTTGTGCAACTTGACGTTTCTGCCTCATTTGATAGGGAAAACCATCTGGGTATCCTCTACAGATTTCGCTCTAATGGTGTTTGCTGTCTTGTCGCAATTCCTCACTGCTCGACCCCAGTATGTTGTTGTGGATGGTGTGTGGAGTAAAGTAGAATTAGTGTCTGGGGTGCCCGAAATTAGTGTCTTAGGGCCGTTGTTGTTCCTACTGTATACCTCTGAACTCTTTAACTTCTTGGAGAAAGACCTGTATGGTTATGCGGATGATTCTACTCTCATTGCTGCTGTGCCTACCCCTGGTACCAGGATTTCTGTTGCTCAGTCATTGGATCGTGACCTGGTCAAGATTAGTGATTGATGCAGGTTGTGGGATATGAGGTTGAATGCTAGCAAGACTAGGGCAATGGTCATCTCTAGGTCACACACTGTATACTCTTTATCGCCACCCTTAATTCTTGATGAGACTGTATTGGAGGGGTCTGAGAATTTGGTTATTCTGGAAGTTACATTTCATACCAAGTTGACTTTTGAGATGCATGAGAAGCATCTTGAAGTCTCTCTCCCAAAAGTTGGGTATTATGCTTGGCATGTGTTCGGAGATCACTCATTGTTACTGCGGTATTTTAACTCCTTTGTGTTGCCTCTGATGGAATATTGTTCTCCAGTATGGTGTTCAGCAGCTGACTGCCATCTCAATTTGCTGGATAGGATTGTTTCTAATGCTAATTTTCTTACCGGCGGTTCACTTGATTGTATTCCGAGTCACCGTCGTTTTGTTGCATCATTGTGCATGCTCTTCGAGATGTGTTGCATCCTCTTCTTGTCTCTGCCACCTCTGTATGTTCCAGCTCGTGTAACTTGTGGTGCATTGGCCTCCCATAGGTTTGCTTACGTATCGCTGCGCTGTAGAACCTGTCAGTACAGTCGATCGTTTGTCCCTAGGTCGGTGTTTCTGTGGAATGGCCTTGGTGAATCTGTCTTTGATGGTGTAGGACTAGCTGGCTTCAAGAGTAGGGCTAATATGTATTTATTGAGCTAACTGCTCATCTTTCTTTCTCTAAGCTGTCTTTTCTTCAGGCTGGATTCATGGGGCTGGGGTCCTCGGATTGAGAGAATGCTTCCATTCTCTGCCAGCTTTGTGGGTAGTAGAGAAAGAAAGAACGAGCTATGGGAGGTAGAGGACGCTCAATCCTCACTTATATAATAAGTTATTAACCAGTAGACTACGGGAATAGTATATCATCGAGACTGACTGATATGAAAAAAGCAAAGAAAGTAAAGGTGAAGGAGAACTTTTTGGTATACGAGTTAATGATGGATGCTGGTTTTAAATCTTAGAACTGGTTCAGGCTGCAGTTCAAAATCTATGAGGACCAGCAGGGATAGTAGAGAGACTTTATGGATATCAGTGACTTCTTGTTTCTCTGTCACATATTCATTGTTCTAATTTTCACAATTGTTCACTAAGGAACCCTGTGATGTAGTCAGAAACTTGGAATTAATCGAGTCTTTTAAATATTGCCACGAAACTTCACCTATATGGAAGAAGCTTGTTCCGTGGCTTAGTCAGGAGGAATCAGAAGCCACCAATTCTCATACACAATCACAGGGTCCTTAAATTCTTTTAATATATACTCTCTTATTTCCCATTTATTGTAGTTTTTTGCCTTTTCTATATCTTCTGTTGGTACGTGTTGAATTAAACAAAATGTTTACTATCGTTTTAATTTTGTCTTCCACATAGGCTAACTATGGTCACTGAAATTTTAAAGTTTTTTTTTTTAACTCATTAGCATAAATACATTCTAAGAGAAATTACTCTAAGTTTTCTGTTTTGTCCGTACAGAATAGACAAACGTATTTCTCTGCCCTTGCCTTCCTCTGTCTATTAAGGGAACAGTACACCTTTGGTACTGTACATTGGAGTGATTTAATGGATTCCTCCAAAGTAGCTTTGCGCAGTGGCAATATCGTAACCAATGAGGTGGAGATATTTGCTGCTGCACAGAGCAACATCTGTCGGTATTGGGAAGAGCAACAATCTTGGTGACCTACCCCTCCCCAGGAAGGGTAGGTAAGCCTTACCCCGTCTCCAAGCGGTGACCTCATGGGTATACCTTTTCTTTTTATCTTGATTTTATCCATTCAGGAGGTGGAGCCAAAGGGGAAGGCAGTGTGGGGGTGAGACCTAGCTTCCCCCACATATAGGTTTTAAGGATTTTATTGTATTTTAGTGTTTTAAGATTTTAATTTCTTTTATTGCATGTTTCTACTTTTTGTAACAATTTTTTAATTTATGACCGTGTTTTTAGCTTTTGACAAAACCGACGGCCCTTGTCCCTCCGGGAATGAGCACTGCATTGGCCTTGCCAGCCAGGGGGGAGTCTCCGGGCAGCCCTGTAGAGGGAGTGGGGAAGGGGGAGTGCATGAGAATAGTAACTGTGAATGGAATGACGGATGGGACTAAGAGGCGAGAGATTGTAGAATGTTTCAAGAAAGGAAGAGTGGATGTGATGGGAGTGACGGAGACACATGTGAAAGGATGTGGAGTGGTTGAGTGTAAGGAGGGAAGGGAGAGTGGACTGTGGGAGGGAATGGAGGGAGGAGTAGTATGGACGGGTATGAATGAAAAGACTAAAGGAAGAGGAAAGGAAGGGTGTGCGCTGTTGGTGTCTCCGTGGGTGTGGAAGGGAGTGGATGGACATGGATGGAATGGATCGAGGATTGTATGGACGACCGGAAAGATTGGGATGGTAAAATATGCGTGGGTGTGTGCTTATGCACCAGTGAATGAAAAGAGTAGGATGGGGAGAGAGAGTTTTGGGAGGAGTTGAATGCATGTCTGAGAGGGATTGATAATGGAAGGAGAGTGGTGATGATGGGAGACATGAATGGAAAGGTGGGAGGTGAGGAAGTGGGAAGTATTGTGGGTAAATGGGGGGGTAGAAGGAACAAATGAGAATGGTGAGTATCTGGTGGATGTCTGTGCTGAGAGGGGGTTGTTCTTGGCAAACACCTTTCAGCACAAGATGATCCACATGTATACATGGAGGAGAAGGAATGAGAGGAGAGCAAAAGAGTTTGATTATGTGGCAGTGGATGAAAGGTTGTGGAAGGATGTGTATGATGCAAAAGTGGTGAGAGGTATGGTCCATTGCTCCGACCATTTTGCGGTGTTGGTAAGGATGAAGGTTAGGGTTAAGTGGGAATATAGTAGGAGGGATGAAGGGGTGAGGAACAAGAGGGAGGTGGCTAGTGGGAAATAAGATGTAGAAGAGGATTTGGAGGAATATAAGAGGAGGGTGGGTGAGGTGCTAGGGGATGTAAGAATGTGAATAGGGGAGGGAGTGGGAGTGAATGCTGTGTATGAAGTGTTTAAGACGATAGTATTGAGGACAGCAGTAGAGGTAGTGGGATATAAGACACAGAAGAGGGGCAAGAAAGGGAGTGCTTGGTGGTCAGAAGAAGTGAAAGAAAAGGAAGGCATATAGGAGAACATTACAGAGGAATGTGTCGGAAGAAGTGAGAGAGAGATGGGAGAGAGAATATAATGTATGTAAGAGACAAGTGAAAAGGATGGTGAGTGAGAGTAAAAGGAGAGTGGATGAGGAGTTCGGTATGAAAATGAGTGAAAAGTTTACAGAGAACAAGAAATTATTCTGGAAGGAGGTGAAAAGAGAAAGAGGAGAAGGAAAGTCTGGTAGCGTGAGAATGAAGAGAGAGGATGGAGTTACTGTGAGTAGAAGTGAGGAAGTGAAAGAAGTGTGGAAGAGGCATTTTGATCGGTTGATGAATGGGGGGACGGGAGGGGAGGCGGTGGTGACATGCATGGGGATGGAGGCAGGTGGTAGACGACAGGATGTACAGGGAGAATTGGAAAGGGAAGGGGTTAGGAAAGCAATAGGAAAGTTGAAGATGGGAAAGGCACCGGGGGTGGATGGATAACTGCTGAAATGTTAAAGTGTGGGGGGGAGGTAGTGGTGGAGTGGATGTTGCTTATATGCACATTGGCTTGGAGGCAGGGAGAGGTGCCAGAGGATTGAAGAAGAGCCATAATTGTACCTTTGTATAAGGGGAAGGGGAGTAAGGAGGAGTGTTGTAGTTGTAGCTATAGGAGAATAAGCCTTCTTAGTGTACCGGGGAAGGTGTATGGGACAGTTTCTTACTGAAAGACTGGTTGAAGTAACAGGGAATAAGGTTAGTGAGGAGCAGGGAGGGTTCAGAAAGGGTAGAGGATGTGTGTACCAAATATTTGCATTAAAATCAATAGTAGAGAAATATATTGGTAAGGGTAGAAAGTTGTATGCTGCCTTCATGGACTTGGAGAAGGCATACGATAGAGTTGATAGGAAAGCTATGTCAGAGGTGTTGAGAATTTATGGTTTTGGGGGGGTCTTTTCTGAAAGCCATTGAGGCCTTCTATGCAGAGGCAACAGCATGTGTGCGGGTAGAGGGTGATATAAGTGAGAGTTTTAATATTAGCATAGGGCTGAGACAAGGATGTGTTATGTCACCATGGCTGTTCAATATATATATATGGATGGTTGTATGAGAGAGATGAAAGCCAAAGTGAATGGCCTAGGGGTGAAATTGAGGCTGAATGAAGCAAATTGGTCCTTGGTGGCAAGTTTATTTGCGGATGACACTGTGTTGATGGCTGAAAGTGAAAGGGAGTTACAGAGGGTGGTGGATGAGTTTCAGTCAGTGTGTAAACGAAGAAAACTGAAGGTGAATGTTGCTAAGAGTAAGGTGATGGTATTTGAGAGGACCAAAACAGAAGTAATTGACTTTGCGACACCCTATAGAGTGGCTGTACTAAGTGGGACGAAATGTGAGATAACTTTAGGGGGTGAGAGGATGGAGGAGGTGAGGGAATTCAAGTATCTGGGAACAGTTCTGTGTAAACATGGAAGTATGGAAGGAGAAATCAGGGAGAGAGCAGTGAGGGGCGGGCAGGTCATAGGATCACTGGGGAGGATTATGAAGAGTAGAAGTGTGAGTATGGAAGTGAAAAAGGGACTGAGAAGTAGTATAATCCTGCCAACACTGACATATGCGTCAGACATGGACATGGAGTAGGGCTCATCAGTCGAGAATAAATGCTGTGGAAATGAGTTACTTGAGGAGAGCATGTGGACTTACTAGATGGGATGGAGAAAGTAATGAGAGTGTGTATGAGATGTGGTATGTGTGAGAAGGCAATTGGTATTGAGTGTGGAGTGGTAGAGAGAGTGAAGCGTAATACACTGAGATGGTTTGGACATGTAGAGAGAAGGCAAAGTGTGGAGTTTGTAAAGAAGGTGTACGATAGTGAAGTTGTGGGACCTGGTGTGAGAGGTAGACCTCCAATTAGATGGCAGAACAGAGTGGAAGAGTATGTGAGAGAGAGAGAAGTGTGAGGGGGGGAGGGGGGATGGAGCAAGTGAGGAGGGAGTGTTGGAACAGGGAGAACTGGAGACACTTCTGCCGTGGCCACCCCCTTGGTGGGAGTTCCCAGAGGGAGTGAGGCGTCGAAGCTATAGATAGATAGATAGATAGAAATAGGACCATATTAGTAAAGAAAAATGTCCTGTTGCTTGGAATAGGATGGAGGAATCAGTTGCTCCAGATTTACCACCAACAACATACCACCCCCTTATCCCCTTAATAGAGGTATAGGAGCTGGTGTACCTGTATTATGTATGTTTTATATATATACTATCCATTCATTAATTGACTATGGTGCTCTAGTGCTTTTGCAGTTAAAACCCAGCCAAATCAAGCACTGAAAGTCAATCAGAATAGAGCATTGATAATAATCTTAGGATGTTCTGTAACTGCCAAGGTAGAGGTCTCAGGGCAGTTACAATCATTCAAAATTATTTGTAGAGTAAAGGAACTTGTCTGCCATACACTGTGCCATATAGTGTGTCGTGGAGCAGATAATCTTTAAACAGACTATCATTACCATACTCAGGACTGCTAGGCCAGACAGTGTGGGAAACTACAACTACAACAACAACAACAACTATACACACTCAGGCTAATACTAAAACAAAAACCTCTATACACACTAAACAGACTAACATTATTAAAAACACTCAGGCTCATATCAAAACCAACCTCTATACGCACTCAGGCTAATATAAAAATAAAAACCTCTATACACACTCAGGCTAATACCAAAACAAAAATCTCTATACACACTCAGGTTAATACCAAAATAAAAATCTCTATACACACTAATACTAAAACCAACCTCTATCTTTGTAAGTTGATCACCCATTTATTAATTATATTTTTCTTGCCATTCACTCATAACCCCAGCTATACCTTATGGAGTTTTAATACTGTTAATGTTGATATTGAGAATTTATCTAAATCAAAGAGTCAATGGTGTCCAACTGAACTAAAAGCTCACTTCTTGGAAAAATTATCAAGTTACCCTCAAGCTGAGACTGTACATGTATATTGTAATGGGCCTATTGATGGCAGTAAAATAGTCTGTACAGTAGGATATTTGTAAGAGACTATACGGTACTTTCTAGACTTAGTATACAGACTTTGAAGTGTCAAAAAATCTTCCTGTCAACATGTCCTCCACTAAGTCATAACTATATGCTATACTTGTATATTGTATCTGTTAAAGGAAATAATGTATATTTCTTTGTTGATATTCAACGTGTCTTTTATGAACATATGTCTTCCACTCCAATTGACTGTAATATTGTGAATAAATGCCTCCATGTTTTTCATACACTGGAAAACATTGGTGTAAAGACATTTTACCTGAGTTCCTTCTAATATAGAATTATATTTTAATGAAAAGATAGACTGTCTCGCCCACAATGCTTTTAATGATGATAGTCTTACCCCGGGTGCTGATTATAAATTTAGCTATATCAAGGGTATAATACAATCTCATATATACATCAACATTACCAGACAGCTTGCTATCAGTTGTGAGATGGGCAGTGTTAGTGCCTTAAGCCATGTACAGTCGCGGTCAAATATAATCATCCATATAAGGGTAACTCATGTAAGAGTTTGACAGCTTCACTTTGTTCCTTAGATGATAAACTTTCCAATAAATAGGTTAGCTACCATCTTTTAATTTAATACAAGCAGCTACGCACTACTTAAAACAATAACATCACATGTGAACATGAAAACATTAGACAGTAAATTGTTTGAGATACCAGTACCCATATGTGGATGATTATTATTGACCTCGACTGTATCAAGGCCACATTATATGTAGGCCTATGTTTCTGCTCCAAAGATACATTTAATATCAAGTCATTAATTATCACTGTCATGATTGTGATGTGTGTCTGACAATGTGTATTTTAACAACACTTAGTAATTAACGTTATCCATTCTTACTACATTCAAACTTTGATTTTCTGTGTGACTAGTTTTGTATAACCTGAATTGGTATTTGTCAGAAATCTTTATACGGTAGTACATTCATTACATTAAAAGTTCTTCACTCCTGTATGAACACTTATTATTATGCACATCAAGGTTAAATTTTCTACAAAACCTTTTACCACATTCCTTACACTCAAAGTTCTTTATTCTTGTATGAACATTCATAATATGCACATTTAGGGAAGATTTCTGGCTAAACCTTTTACCACATTCATTACATTCAAAGTTCTTCACTCCTGTATGAACATTCATGTGCATATTAAGGGAAGATTTCTGAGTAAACGTTTTACCACATTCATTGCACTCAAAGTTTTTTATTCCTGTATGAACACTCATATGCATATTAAGGTAAGATTTCCGACTAAACCTTTTACCACATTCATTACACTCAAAATTCTTCACTCCTGTGTGGATACGTATGTGCTGCCTTAGAACACTGTTTCTGGTGAACTTTTTACCACATTCATCACACTCAAAGTTCTTCACTCCTGTGTGGATATGTATGTGTTGCCTTAAATCACTGTTTCTGGTGAACTTTTTACCACATTCATCACACTCAAAGTTTTTTATTCCTATGTGGAAAACTATGTGCTGCTTTAGTTTATCTTTGGTCATAAACCTTTTGCCACATTCATGACACTCAAAGTTCTTCACTCCTGTGTGAGTAAGTATGTGTTTCCTTAGAACACTTTTTCTGTTGAACTTTTTACCACATTCATCACACTCAAAGTCCTTTAATCCAATGTGGAGAACTATGTGATTCCTTAGATTACCTTTTGTCATAAACTTTTTACCACATTCCTCACATTCAAAGTTCTTCACTCCTGTATGAACATTCATAATATGCATATTAAGTAAAGATTTCTGAATAAACCTTTTACCACATTCATCACATTCAAAGTTCTTCACTCCCGTATGAACATTCATGTGTATATTAAGTTGAGATTTCTGAGTAAACTTTTGTCCACATTCATTACACTCAAAGTTCTTTATTCCTGTATGAACACTCATATGAACATTAAGGTAAGATTTCCGACTAAACCTTTTACCACATTCATTACACACAAAGTTCTTCACTCCTGAGTGGGTAAGTATGTGTTTCCCTAGAATACTTTTTCTTTTGAACTTTTTACCACATTCTTCACATTCCAAGTTCTTCTCTCCTGTGTGAACAATCCTGTGTTGCTTGAGGTAAGATTTGCAAGTAAATTCTTTACCACATTCATCACACATAAATTTTTTCTCTCCAGTATGAGTCAACAAATGTTGAATGAGTTTCCTTTTGTTACTAAACTCTCTACCGCATTGTTGACAGACAAACTTGTTATACTTCTCTTCTCTAACCACATTGATGGTGGCACTTCTTTCCACCTCCATCACTAACAGAGTTTTATTCTGCCACCAGGATGACCACTTTGTTGTTACTGGTGTCAGGGCTGTCACACTGTTACTGGTGTCAGGGCTGTCACACGGTTACTTCATATCTGAAACAATAACAATATCAGTCTTACATCATTTATTAAGATTTTAACATTTATTGTAATACTCTGTAGCACTTAATAATTTTTATATACATTTACTGTATCAAAGAATTAAGGAAAATAGAATTGTACTTAAACAGTAACAATGATCAAGAAGTGACTTGGAGAGAGAAGTAGGCTATATAGAGAAAAGAAAAAGGAAGCAAAGATGCAAGTGTCAATACAGTAATACTTTGTTTTGTTCTATAGCTATGGATGTGTACTATAGCTTTATATATCAATACCTGTACAATAAATACTCATAATACACTGTTGCTACGGGTGTGGAAATGTAAACAAACGATACTTAGTAGCATTGTAAAATTTAAAAAGCTGAGAGAAGAAATCAGAAAGATGAGGAAAGAACTAAATAAACAAAGCAACCAAAATGATGATGTCTTAGAATATAAAATACAAAGGAAAAGTGGGATAGAAAAGATGAAAAACTAGTTAACTTAGCTACAAGGAGGTTTATAGAAAAGATAGAAACTGTAGACGTAGTACAAAAGACAGTAGCAGTCATTTTAAAGCACATAGAAGAAAAAGAAAAGTCTATCTATCTATCTATAGCTCCGATGCCTCGCTCCCTCCGGGAGCTCCCACCTAGGGGGTGGCCACGGCAGAAGAGTCTCCAGTTTTCCCTGTTCCAACACTCCCTCCTCACTTGCTCCATCCCCCCTCCCACTTCTCTTTCTCACATACTCTTCCACTCTGTTCTGCCATCTAACCGGAGGTCTACCTCTCACACCAGGTCCCACAACTTCACTATCGTACATAAGAAGGAAAAGCAAAAGAACTTAGTGTTATACAATGTACCCGAATCATTATGCCAGAACGCAAAGAACAGAATAGATGAAGACATGTCTAAGTGCGGTGATATATTTGAAAATTCAGGAGGAATAAAAATTTTACAAAACAGAAAGTAATATGGTTAGGTAGGGATATACAAGAAGGTAAAATCAGGCCAGTATGGGTACAGCTAAGAGATGAAAAAGAAAAATGGAACATGCTAACAAAAAAATAGGAATATCAAGAGATATGACAAAAGAAGAGAGATGCTGACAAATAAAATAAGAATGAACTGAATGAAAAACACAGGTTGGTATATAAAAAATGGGAGACTCTACAGAGCAGAAAGAATCAAAACCAGATCATAAAGTCTACAGAAAAAAGTACATGTAAGGATAGAATAAACAGAAGAACAAAAATGCAGTAAAAGAAGCAAAAATTTAATTGTTCAATGTACAATGGGGCCCCTTGGATAGCGATACTACTAGTCCGCTAAAATGGTCGCTAACTTAGAAACCACTATCTGAGGGGCAATCTTCTTACCTAAAAAAAATATTATAGTCCCGCCTTCTTCAACCAAACCCCTTAATTTCCCCCCATTTTCTCCTATAAACATTAATATTCTGTTTCATTTCTTCAATAATAAAACATATCATACTTAACATGCGAAAGGATAAACAAACTTGCCTTTATACATGTATTTTCGAAATATATTTATTGATAAAAGACTGACACTGGCGGTCTACTGGCGGTCATCACGGCCCTGCTGTTGGTTCAGCCCACCATCCATCTCTCGTATCTCGCCTTCCTCTCGTCGTAACACACGCTGACGAAATTCATTCTCAATTCGAAGGGCCTCTGTTTCCTCATGTTCCCAGCCATCATACAGGTCCTCCTCAAGTTGAACAGGGGGCATGTCAACATCGTCCTCTTCGTCAGACGAGGCATTCAGTATGGCTCGTCTTTGTGCCTCAAACATTTCATGCTGCTGACTGAAAAATCGCATGATCAGTGTCTGGCTTCTTGCATTAATTTTTTCATTCAAGTTTTCAGAGAAAATTTTTGTCAGATCTCGAAAATAAACTAGGGCTTGGTCTCGAGAGTTAAATTGAAGAGCCGTGACTTTATCCTGAACTTGGGACAGCACAGCCAGGATTTCGGATAAGTCCTTCACTGTCGGTTCATTTGGCTTTATTTCTTCTTCCTTGTCCTCTTGTCCTCTTGCTTTTCCTCTTCTTTCTCTTCATCTTGGTTCAGCATTTCCTCAGCAGTTTCTTCTCTATCTTCACCTCCTACCAAGTCTACAATTTCTTCCTCCGACACACACGAGAGTTCTGGCACAGCTCTGATGACATCAGCAGTCTCACGCGCCTACACCCGAAGTCGAAGCCATGATATTATAAACACATAAATGGCCGAACAATAAATGGGACGGAAGAAAAGGTTACAACCTTACAACAATAGAGTGCCCGTGACGAGTTGAACAATGAACACTTGAATAGACGCGAGTCAGACTGTGTCACTATTAGGCTAGGGCGGTAATTTATACACGCATCAAATCCGACCTTGGCAACTCTGCTCACCCACCCGCACAAAAAAAATGAAGATCGACTAATTTTACACTGACCAGCAGGGTTCGACCTTGACAACACTGCCCACCCGCCCGCACCAAATGAAAGACCATATAGGTTCGCTAAGCAGATAAGCGCTAACCGTGCAGAATTAATCGCTATGAGATAGTTTCTTTCCTGTCGCTATGCATGGAATCGCTACTTAAAATAACGCTATCTGAGGGGCCCCACTGTACAAGGATTTAATAAACCAAAAATGTATGAACTAGACAACTAATTGATAATGACTTAGATCTGCTATGTATGAATGAAATTCAACAGGTAATAGACAAAATTACACTGAGTATATATATATATATATATATATATATATATATATATACAAAAACTGAAAAAATGAGAAACGAGAAATACAGAAAGGGAGGTGGACTCATGATAATCCACAAAAATTGCAAAATTATAGAGCTAAATAAAGTGGAAACAATAAATGCAGACCTATTACAAGTAAGAGGAAACATGGGAAACATAATTGACATATCAGACCATAACATTATAGTAACAGGAGTAAAGTATCAATAGGTAAAAGGAAAAGCATTTACTAAAGGGAAAAAAAGAGAAAAAGAGAATACCACTACTATACAACAGAGGAAAAGAATCTATAGGACTAGGTGTCCTGTATAGAAGAAAAAATAAAGAAAGAGGAAACAGACAGCCTCACCAAATGGTACCACATCATGAAAATAAAGCAAATAAACTACTGAAAAGGACATAGGCTACAAATGGAGAGAAGACAATACAAACAGAAATATAGAGCCACCATTGATAAATGACAAGCTCAGAAAAGTTCTGAGCAGAACTCTAAACCAAAATTAAAGAAAAGCAAAAACAGAAAAAGATAAAAAAAAGATGGCAAACATTATAATTTATAGAAAATACAAGAATGAGGTGCACCTCATTAAAGAATAAATTTACAAGCATGAAAGCAAGATGATGGAAGAAATACAATACAGCAAGGAGAAAGAAAGAAAAAAGACTTGGGAATATATAAATAAACTGAAAGGAACAACCCAGAACATTAAGGAAGAACTCAAGATATACGATGAAAATGGGTAGGCCTATATACTAACAGGACAAGAGATTATGATAAACTTTAAGGAATTTTGTAAGAACATCAACCAGAAACACAAAGATATCCTACCGTATGTGAAACTTGGAACCAACAAGAAAGAGAAAAATATGAAAAAGAATATAATAAAACAACACATGAGGTAGTAACAGAGAATGGAGATAAGTATCCAAGAGAGATAACAGACCATATAGGCCTACAGATGACATGTCACGTGAAGAAACAAATAAACCCTTTGGTAAGCTACATAAAAACACAAGAAAAGGTAAAAAATAAACACTGAACAAAGACAAAAACATACAGCTGCTGCTGAGCCAGATAAGCTAAAACCAGAATTACGGTATATAAGACATTTGCTCAAAGTGAAACATGCACACAAACATTAACAAAATATTTTGATAAGGTTTTGGAAAAGGGAAACATCCCAAAAGGGTGGAAAATCCCTGCAACTAAGATGATATAGAACAAGAAAAATTCTACAGGAAAAGACTTAAGGCCAATAGCTCTTAGCAACTACACATATAAAATTTTCATGTCAATTTTATGTGTAAGAATAGAGGTTCACGTACAAATAAATCAGGAAGCAATTAAGAGATATACAAGCAGTATTCACCAAAGGCCGAAGTTAGGCAGACAACCTGTTAGTATTAGCATACTGTATAGAAAATAGCTATATAAATAAGAAATCATTAATAGTTGCATCAATAGACTCCTCCAAAGCATTTGAAATAAATCAAACAATACAAAGTACACCCAAACATCATCGATACCATGACAAGAATATACCGTAAAACTCCCTAACTTCGGACACTTTTTACATGTTTTAGTGAATAACTCTGTTCATAATATTGCAATTTTAATTCTGTTGGTGTCATGTGGTAGCCAGAGAGAGTACCTACTGAATCCATAAAACAAAAAAAATTAAGCACTCTAAATTCGTGCTTTTTTTTTTTTTTTTCAATTTTCAAGTGTCCGAAGTTAGGCAAAAATTTCCTAACTTCGGACAGCTCTTCCTAACTTCAGACAGGGTTTTATTTTCCCTTTAAACATAAGAATGGTTAACAGCATTGATCTCTGGACACGCTAGCTGAATTTCAGACACCTGAGTAGTTTACACAAAACCAGAAGAGGAAATGACCTCTTCTTCAAAAAAAAAAAAAAACTTCACTTAAATATCAAGTTGCTACTTCACTGACTCAACAAATGTATACTGAAATAACATAATAGGACCTACATAAGGTACATAATACATAATAACATAATTCCAGGTACTAATGACACACACACCCACTTCCTGTATTCCTTGACTTGATTACCTGTATAAAATACTATAATTAAATAACTAATATAACTTTTTTCTTCAAAATAAAACTCATTACTGGTTAAGTCACCATACTGTAGCACCTTACAGGCAATAACTTTGGTACTGGTAGTACTGACAATCTTACAGAACTATATCACATATTATTTGGGTACCGGTATAATTACTTAGGCCATAGGTTTACATCTACATAAAAAATCATCCTTTGCTTGCGGTCAAGTATTAATTTGTCTGTCCGGAGTTGGGACTTTATTCTGTAAAAAAATAGAAATATTCATTGAAAAATCATAACACGGTTATGCATGCATATATTTTAAATTTGTTTAGTGCCCTGTACTTACAGAGAGTGTCCACGTATAATCGTACCATTCACGTTCTTACAATTGAAACTCTTTGTTCTGTGTGAACAAAGTTTTGCAGGGATAAAAAATGCAGACTTTTTTCATTGCATTTGTCAAATATTTTCACCCACACATATTCAAGCTATTGTAATAGAATATATACATAATAGTCTTTGAACATTCCCCTAACTAACACCATTGTTATTTTTTGCAAATATAGCACTCTCTTCCATTACAGTTGAATTATTACATTTTTTCGCGAAATGTCCGAAGTTATGGTGCAGTCCGAAGTTAGGGAGTTTTACAGTACCAAGACCACATGACATACTGTACATTACAATAGGAGATGAGGAAAAAATTGAAATGCCCATAACAAGTGGAATTTAACAGGGCTGCACAGGATCAACAACTTTATTTAAACTAATAACGCACGATATATTAAACAAGGTGGAAGAAAAGATGGAATTGTATAATGAACTATATATTCAAATTAAATATGTTGTTTTTTACTGATGACGGACTACAGTTACTAAGTCATTCAATTGTGGAAGCCAAAAAAAATATAAGAAAGCTAATAAAGTCTAGTAAAGACTCTGGATTTTTATCAATAAAGAAAAAAGTAATGTAGTGAAATAGAAGGAATAAAGGTAGGATAACTGAATATATTTGGGTGTAAATATAGGAAATGTAAGAAACTGCTTAAAAAATCACAAAGGCATAGCGCAAGAAACAGCACACAAAATGTCAAACCTGATTTACTCCATAATACACTAGAGTTGCAATAAATTATTAATTGGAGATCAGTGGTTTTACCTAGTATATTATATGGAAGCAACGTAATGAATATAACAAAACGTGAAATAGGAAAATTACAAAGACACGAAAACAAAGTCCAGAATAATATTTTCTGTCAAAAAAAGTGGGTTTATCTCATCAGGCTAATTTCAAAATATGCTCTATATTGGAAATGGGGCATTTGTGGAGCAAATTCCATAGAGAAAAATAGTCTTAGAATGGTCTAAATAAGTGGGTAATGATGGGGTATTTATTGAAAGAATTACCATTTTGTAGCAGTATTGCCAGATCCAGCTAGGTCCCAGTATTTTGCCCCGATAATTTCTTGTACTTTACCACGATTATTTCCTGGTAGTTTGCCCAAGTTAGGTCCCGGTAGTCTGATGAGGTCTAGGTTAGGTTAATAAGGTCAGGCTAATTTCAATATTGAAAATGAGGCATTTGCGAAGGAAACACCATAGAAGAAAATAGTCTTAGAATGGTCTAAATAAGTGGGTAATGAAGGTAGAAAAGCCGTATGCATTAAAGGTAATTCTTTCAATATTTACCAATGAGGGTAGAAAAAACGTACGAGATAATGGCAATTCTTTCAATATTTATCCAAACTAATTTGGTAAATATTAAAAGAATTACCATTATTGCATATGGTTTCCTACCTTCAATACCCACTTAATTAGACCATTCTAAGACTATTTTCATCTATGGTATTTCCTCCGCATATTCAAATAGGGCATTTTGAAATTAGCCTGGCCTTACCTAACCTAATCTAGACCACAGCAGACTACCGGGACCTAACTTGGGCAAACTACCGTGACCTAACCTGGGCAAACTACCGGGAAACAATCGTGGTAAAGTACAGGAAATTACCGGGGCAAATTACTGGGACCTAGCCATATCTGGCAACACTGCTACACAATGGTAATTCTTTCATTAAATACCACTAATTCCGATGGAGATCTCATTGTGTATTTATTTACTGTCTCTATAGGTATTGGAAGTACATTTGTGGAGCAAATTCCATAGAGAAAAATAGTCTTAGAATGGTCTAAATAAGTGGGTAATGATGGGGTATTTATTGAAAGAATTACCGTTTTGTAGCAGTGTTGCCAGATCCATCTAGGTCCCAGTATTTTGCCCCGGTAATTTCCTGTACTTTACCACGGTTATTTCCCGGTAGTTTGCCCAGGTTAGGTCCCGGTAGTCTGATGCTTTCTAGGTTAGGTTAAGTAAGGTCAGGCTAATTTCAAAATGTCCTATTTCAATATGCCCTATCTTGGAAATGGGGCATTTGCGGAGGAAATGCCGTAGAAGAAAATAGAGCTAATATTGCAATTATCTGCGCCGGCGAACTACTGGTTAGGATAAGTTGGGTTAGGTAGGGTTCGGTTTCCTTTATCAATACTCAGTGGAATTATCTTGTGGAAATGTATTCTTTGATAGATATTTCAATTTTAAGATTCAACATTTCTGTAGCGGAGGGACGAACCGAGTCGGGCGGACAGTGTTACCAGATCTCCTTGGCGAAGTAACGAAAGGGCCTATATGCAGTTGTGTATATTACGCCTGACCCATCCAATCGGGATACTTTTAACTACTATCCACAGAATCTACTTTATTTCTAAAGGTCCCGAAGGACACTAGGTTAGGTTCCGAAGGATATTAGGTTAGGTCCCGAAGGACATTAGGTTAGGTCTCGAAGGTAGCCATAGTCTAGGTTAGGTTAGGTCAGGTTATTTCGTCTGGTGACCAAAAAATTAATTATCCCAATTTAATATTATAGAGTTTCCCACCCAACTGGGATACTTATTGTACATTCTTCATATGATTTCCCAAGTGTGGACAAATTAGCCTAAAACTTGGAAGTATTCCTGTATCTGGCAACACTACACGCAGAGGCGGGAAATCGGGACCCCGCTAGGAAAGCCGCACTCTAGGTTTCAAAGTAAATACATACGAATAATATTTATTCTTTTTACGTATTTCCACAAAAGAAAACAGTCTACAAAATAAAAAGGGAAAAGAAACGGGCGATTTCGGTTCCCAGAAAGTGTGAAAATCGAGGACGCAGATAATCGCAATATTTACCGAAAATAGTATTAGAATGGTCTAAATAAGTGGGTAATGACGGTAGAAAAACCGTACGCAATAACGGTAATTCTTTCAATATTTACCACTAATTACAATGGAGATCTTATTGTGTATTTATTTACTGTCTTTACAGGTATTCAAAGTACACCTGAATAAGTAGTTATTAGTGCTGGTGATTGTACTGCAAAGCTCACATTATACCATTTTATGATTCTCTTACAGTTTATATTATATCCCCCTCCTCTATCCTTTCCTTCAACACGTAGTCTAGATTAGCCTAGTTAAACAGGTAACATCGTAAAAGGTCCTGGTGCCTCTACTTCCTTTGTATTTCCTCACTGTGAGTTTGACGGTTTTCACCCGTGAGTCTGTGACTGAGGAGTGAGGCTTTTCTGACTCCTATTTATTATTGATTATTGTTATGATATGATGGTGTCGAGGGATAGCCTTTACAACGGCCCCTCTTTTTTGTTGACTAGTTGTTGCTGTGCTCCTTTAGTTTTTTTCTTTTGTTTTCCAACACCTATAAAGGTATTCTTTTATATTGTCTAGACATTTTGCATTGTTAAATAGCAGTTCTCCAAAGACGTTTTCCCTGTATTCAATATGAGGTTGTTGCAATTCTCTTAATTTTCGTATTTTTTTAATGTAGGCTATACAGTACAGACAAGCACAAAATTTTCTAAGTTCTGTTCCACATATCCTGTATCTTGTTTCTATGTCCTCTTGTCTGAATCTTCTTCTGTCTGTGTATTGTCATATATTTTCCCTGTCATTCTCAATTCCTTTTCCATTTTCTAATAGATCTTTCGGGTAATCTTGTCTTCCATTTCATCTCTCCCACATAAGCGCTACCACCTCCACCAAGAGGAACACCGGCCACGTCTCTCCAGCACGACATAATGACGGTACAACCCCCGCCAACAAGGACACCAGCCTTAATTGTCTCTCCAATGCCACGCACTAACACCTCCTCATCTACCAAGACGAACACCAACCATGGCCCGTGACCTACTGGCAGCCACCCTCTACGCCCAGCAGCAGCCGCACTCTCCTATGGGTGGAGGACCTGGGGTCGGGTGAGCAGTTCCTCGTGGACTCCGGGTCTGAGATGAACGTGGTACCCTCTATGCCGAAGGACAGGGACACCCAGGCATCCACTGCCTACGATCTGCTGGCGGCAAACCTCTCCCCGATCGCCACCATCGGCACAAGAAGCAGGACTATCACCCTCATCCATGAAGATTGGTTCGTGTGGCCGTTCGTGGTGGCAGAAGTACCATACCCGATCCTAGGGATGGACTTCCTCACAGCACACGACCTCTTGATAGACCCCAAAGGCAGGCGGCTCATTCATCAACCAATGGGTGCCATCATCCCCACATGCCCTTGACTCTGTACTACACCTTTCATCACCCACATCTTAAAATCCAGCAGGTATGACGATCCTTCAGGAGTTCCCAGCGCTTCTAACAACATCACCACAGGTGGTTCCCAATGACCCAGGCATCAGGTACACAATCATCACTACCGAACCCCTGTGCTTCGCCAAGCCCTGCTGTATGCCACCTGAGCGGCTGGAGGCGGCGAAAAGGGATTTCGAAGTAACGCTGCAGCAAGGTATCACCAGGCCATCCGACAGCTCCTGGGCGTCACCACTTTACATGGTACCCAAACAACAGGAAGGTGAGTGGAGGGCATGCGTCGACTACATAGCACTGAACGCTGCCACTACGATGGACAGGTACCCTATACCGCACGTTCTGGATCCCACTCCAAGCTCCAGGGATGTGCAGTCTTTTCAAAGATTGACCTGGTCCGTGCCTTCCACCAGTTCCCTGTCACTATCAGAAAGACGGCTATCACCACACCCTTCGGCCTCTTCGAGTTCCCATCCGTTCAGACCTTCCAACGCTTCATGGACAGGGTGCTGAGAGGACTTGACTGGGTTGTGGTGTACATTGATGATATCCTGGTGGTGTCACAGTCCCACTCCATGCACCAGCAACACTTGAGGGAGCTCTTCAGCTGCCTACATCAATACGACCTGAAGGTACACCACTAAGTGCATCTTGGAAGCGGACAGCCACGACTTCCTCAGCCACAAGGTCACCCAGCACGGCATCACACCTCTCCCGCAGAAGGTAGATGGTATCAGAGAGTTTCTGCTACTCGACACCACCAGAAAGCTACGAGAGTTCCTCGGGGTGGTGAATTATTATCATTGCTTAATGCCACATGCCGCTGCTGCCTTAGCTCCACTCCATGATCTCCTGAAGGGCCTGAAGAAGGGTTCACAGAAGTTGGTGTGAAACCACTCGGCTGAGGAGGCGTTCCACTCTATTAAGACTAAGCTGGCAAACACCACGCTCCTCGCCTACCCCACACCTAACATCCTGTAACACCCCTAATTTTTATATGTATTGTTATTTAGGATATTTACGGGTATTATAACACCCACTCCGGGGTGTTAGGCTATGGGTATATCTTCTAGGTGGTACGCCAGGTTATTGACACGCATTCTCTTGTTGGTGCTTTACTTATACATAGGCGAATGGTCCAACTGAAAAAGTTTCCCTAAATTAGCAAAATATCTATTACATATTGCAGTACAAAAAAATTCATTGTAATGAATTCACAGTAGTTATTAACAATTTAAAACAAACTAGATGCAACAATTAATCAAATTCTCCGAAAATTAGAATAAACAGATCCAATAGCTATGAACATTTTGGTTATTTTAGCAAAGACAGAAGGTATGAAAAAATGCTAAATTGTCTAAAACACTATGGAAGTACAAGGCTGGATGGAATATATCTTATTCATGTCAAAAATAACACAGAAAACAATTATTATGCCCATGTACAGTCACAGCCAACAGTTCTGATACATAGGGGTATGACAAGTAAACACTTGACATCTTTCCTCAAGCTGGGAGTTGTATATTATACCTATAGACTACGAATTAGCTTTGTTTTCAGTAAATCATCACAATCTAATCAAAACAATGGTTGGATATCTATGAGAGTCGCCTCCACGGGTAACGAAACTTATTTCTGTGATTGTACATGATAAAAAATGGGCTTGGGGAGCCTTGATTGATGAGTTACTGCAACTGCTCTAGCAAACCAAATGTCAGAGGTTAACAGTCACTAAGAAAGTTGTATCCATTAGTGGCGTTTTGTTAAGTAAATACTGACTGACAACACATGACACTATGACAATAGGAAACACTCACCAAACTCTGGCGTTCTTACAGGTATGCAAGAAAATATCCACAGGTATGCAAGAAAATATCCACAGGTGTGCACAGAAAATATCCACAGGTATGCAAGAAAATATCCACAGGTGTGCACAGTCGGGATATCACTGACAGACTAACCCCGCCAGCCGGCTCCTTGCTCCAACCAGAGCTCGGCCTACCTCCCTGCTGTTTGCCACCAGAGCGCAGCACCTGGAGGTACTGGTTTGGTGGTCATAGTTTGGTCCTACCGCATAGTTAATAATTAAGTCATAGTGACATTGACAATAATAATGGCACAATGAAAAAACAAATAAAAAGGTTAATGTAATAGTGATAAACAAATACACACAAACACCACCGCTGTACCGAACAGCAGCAGCAAACACACAACAAACTACCACAAATAAAACAATGCAAACGAGCTACAACCATCCATCACCAAATCACCAACCATCAGCAATCACCAGGTGTTACAGGTATTATATATTTATATGTATTAGAATAGGCTTTTAGTGTAAGATTGTAGGGAGTAGCCAGGCTGAGATTATCACTGACGAATAATCTCGGTGGTGGGCTTCTTCAACATAAAATGTTAATATGAGAAAAGTACAAATAATTTTTATAGTTAGAGGTTATAGATGAATAATGGAAATAATGATTATAGTTAGGTAAATAGGTTAAAGAGAGGAATAATTGAAACTTACTAACGCTTTCAGAGCCCGTGTCGCACTGTTTTTCGGGAATAACTCTGTAACTAAAGGTTGGATCAGTATGATGTTTTGCCACGGGTTATTTCACACCTTCCGCTAATTTTTGGCACTATAATGGATTACCAACAGTGAATAATTAAGGCACTTGTCCCCGAGAAATGCGTCATTTTTATGAAATTACACACTGGGATACGAACGATCATAGTGTGACGTATATACCACGTCAGTCCACAGGGGGGGGGGTCTCCGGGTTTCCCTGTGGGGGGAGGGGGGAAGGGGGGGTGCATGAGAATGGTAGCAGTGAATGTGAATGGAATGGTTGAAAAGACGAAGAGGCGAGAAATAGTTGAATGTTTTAAGAATGGAGGAGTAGATGTGATGGGAGTGACTAAGACACACTTGAAAGGATGGGGAGTGGAGGAGTGTGAGGCTGGAGGAGAGAGTGTGATGTGGGAGGGAATGGAGGGAGGTGTAGTGTGGACAGGAATGAGTGAGAAGTGTAAAGGAAGAGGGAGGGAATGGTGTGCAGTGCTGGTAGCACCAAGGGTATGGAAGAGAGTAGATGGACATGGATGGTGTGGGACGAGAGTGGCATGGATGACAGGGAAGATTGGTTTGATTAAGTATGCATGGGTGTGTGCGTATGCACCTGTGAATGAGAGGAATAAGGCGGGGAGAGAGAAAATGAGAGTTTTTTGGGAGAAGTTGAATGGGTGTTTGAGGAAGTTTGAGACTGGGAGGAAGATTGTAATGATGGGTGATATGAATGGGAAAGTAGGAAATGAGAGAGTAGGAAGTATTGTTGGTAAATGGGGTGTGGAATGAGTGAATGAGAATGGTGAATATCTGGTGGACGTCTGTGCTGAGAGGGGGTTGTTCTTGGCTAACACCTTCTTTGAGCACAAGATGATCCACCGGTATACATGGAGGAGAAGGGATGATAGAGGAGAACAAAAGAGTTTGATTGATTATATATCAGTGGATGAAAGACTACGGAGAGATGTGATGGATGCGAAAGTAGTGAGAGGAATGGTTCAGTGCTCTGACCATTTTGCTGTCTTAGTAAGGATGAAGGTCAGGGTTAAGTGGGAGTACTGTAGGAGGGATGAAGGGGAGAACAAGAGGCAAGTGGCAAGTGGAAGATTAAATGACAGTGAGTACAGAGAGGTATATGAGAGGAGGGTGGGTGAGGTGTTGGAGGATGCAAGGCTGAGTATGGGGGAGGGAGTGGGAGTGAATGATATGTATGAAATGTTTAAGACAATAGTATTGAAGACAACAGCAGAGGTAGTGGGATATAAGTCACAGAAGAGGGGCAAGAAAGGGAGTGCTTGGTGGTCAGAAGAAGTGAAAGATGCCGTAAAGGAGAAAAGGAAGGCATATAGGAGAACATTACAGAGGAATGTGTCGGAAGAAGTGAGAGAGAGGTGGGAGAGAGAATATAATGTATGTAAGAGACAAGTGAAGAGGATGGTGAGTGAGAGTAAAAGGAGAGTGGATGAGGAGTTTGGCTGGAAACTGAGTGAAAAGTTTAAAGAGAACAAGAAATTATTCTGGAAGGAGGTTAATAGAGAAAGAGGAGAAGGAAAGTCTGGTAGCTTGAGAATGAAGAGAGAGGATGTAGTTACTGTGAGTAGAAGTGAGGAAGTGAAAGAAGTGTGGAAGAGACATTTTGATGGTCTGATGAATGGGGGGACGGGAGGGGAGGCGGAGGTGACATGCATGGGGATGGAGGCAGGAGGTAGACGACAGGATGTACAGGGAGAATTAGGAAGGGAAGAGGTTAGGAAAGCAATAGGAAAGTTGAAGATGGGAAAGGCACCGGGGGTGGATGGGATAACTGCTGAAATGTTAAAGTGTAGGGGGGAGGTAGTGGTGGAGTGGATGTTGCTTATAATTATGTACATTGGCCTGGAGGCAAGGAGAGGTGCCAGAGGATTGGAGGAGAGCCATAATTGTACCTTTGTATAAGGGGAAGGGGAGTAAGGATGAGTGTGGTAGCTATAGGGGAATAAGCCTTCTTAGTGTACCGGGGAAGGTTTACACCTTTACGGGAAGGTTCTTACTGAGAGACTGGTTGAAGTAACAGGGAATAAAGTTAGTGAGGAGCAGGGAGGGTTCAGAAAGGGTAGAGGATGTGTGTACCAAATATTTGCATTAAAATCAATAGTGGAGAAATATATTGGGAAGGGTAAGAAGTTGTATGCTGCCTTCATGGACTTGGAGAAGGCATACGATAGAGTTGATAGGAAAGCTATGACAGAGGTGCTGAGAATTTATGGTGTTGGGGGGCCTTTGCTGAAAAGCATTGAGGCTTTTTATGCAGATGCAAAAGCATGTGTACGGGTAGAGGGTGATCTAATTGAAGAGTTTTAATATTAGTGTAGGGCTGAGACAGGGGTGTGTTATGTCACCATGGTTGTTCAATATATATATGGATGGTTGTATGAGAGAGGTGAAAGCCAAAGTGAATGGTCTGGGGGTGAAGTTGAGGCTGAATGAAGCAAATTGGTCCCTGGTGGCAAGTTTGTTTGCGGATGACACTGTGCTGATGGCTGAGAATGAAAGGGAGTTACAGAGAGTGGTGGACAAATTTCAGTCTGTGTGTAAACGAAGGAAACGGAAGGTGAATGTAGGTAAAAGTAAAGTGATGGTATTTGAAAGAGCAGAAACTGAAGTGATTGACTTTGCTACACCTTACAGAGTGGCTGTACCAACTGGGACGAAGTGTGAGATAACTCTGAGGGGCGAGAGGATGGAGGAAGTGAAGGAGTTTAAGTACCTGGGTACAGTTATGTGTAAACATGGAAGTATGGAAGGAGAAATTAGGGAGAGAGCAGTGAAGGGTAGACAGGTCATAGGATCACTGGATAGGATTATGAAGGGCAGAAGTGTGAGTATGGAAGTGAAAAGGGGACTACGAAAGAGTATAATCCTGCCAACACTGACATATGCGTCGGAGACATGGACATGGAGTAGGGCTCACCAGTCTAGAATAGGTGCTGTGGAAATGAGTTACTTGAGAGGAGCATGTGGACTTACTAGATGGGATGGAGAAAGTAATGAGAGTGTGTATGAGAGATGTGGTATGAGTGAGAAGGCAATTGGCATTGAGTGTGGAGTGGTTGAGAGAGTGAAACGAGATACATTGAGATGGTTTGGACATGTGGAGAGAATGCAAGGCGAGGAATTTGTAAAGAAGGTGTATGGAAGTGAAGTTGTGAGACCTGGTGTGAGAGGCAGACCTCCAGTTAGATGGCAGAACAGAGTGGAAGAGTATGTAAAGGAGAGAAACGTGAGGGGCAGAGGAGGGCTTGAACAAGTAAGGAGGGAGTGTTGGAACAGGGAGAACTGGAGACACTTCTGCCGTGGCCACCCCCTTGGGGGGAGTTCCCGGAGGGAACGAGGCGTCGGAGCTATAGATAGATAGATAGCCTCACCTTGCACCTAACCTAATCTAGACTGCAGCAGACTACCGGGGCCTAACTGGAGCAAACTACCGGCACCTAACCAGAGCAAACTACTGGCACCTAACCTTGTTAAACTACCATGACCTAACCGGGGCAAAGAACCGGGACCTAGTCGGACATTGCTACAGAACGGCAATAAATTCCATTAAATAATACCAAATTTTGGGGTGGTGGTTTGCCCCTGTTCAGATTGTTTGGGTTAGGGTAGGTTAGGTCTAACTATTTCAATAACTTTCTTACCTTTATAACTGTACCCAGGTACTTAAACTCCTTCACTTCCTCCATCCTCTCACCCCCTAGAGTTATGTCACATTTAGTCCTAGTTGGTACTCACACTCTGTAGGGTGTGGCAAAGTCAATCACTTCAGTTTGTGCCCTCACAAATACCATCACCTTACTTTTGCCAACATTCACCTTCTGTTTCCTTCGTTTACACACGGACTGAAACTCATCCACCACCACCACTCTCTGTAACTCCATTTCAGTACTGTACTGAATATAAGTAAATAGGTTAATTTTTTAGTGGGACTTCATTCACTGCCATGTCTTTGTTGTACTGTTAAGAATCGCATTTAAGGGTTATATCAGTCCACGATTATGTATAATAACAGTAATTTATGATTAGAGTAGTCCACGACCATTTTCAAGATAAACACGATGTTCTGTTATTCTTTTGTTGAAGGTGGCATTTATGAAAACATATGGTCATTATATTCATTCCAGACTGCTAACTTGTTTCTTTCCTCCTACAAATATGCCAGATGTCACAGAGGAACAGCTGAAGAACCTTAAGCAGCTGTTCAGAGGGTACAGGGAGGCCATAAGGAAAACGGGCAACCCTCAGGTCTATCAGAATAACCCACACACATTAGACGAACTGAAAGCTAACATTGAAACTGCAATTGTCAACATTACTGTAACGTTTCTTTTGAATAACCCTGTATAATGCATATATATTTTTGTACATTGTACATTACGATCTCCTGTACGACCTGTATGGCGAGAGACCCCTGGATAGGCCACAGACAGTTTCCTGCGGTCTTGCACCAACACAGGAGGGTGCTTCCTCTCATGAGGGGGAGTTGTCGGCTGAATAGGAAGAGGGTGAACCACTGCACCTCCCTTCACGGCCAAGTGGTTTTGCACCACGGGTGAAGAGACGTCGTGTGCAACCTCCATCACATACAGAACGGATGGAAAAATGCATATAAACTTATTAATATAACGCAACTAGTCTTGCTAATCAGAGGAAAATTATTGATGCTTTTAAAGAAGCACAAATTGTAAGAAATGATTTGTTGAAGAGTATTTTCAACATTCCTGTTGAACACAAAGACCCTCAGAAAGATTAGGAAAATTAGGCTACACCCTATAGGAGAGGTTTTCCACTGTGGTTTAGGTCATCAACCGCTACAGGTAGCCATTACGGCAGGGTTGACATAAGTATTTTAACGAAGGTGATTGGTGTGCTATGAAACCCCTGCCATACGGGGCTGCTCTACCAGACAGCTTGAGGAACTTCAACAACAACCTCTGCCATAATGGTTACCTATAATGGCTGAAGACCTAAAACACAATGGAAGACTTCTCCAATCTTTGGACCAACACCATTTTTTCACAATCATCATTCCTATGTGTGTGCATTTTTCTTTGACTGTGTAGTGCTGAACCAAGTACTGTACCATATCTACAGGATGATTCATATACATATTATAATATTTATTACATGTATATTATACGCTGTACATATGCATTTAAGACATGAAATACAGAACTTATTTACAGTGTTTAAGAAGCAATAGCAGATCATATTCACATCATATGTTTAAACAGCAATCTATTTTCATGAATGCAAGCTCTTACCCATTTTACTATGTTAGCAGAGACTTGTGTAGGGTTGCTACAGTAATGTTTACAATTGCTGTTTCAATGTTAGTTTTCAGTTCGTCTAATGTGTGTGGGTTATTCTGATAGACCACGCCTTTCAGATGACCCCATAGAAAGTCATTGGGAGATGTAAGGCGTGGTCTATCAGAATAACCCACACACATTAGACAAACTGAAAGCTAACATTGAAACTGCAATTGTCAACATTACTGTAACGTTTCTTTTGAATAACCCTGTATAATGCATATATATTTTTGTACATTGTGTGATGTTGTACCTTAATTTTGTTTAGATAAGAAAATGGATACAGCATTATGTTGGATACTAAGAGTTTATTTTTACAAAATAAAAGATGCAATTAACACTTCATTGCCTACCTATACTGACCTTGAGTTCACACACACACACAAAATACTTGGCATAAAACATACAATACATCCATGACATTCAAACAACATATCACGGCCATCAAAAACAAATGCATGCAATGGTTTAAGGCCCTCAGTCCTCAGGTCACTTGCCAACACAACATATGTTGTGTCCAAATATTTGGACACAATAAAGAAACCACAACCACAGTGTATAAACAATACATCCGATTAATAATGGATTATGCAAATGCAAGCCCTGCCTGGGCCTCAAACCTCACTGAGACTCCTCTCAACACCCTTCACACCCATACAGAATAGAGCCCTAAAGATAATCATAGGCTGCACACCATAAAACCAAAGTCTTCAAAATCAAGGATCATCTCGACATGAGAGGCACACAAACACTTCGGTCCATGAGCTGAGCCTGGAATTTCAGAGTTTAAGTACCAAAAAGGTGTATAAATTTCATGTGCACTTTCAGCAAGTTGGATGTCTGAAGTGTTGGGAAATGGTTGATGGACATTCCAGAAATGTAGCTAATCACCTTTTTGGCAGCCATCTCTAGCAAGTATCGTAAAATTTTCACCGAAAATCAAGAATAAAGTAATAAATATCGCAAGTCTTCAACAAAAGATCATAGATACTTCTAGTTAGTCTCATCTTATTTATTTCTTCATTCTGTATCTTTTGGTGTATAATACATCCAACTTAGGACACATATTCGCTCCATGATATGAGAAAAGTAAAGAAAAAGTAGGCCAATTTGTAGTATTTTGTTACGACAATAATAATTATCTTTCGGCTCTACTCAACAACAATTTACGAACTTTCGAATATTTCAGCCCAATCCCACGCTTGACAACAAAAACAGGTCGTACGTATCCATATCAGTTTTTGTCGGCCGATACCAAGCATCCCCAAGACGGTCTTCGTATCCCAATCCTGCGCTTGGACGACAAAAAGACGCCTCAAGAAGTACGCTCCACTCGATCACTTAGCAGCCTGCCTCCACAAGAGCAACACTCCTCTCCCCCACTCTTCTAGCCTGCCTTGCTAGCCGCCCTGCCTAGACGCCGACCACTGCACCTCCACTCTCACCCTGCAACACGCTAGCTACGTTCCTGAATCTCCAGCCCAGTTCCTGACACTGCAGCCACGCTCCTACTCTCAAGACACGCTACTACCTTCGTGCAGCACGGCAGGCAACCAACGGGCATCACGCCAAGCAACACAACGGAGCATCTCATTCGTACTTGGGTCCACGCAGCATCTTTCTCCTACTTCCTGAATAAAACCGTGCCTAGTATGGGTAGTCTACTATACACCCTTGGTAATAACAACCTCTTGACGTTATAATAGCATTACCAAAATGCTGAATGAAGAATTTATCATTAAAAAAAAAAGCATTGAATGAAACACAAAGTTTATTTTAATTAATTCAAGGAAGGCATACCCAAATCTAAATAATAGTCTGGCATTTTCCTACTTAAAAATTCTAATACATTGTTAAGTGGCACTTTAGTGAAGAGTGAATCTACATCAAAACGTACCATTTTTCAGTTAGTTAGGTTTAGAGACTTTATTTTATCAATAAAATGTGGGGAATTTTTAATGTGTGAACTTGAGAAACATCCCACTAATGGTGATAATTTATTTACTAAGAATTTTGGCATGTGTGATGCGCTTCTGTGTATCTCTCATATACTGCAGAATGCTTTGGAGTTGGGTCGTGAGGCCAGACTTGTGCAACTTGACGTTTCTGCCTCATTTGATAGGGAAAACCATCTGGGTATCCTCTACAGATTTCGCTCTAATGGTGTTTGCTGTCTTGTCGCAATTCCTCACTGCTCGACCCCAGTATGTTGTTGTGGATGGTGTGTGGAGTAAAGTAGAATTAGTGTCTGGGGTGCCCGAAATTAGTGTCTTAGGGCCGTTGTTGTTCCTACTGTATACCTCTGAACTCTTTAACTTCTTGGAGAAAGACCTGTATGGTTATGCGGATGATTCTACTCTCATTGCTGCTGTGCCTACCCCTGGTACCAGGATTTCTGTTGCTCAGTCATTGGATCGTGACCTGGTCAAGATTAGTGATTGATGCAGGTTGTGGGATATGAGGTTGAATGCTAGCAAGACTAGGGCAATGGTCATCTCTAGGTCACACACTGTATACTCTTTATCGCCACCCTTAATTCTTGATGAGACTGTATTGGAGGGGTCTGAGAATTTGGTTATTCTGGGAGTTACATTTCATACCAAGTTGACTTTTGAGATGCATGAGAAGCATCTTGAAGTCTCTCTCCCAAAAGTTGGGTATTATGCTTGGCATGTGTTCGGAGATCACTCATTGTTACTGCGGTATTTTAACTCCTTTGTGTTGCCTCTGATGGAATATTGTTCTCCAGTATGGTGTTCAGCAGCTGACTGCCATCTCAATTTGCTGGATAGGATTGTTTCTAATGCTAATTTTCTTACCGGCGGTTCACTTGATTGTATTCCGAGTCACCGTCGTTTTGTTGCATCATTGTGCATGCTCTTCGAGATGTGTTGCATCCTCTTCTTGTCTCTGCCACCTCTGTATGTTCCAGCTCGTGTAACTTGTGGTGCATTGGCCTCCCATAGGTTTGCTTACGTATCGCTGCGCTGTAGAACCTGTCAGTACAGTCGATCGTTTGTCCCTAGGTCGGTGTTTCTGTGGAATGGCCTTGGTGAATCTGTCTTTGATGGTGTAGGACTAGCTGGCTTCAAGAGTAGGGCTAATATGTATTTATTGAGCTAACTGCTCATCTTTCTTTCTCTAAGCTGTCTTTTCTTCAGGCTGGATTCATGGGGCTGGGGTCCTCGGATTGAGAGAATGCTTCCATTCTCTGCCAGCTTTGTGGGTAGTAGAGAAAGAAAGAACGAGCTATGGGAGGTAGAGGACGCTCAATCCTCACTTATATAATAAGTTATTAACCAGTAGACTACGGGAATAGTATATCATCGAGACTGACTGATATGAAAAAAGCAAAGAAAGTAAAGGTGAAGGAGAACTTTTTGGTATACGAGTTAATGATGGATGCTGGTTTTAAATCTTAGAACTGGTTCAGGCTGCAGTTCAAAATCTATGAGGACCAGCAGGGATAGTAGAGAGACTTTATGGATATCAGTGACTTCTTGTTTCTCTGTCACATATTCATTGTTCTAATTTTCACAATTGTTCACTAAGGAACCCTGTGATGTAGTCAGAAACTTGGAATTAATCGAGTCTTTTAAATATTGCCACGAAACTTCACCTATATGGAAGAAGCTTGTTCCGTGGCTTAGTCAGGAGGAATCAGAAGCCACCAATTCTCATACACAATCACAGGGTCCTTAAATTCTTTTAATATATACTCTTATTTCCCATTTATTGTAGTTTTTTGCCTTTTCTATATCTTCTGTTGGTACGTGTTGAATTAAACAAAATGTTTACTATCGTTTTAATTTTGTCTTCCACATAGGCTAACTATGGTCACTGAAATTTTAAAGTTTTTTTTTTTAACTCATTAGCATAAATACATTCTAAGAGAAATTACTCTAAGTTTTCTGTTTTGTCCGTACAGAATAGACAAACGTATTTCTCTGCCCTTGCCTTCCTCTGTCTATTAAGGGAACAGTACACCTTTGGTACTGTACATTGGAGTGATTTAATGGATTCCTCCAAAGTAGCTTTGCGCAGTGGCAATATCGTAACCAATGAGGTGGAAATATTTGCTGCTGCACAGAGCAACATCTGTCGGTATTGGGAAGAGCAACAATCTTGGTGACCTACCCCTCCCCAGGAAGGGTAGGTAAGCCTTACCCCGTCTCCAAGCGGTGACCTCATGGGTATACCTTTTCTTTTTATCTTGATTTTATCCATTCAGGAGGTGGAGCCAAAGGGGAAGGCAGTGTGGGGGTGAGACCTAGCTTCCCCCACATATAGGTTTTAAGGATTTTATTGTATTTTAGTGTTTTAAGATTTTAATTTCTTTTATTGCATGTTTCTACTTTTTGTAACAATTTTTTAATTTATGACCGTGTTTTTAGCTTTTGACAAAACCGACGGCCCTTGTCCCTCCGGGAATGAGCACTGCATTGGCCTTGCCAGCCAGGGGGGAGTCTCCGGGCAGCCCTGTAGAGGGAGTGGGGAAGGGGGAGTGCATGAGAATAGTAACTGTGAATGGAATGACGGATGGGACTAAGAGGCGAGAGATTGTAGAATGTTTCAAGAAAGGAAGAGTGGATGTGATGGGAGTGACGGAGACACATGTGAAAGGATGTGGAGTGGTTGAGTGTAAGGAGGGAAGGGAGAGTGGACTGTGGGAGGGAATGGAGGGAGGAGTAGTATGGACGGGTATGAATGAAAAGACTAAAGGAAGAGGAAAGGAAGGGTGTGCGCTGTTGGTGTCTCCGTGGGTGTGGAAGGGAGTGGATGGACATGGATGGAATGGATCGAGGATTGTATGGACGACCGGAAAGATTGGGATGGTAAAATATGCGTGGGTGTGTGCTTATGCACCAGTGAATGAAAAGAGTAGGATGGGGAGAGAGAGTTTTGGGAGGAGTTGAATGCATGTCTGAGAGGGATTGATAATGGAAGGAGAGTGGTGATGATGGGAGACATGAATGGAAAGGTGGGAGGTGAGGAAGTGGGAAGTATTGTGGGTAAATGGGGGGGTAGAAGGAACAAATGAGAATGGTGAGTATCTGGTGGATGTCTGTGCTGAGAGGGGGTTGTTCTTGGCAAACACCTTTCAGCACAAGATGATCCACATGTATACATGGAGAAGGAATGAGAGGAGAGCAAAAGAGTTTGATTATGTGGCAGTGGATGAAAGGTTGTGGAAGGATGTGTATGATGCAAAAGTGGTGAGAGGTATGGTCCATTGCTCCGACCATTTTGCGGTGTTGGTAAGGATGAAGGTTAGGGTTAAGTGGGAATATAGTAGGAGGGATGAAGGGGTGAGGAACAAGAGGGAGGTGGCTAGTGGGAAATAAGATGTAGAAGAGGATTTGGAGGAATATAAGAGGAGGGTGGGTGAGGTGCTAGGGGATGTAAGAATGTGAATAGGGGAGGGAGTGGGAGTGAATGCTGTGTATGAAGTGTTTAAGACGATAGTATTGAGGACAGCAGTAGAGGTAGTGGGATATAAGACACAGAAGAGGGGCAAGAAAGGGAGTGCTTGGTGGTCAGAAGAAGTGAAAGAAAAGGAAGGCATATAGGAGAACATTACAGAGGAATGTGTCGGAAGAAGTGAGAGAGAGATGGGAGAGAGAATATAATGTATGTAAGAGACAAGTGAAAAGGATGGTGAGTGAGAGTAAAAGGAGAGTGGATGAGGAGTTCGGTATGAAAATGAGTGAAAAGTTTACAGAGAACAAGAAATTATTCTGGAAGGAGGTGAAAAGAGAAAGAGGAGAAGGAAAGTCTGGTAGCGTGAGAATGAAGAGAGAGGATGGAGTTACTGTGAGTAGAAGTGAGGAAGTGAAAGAAGTGTGGAAGAGGCATTTTGATCGGTTGATGAATGGGGGGACGGGAGGGGAGGCGGTGGTGACATGCATGGGGATGGAGGCAGGTGGTAGACGACAGGATGTACAGGGAGAATTGGAAAGGGAAGGGGTTAGGAAAGCAATAGGAAAGTTGAAGATGGGAAAGGCACCGGGGGTGGATGGATAACTGCTGAAATGTTAAAGTGTGGGGGGGAGGTAGTGGTGGAGTGGATGTTGCTTATATGCACATTGGCTTGGAGGCAGGGAGAGGTGCCAGAGGATTGAAGAAGAGCCATAATTGTACCTTTGTATAAGGGGAAGGGGAGTAAGGAGGAGTGTTGTAGTTGTAGCTATAGGAGAATAAGCCTTCTTAGTGTACCGGGGAAGGTGTATGGGACAGTTTCTTACTGAAAGACTGGTTGAAGTAACAGGGAATAAGGTTAGTGAGGAGCAGGGAGGGTTCAGAAAGGGTAGAGGATGTGTGTACCAAATATTTGCATTAAAATCAATAGTAGAGAAATATATTGGTAAGGGTAGAAAGTTGTATGCTGCCTTCATGGACTTGGAGAAGGCATACGATAGAGTTGATAGGAAAGCTATGTCAGAGGTGTTGAGAATTTATGGTTTTGGGGGGGTCTTTTCTGAAAGCCATTGAGGCCTTCTATGCAGAGGCAACAGCATGTGTGCGGGTAGAGGGTGATATAAGTGAGAGTTTTAATATTAGCATAGGGCTGAGACAAGGATGTGTTATGTCACCATGGCTGTTCAATATATATATATGGATGGTTGTATGAGAGAGATGAAAGCCAAAGTGAATGGCCTAGGGGTGAAATTGAGGCTGAATGAAGCAAATTGGTCCTTGGTGGCAAGTTTATTTGCGGATGACACTGTGTTGATGGCTGAAAGTGAAAGGGAGTTACAGAGGGTGGTGGATGAGTTTCAGTCAGTGTGTAAACGAAGAAAACTGAAGGTGAATGTTGCTAAGAGTAAGGTGATGGTATTTGAGAGGACCAAAACAGAAGTAATTGACTTTGCGACACCCTATAGAGTGGCTGTACTAAGTGGGACGAAATGTGAGATAACTTTAGGGGGTGAGAGGATGGAGGAGGTGAGGGAATTCAAGTATCTGGGAACAGTTCTGTGTAAACATGGAAGTATGGAAGGAGAAATCAGGGAGAGAGCAGTGAGGGGCGGGCAGGTCATAGGATCACTGGGGAGGATTATGAAGAGTAGAAGTGTGAGTATGGAAGTGAAAAAGGGACTGAGAAGTAGTATAATCCTGCCAACACTGACATATGCGTCAGACATGGACATGGAGTAGGGCTCATCAGTCGAGAATAAATGCTGTGGAAATGAGTTACTTGAGGAGAGCATGTGGACTTACTAGATGGGATGGAGAAAGTAATGAGAGTGTGTATGAGATGTGGTATGTGTGAGAAGGCAATTGGTATTGAGTGTGGAGTGGTAGAGAGAGTGAAGCGTAATACACTGAGATGGTTTGGACATGTAGAGAGAAGGCAAAGTGTGGAGTTTGTAAAGAAGGTGTACGATAGTGAAGTTGTGGGACCTGGTGTGAGAGGTAGACCTCCAATTAGATGGCAGAACAGAGTGGAAGAGTATGTGAGAGAGAGAGAAGTGTGAGGGGGGGAGGGGGGATGGAGCAAGTGAGGAGGGAGTGTTGGAACAGGGAGAACTGGAGACACTTCTGCCGTGGCCACCCCCTTGGTGGGAGTTCCCAGAGGGAGTGAGGCGTCGAAGCTATAGATAGATAGATAGATAGAAATAGGACCATATTAGTAAAGAAAAATGTCCTGTTGCTTGGAATAGGATGGAGGAATCAGTTGCTCCAGATTTACCACCAACAACATACCACCCCCTTATCCCCTTAATAGAGGTATAGGAGCTGGTGTACCTGTATTATGTATGTTTTATATATATACTATCCATTCATTAATTGACTATGGTGCTCTAGTGCTTTTGCAGTTAAAACCCAGCCAAATCAAGCACTGAAAGTCAATCAGAATAGAGCATTGATAATAATCTTAGGATGTTCTGTAACTGCCAAGGTAGAGGTCCTCAGGGCAGTTACAATCATTCAAAATTATTTGTAGAGTAAAGGAACTTGTCTGCCATACACTGTGCCATATAGTGTGTCGTGGAGCAGATAATCTTTAAACAGACTATCATTACCATACTCAGGACTGCTAGGCCAGACAGTGTGGGGAACTACAACTACAACAACAACAACTATACACACTCAGGCTAATACTAAAACAAAAACCTCTATACACACTAAACAGACTAACATTATTAAAAACACTCAGGCTAATATCAAAACCAACCTCTATACGCACTCAGGCTAATATAAAAATAAAAACCTCTATACACACTCAGGCTAATACCAAAACAAAAATCTCTATACACACTCAGGTTAATACCAAAATAAAAATCTCTATACACACTAATACTAAAACCAACCTCTATCTTTGTAAGTTGATCACCCATTTATTAATTATATTTTTCTTGCCATTCACTCATAACCCCAGCTATACCTTATGGAGTTTTAATACTGTTAATGTTGATATTGAGAATTTATCTAAATCAAAGAGTCAATGGTGTCCAACTGAACTAAAAGCGCACTTCTTGGAAAAATTATCAAGTTACCCTCAAGCTGAGACTGTACATGTATATTGTAATGGGTCTATTGATGGCAGTAAAATAGTCTGTACAGTAGGATATTTGTAAGAGACTATACGGTACTTTCTAGACTTAGTATACAGACTTTGAAGTGTCAAAAAATCTTCCTGTCAACATGTCCTCCACTAAGTCATAACTATATGCTATACTTGTATATTGTATCTGTTAAAGGAAATAATGTATATTTCTTTGTTGATATTCAACGTGTCATTTATGAACATATGTCTTCCACTCCAATTGACTGTAATATTGTGAATAAATGCCTCCATGTTTTTCATACACTGGAAAACATTGGTGTAAAGACATTTTACCTGAGTTCCTTCTAATATAGAATTATATTTTAATGAAAAGATAGACTGTCTCGCCCACAATGCTTTTAATGATGATAGTCTTTCCCCGGGTGCTGATTATAAATTTAGCTATATCAAGGGTTTAATACAATCTCATATATACATCAATATTACCAGACAGCTTGCTATCAGTTGTGAGATGGGCAGTGTTAGTGCCTTAAGCCATGTACAGTCGCGGTCAAATATAATCATCCATATAAGGGTAACTCACGTAAGAGTTTGACAGCTTCACTTTGTTCCTTAGATGATAAACTTTCCAATAAATAGGTTAACTACCATCTTTTAATTTAATACAAGCAGCTACGCACTACTTAAAACAATAACATCACATGTGAACATGAAAACATTAGACAGTAAATTGTTTGAGATACCAGTACCCATATGTGGATGATTATTATTGACCTCGACTGTATCAAGGCCACATTATATGTAGGCCTATGTTTCTGCTCCAAAGATACATTTAATATCAAGTCATTAATTATCACTGTCATGATTGTGATGTGTGTCTGACAATGTGTATTTTAACAACACTTAGTAATTAACGTTTTCCATTCTTACTACATTCAAACTTTGATTTTCTGTGTGACTAGTTTTGTATAACCTGAATTGGTATTTGTCAGAAATCTTTATACGGTAGTACATTCATTACATTAAAAGTTCTTCACTCCTGTATGAACACTTATTATTATGCACATCAAGGTTAAATTTTCTACAAAACCTTTTACCACATTCCTTACACTCAAAGTTCTTTATTCTTGTATGAACATTCATAATATGCACATTTAGGGAAGATTTCTGGCTAAACCTTTTACCACATTCATTACATTCAAAGTTCTTCACTCCTGTATGAACATTCATGTGCATATTAAGGGAAGATTTCTGAGTAAACGTTTTACCACATTCATTGCACTCAAAGTTTTTTATTCCTGTATGAACACTCATATGCATATTAAGGTAAGATTTCCGACTAAACCTTTTACCACATTCATTACACTCAAAATTCTTCACTCCTGTGTGGATACGTATGTGCTGCCTTAGAACACTGTTTCTGGTGAACTTTTTACCACATTCATCACACTCAAAGTTCTTCACTCCTGTGTGGATATGTATGTGTTGCCTTAAATCACTGTTTCTGGTGAACTTTTTACCACATTCATCACACTCAAAGTTTTTTATTCCTATGTGGAAAACTATGTGCTGCTTTAGTTTATCTTTGGTCATAAACCTTTTGCCACATTCATGACACTCAAAGTTCTTCACTCCTGTGTGAGTAAGTATGTGTTTCCTTAGAACACTTTTTCTGTTGAACTTTTTACCACATTCATCACACTCAAAGTCCTTTAATCCAATGTGGAGAACTATGTGATTCCTTAGATTACCTTTTGTCATAAACTTTTTACCACATTCCTCACATTCAAAGTTCTTCACTCCTGTATGAACATTCATAATATGCATATTAAGTAAAGATTTCTGAATAAACCTTTTACCACATTCATCACATTCAAAGTTCTTCACTCCCGTATGAACATTCATGTGTATATTAAGTTGAGATTTCTGAGTAAACTTTTGACCACATTCATTACACTCAAAGTTCTTTATTCCTGTATGAACACTCATATGAACATTAAGGTAAGATTTCCGACTAAACCTTTTACCACATTCATTACACACAAAGTTCTTCACTCCTGAGTGGGTAAGTATGTGTTTCCCTAGAATACTTTTTCTTTTGAACTTTTTACCACATTCTTCACATTCCAAGTTCTTCTCTCCTGTGTGAACAATCCTGTGTTGCTTGAGGTAAGATTTGCAAGTAAATTCTTTACCACATTCATCACACATAAATTTTTTCTCTCCAGTATGAGTCAACAAATGTTGAATGAGTTTCCTTTTGTTACTAAACTCTCTACCGCATTGTTGACAGACAAACTTGTTATACTTCTCTTCTCTAACCACATTGATGGTGGCACTTCTTTCCACCTCCATCACTAACAGAGTTTTATTCTGCCACCAGGATGACCACTTTGTTGTTACTGGTGTCAGGGCTGTCACACTGTTACTGGTGTCAGGGCTGTCACACGGTTACTTCATATCTGAAACAATAACAATATCAGTCTTACATCATTTATTAAGATTTTAACATTTATTGTAATACTCTGTAGCACTTAATAATTTTTATATACATTTACTGTATCAAAGAATTAAGGAAAATAGAATTGTACTTAAACAGTAACAATGATCAAGAAGTGACTTGGAGAGAGAAGTAGGCTATATAGAGAAAAGAAAAAGGAAGCAAAGATGCAAGTGTCAATACAGTAATACTTTGTTTTGTTCTATAGCTATGGATGTGTACTATAGCTTTATATATCAATACCTGTACAATAAATACTCATAATACACTGTTGCTACGGGTGTGGAAATGTAAACAAACGATACTTAGTAGCATTGTAAAATTTAAAAAGCTGAGAGAAGAAATCAGAAAGATGAGGAAAGAACTAAATAAACAAAGCAACCAAAATGATGATGTCTTAGAATATAAAATACAAAGGAAAAGTGGGATAGAAAAGATGAAAAACTAGTTAACTTAGCTACAAGGAGGTTTATAGAAAAGATAGAAACTGTAGACGTAGTACAAAAGACAGTAGCAGTCATTTTAAAGCACATAGAAGAAAAAGAAAAGTCTATCTATCTATCTATAGCTCCGATGCCTCGCTCCCTCCGGGAGCTCCCACCTAGGGGGTGGCCACGGCAGAAGAGTCTCCAGTTTTCCCTGTTCCAACACTCCCTCCTCACTTGCTCCATCCCCCCTCCCACTTCTCTTTCTCACATACTCTTCCACTCTGTTCTGCCATCTAACCGGAGGTCTACCTCTCACACCAGGTCCCACAACTTCACTATCGTACATAAGAAGGAAAAGCAAAAGAACTTAGTGTTATACAATGTACCCGAATCATTATGCCAGAACGCAAAGAACAGAATAGATGAAGACATGTCTAAGTGCGGTGATATATTTGAAAATTCAGGAGGAATAAAAAATTTACAAAACAGAAAGTAATATGGTTAGGTAGGGATATACAAGAAGGTAAAATCAGGCCAGTATGGGTACAGCTAAGAGATGAAAAAGAAAAATGGAACATGCTAACAAAAAAATAGGAATATCAAGAGATATGACAAAAGAAGAGAGATGCTGACAAATAAAATAAGAATGAACTGAATGAAAAACACAGGTTGGTATATAAAAAATGGGAGACTCTACAGAGCAGAAAGAATCAAAACCAGATCATAAAGTCTACAGAAAAAAGTACATGTAAGGATAGAATAAACAGAAGAACAAAAATGCAGTAAAAGAAGCAAAAATTTAATTGTTCAATGTACAATGGGGCCCCTTGGATAGCGATACTACTAGTCCGCTAAAATGGTCGCTAACTTAGAAACCACTATCTGAGGGGCAATCTTCTTACCTAAAAAAAATATTATAGTCCCGCCTTCTTCAACCAAACCCCTTAATTTCCCCCCATTTTCTCCTATAAACATTAATATTCTGTTTCATTTCTTCAATAATAAAACATATCATACTTAACATGCGAAAGGATAAACAAACTTGCCTTTATACATGTATTTTCGAAATATATTTATTGATAAAAGACTGACACTGGCGGTCTACTGGCGGTCATCACGGCCCTGCTGTTGGTTCAGCCCACCATCCATCTCTCGTATCTCGCCTTCCTCTCGTCGTAACACACGCTGACGAAATTCATTCTCAATTCGAAGGGCCTCTGTTTCCTCATGTTCCCAGCCATCATACAGGTCCTCCTCAAGTTGAACAGGGGGCATGTCAACATCGTCCTCTTCGTCAGACGAGGCATTCAGTATGGCTCGTCTTTGTGCCTCAAACATTTCATGCTGCTGACTGAAAAATCGCATGATCAGTGTCTGGCTTCTTGCATTAATTTTTTCATTCAAGTTTTCAGAGAAAATTTTTGTCAGATCTCGAAAATAAACTAGGGCTTGGTCTCGAGAGTTAAATTGAAGAGCCGTGACTTTATCCTGAACTTGGGACAGCACAGCCAGGATTTCGGATAAGTCCTTCACTGTCGGTTCATTTGGCTTTATTTCTTCTTCCTTGTCCTCTTGCTTTTCCTCTTCTTTCTCTTCATCTTGGTTCAGCATTTCCTCAGCAGTTTCTTCTCTATCTTCACCTCCTACCAAGTCTACAATTTCTTCCTCCGACACACACGAGAGTTCTGGCACAGCTCTGATGACATCAGCAGTCTCACGCGCCTACACCCGAAGTCGAAGCCATGATATTATAAACACATAAATGGCCGAACAATAAATGGGACGGAAGAAAAGGTTACAACCTTACAACAATAGAGTGCCCGTGACGAGTTGAACAATGAACACTTGAATAGACGCGAGTCAGACTGTGTCACTATTAGGCTAGGGCGGTAATTTATACACGCATCAAATCCGACCTTGGCAACTCTGCTCACCCACCCGCACAAAAAAAATGAAGATCGACTAATTTTACACTGACCAGCAGGGTTCGACCTTGACAACACTGCCCACCCGCCCGCACCAAATGAAAGACCATATAGGTTCGCTAAGCAGATAAGCGCTAACCGTGCAGAATTAATCGCTATGAGAAAGTTTCTTTCCTGTCGCTATGCATGGAATCGCTACTTAAAATAACGCTATCTGAGGGGCCCCACTGTACAAGGATTTAATAAACCAAAAATGTATGAACTAGACAACTAATTGATAATGACTTAGATCTGCTATGTATGAATGAAATTCAACAGGTAATAGACAAAATTACACTGAGTATATATATATATATATATATATATATATATATATATATATATATATATATATATATATATATATATATATATATATATATATATATATATATATATATATATATATATATATACAAAAACTGAAAAAATGAGAAACGAGAAATACAGAAAGGGAGGTGGACTCATGATAATCCACAAAAATTGCAAAATTATAGAGCTAAATAAAGTGGAAACAATAAATGCAGACCTATTACAAGTAAGAGGAAACATGGGAAACATAATTGACATATCAGACCATAACATTATAGTAACAGGAGTAAAGTATCAATAGGTAAAAGGAAAAGCATTTACTAAAGGGAAAAAAAGAGAAAAAGAGAATACCACTACTATACAACAGAGGAAAAGAATCTATAGGACTAGGTGTCCTGTATACATGAAATAGAAGAAAAAATAAAGAAAGAGGAAACAGACAGCCTCACCAAATGGTACCACATCATGAAAATAAAGCAAATAAACTACTGAAAAGGACATAGGCTACAAATGGAGAGAAGACAATACAAACAGAAATATAGAGCCACCATTGATAAATGACAAGCTCAGAAAAGTTCTGAGCAGAACTCTAAACCAAAATTAAAGAAAAGCAAAAACATAAAAAGATAAAAAAAAGATGGCAAACATTATAATTTATAGAAAATACAAGAATGAGGTGCACCTCATTAAAGAATAAATTTACAAGCATGAAAGCAAGATGATGGAAGAAATACAATACAGCAAGGAGAAAGAAAGAAAAAAGACTTGGGAATATATAAATAAACTGAAAGGAACAACCCAGAACATTAAGGAAGAACTCAAGATATACGATGAAAATGGGTAGGCCTATATACTAACAGGACAAGAGATTATGATAAACTTTAAGGAATTTTGTAAGAACATCAACCAGAAACACAAAGATATCCTACCGTATGTGAAACTTGGAACCAACAAGAAAGAGAAAAATATGAAAAAGAATATAATAAAACAACACATGAGGTAGTAACAGAGAATGGAGATAAGTATCCAAGAGAGATAACAGACCATATAGGCCTACAGATGACATGTCACGTGAAGAAACAAATAAACCCTTTGGTAAGCTACATAAAAACACAAGAAAAGGTAAAAAATAAACACTGAACAAAGACAAAAACATACAGCTGCTGCTGAGCCAGATAAGCTAAAACCAGAATTACGGTATATAAGACATTTGCTCAAAGTGAAACATGCACACAAACATTAACAAAATATTTTGATAAGGTTTTGGAAAAGGGAAACATCCCAAAAGGGTGGAAAATCCCTGCAACTAAGATGATATAGAACAAGAAAAATTCTACAGGAAAAGACTTAAGGCCAATAGCTCTTAGCAACTACACATATAAAATTTTCATGTCAATTTTATGTGTAAGAATAGAGGTTCACGTACAAATAAATCAGGAAGCAATTAAGAGATATACAAGCAGTATTCACCAAAGGCCGAAGTTAGGCAGACAACCTGTTAGTATTAGCATACTGTATAGAAAATAGCTATATAAATAAGAAATCATTAATAGTTGCATCAATAGACTCCTCCAAAGCATTTGAAATAAATCAAACAATACAAAGTACACCCAAACATCATCGATACCATGACAAGAATATACCGTAAAACTCCCTAACTTCGGACACTTTTTACATGTTTTAGTGAATAACTCTGTTCATAATATTGCAATTTTAATTCTGTTGGTGTCATGTGGTAGCCAGAGAGAGTACCTACTGAATCCATAAAACAAAAAAAATTAAGCACTCTAAATTCGTGCTTTTTTTTTTTTTTTCAATTTTCAAGTGTCCGAAGTTAGGCAAAAATTTCCTAACTTCGGACAGCTCTTCCTAACTTCAGACAGGGTTTTATTTTCCCTTTAAACATAAGAATGGTTAACAGCATTGATCTCTGGACACGCTAGCTGAATTTCAGACACCTGAGTAGTTTACACAAAACCAGAAGAGGAAATGACCTCTTCTTCAAAAAAAAAAAAAACTTCACTTAAATATCAAGTTGCTACTTCACTGACTCAACAAATGTATACTGAAATAACATAATAGGACCTACATAAGGTACATAATACATAATAACATAATTCCAGGTACTAATGACACACACACCCACTTCCTGTATTCCTTGACTTGATTACCTGTATAAAATACTATAATTAAATAACTAATATAACTTTTTTCTTCAAAATAAAACTCATTACTGGTTAAGTCACCATACTGTAGCACCTTACAGGCAATAACTTTGGTACTGGTAGTACTGACAATCTTACAGAACTATATCACATATTATTTGGGTACCGGTATAATTACTTAGGCCATAGGTTTACATCTACATAAAAAATCATCCTTTGCTTGTGGTCAAGTATCAGTACCGTATTAATTTGTCTGTCCGGAGTTGGGACTTTATTCTGTAAAAAAATAGAAATATTCATTGAAAAATCATAACACGGTTATGCATGCATATATTTTAAATTTGTTTAGTGCCCTGTACTTACAGAGAGAGTCCACGTATAATCGTACCATTCACGTTCTTACAATTGAAACTCTTTGTTCTGTGTGAACAAAGTTTTGCAGGGATAAAAAATGCAGACTTTTTTCATTGCATTTGTCAAATATTTTCACCCACACATATTCAAGCTATTGTAATAGAATATATACATAATAGTCTTTGAACATTCCCCTAACTAACACCATTGTTATTTTTTGCAAATATAGCACTCTCTTCCATTACAGTTGAATTATTACATTTTTTCGCGAAATGTCCGAAGTTATGGTGCAGTCCAAAGTTAGGGAGTTTTACAGTACCAAGACCACATGACATACTGTACATTACAATAGGAGATGAGGAAAAAATTGAAATGCCCATAACAAGTGGAATTTAACAGGGCTGCACAGGATCAACAACTTTATTTAAACTAATAACGCACGATATATTAAACAAGGTGGAAGAAAAGATGGAATTGTATAATGAACTATATATTCAAATTAAATATGTTGTTTTTTACTGATGACGGACTACAGTTACTAAGTCATTCAATTGTGGAAGCCAAAAAAAATATAAGAAAGCTAATAAAGTCTAGTAAAGACTCTGGATTTTTATCAATAAAGAAAAAAGTAATGTAGTGAAATAGAAGGAATAAAGGTAGGATAACTGAATATATTTGGGTGTAAATATAGGAAATGTAAGAAACTGCTTAAAAAATCACAAAGGCATAGCGCAAGAAACAGCACACAAAATGTCAAACCTGATTTACTCCATAATACACTAGAGTTGCAATAAATTATTAATTGGAGATCAGTGGTTTTACCTAGTATATTATATGGAAGCAACGTAATGAATATAACAAAACGTGAAATAGGAAAATTACAAAGACACGAAAACAAAGTCCAGAATAATATTTTCTGTCAAAAAAAGTGGGTTTATCTCATCAGGCTAATTTCAAAATATGCTCTATATTGGAAATGGGGCATTTGTGGAGCAAATTCCATAGAGAAAAATAGTCTTAGAATGGTCTAAATAAGTGGGTAATGATGGGGTATTTATTGAAAGAATTACCATTTTGTAGCAGTATTGCCAGATCCAGCTAGGTCCCAGTATTTTGCCCCGATAATTTCTTGTACTTTACCACGATTATTTCCTGGTAGTTTGCCCAAGTTAGGTCCCGGTAGTCTGATGAGGTCTAGGTTAGGTTAATAAGGTCAGGCTAATTTCAATATTGAAAATGAGGCATTTGCGAAGGAAACACCATAGAAGAAAATAGTCTTAGAATGGTCTAAATAAGTGGGTAATGAAGGTAGAAAAGCCGTATGCATTAAAGGTAATTCTTTCAATATTTACCAATGAGGGTAGAAAAAACGTACGAGATAATGGCAATTCTTTCAATATTTATCCAAACTAATTTGGTAAATATTAAAAGAATTACCATTATTGCATACGGTTTCCTACCTTCAATACCCACTTAATTAGACCATTCTAAGACTATTTTCATCTATGGTATTTCCTCCGCATATTCAAATAGGGCATTTTGAAATTAGCCTGGCCTTACCTAACCTAATCTAGACCACAGCAGACTACCGGGACCTAACTTGGGCAAACTACCGTGACCTAACCTGGGCAAACTACCGGGAAACAATCGTGGTAAAGTACAGGAAATTACCGGGGCAAATTACTGGGACCTAGCCATATCTGGCAACACTGCTACACAATGGTAATTCTTTCATTAAATACCACTAATTCCGATGGAGATCTCATTGTGTATTTATTTACTGTCTCTATAGGTATTGGAAGTACATTTGTGGAGCAAATTCCATAGAGAAAAATAGTCTTAGAATGGTCTAAATAAGTGGGTAATGATGGGGTATTTATTGAAAGAATTACCGTTTTGTAGCAGTGTTGCCAGATCCATCTAGGTCCCAGTATTTTGCCCCGGTAATTTCCTGTACTTTACCACGGTTATTTCCCGGTAGTTTGCCCAGGTTAGGTCCCGGTAGTCTGATGCTTTCTAGGTTAGGTTAAGTAAGGTCAGGCTAATTTCAAAATGTCCTATTTCAATATGCCCTATCTTGGAAATGGGGCATTTGCGGAGGAAATGCCGTAGAAGAAAATAGAGCTAATATTGCAATTATCTGCGCCGGCGAACTACTGGTTAGGATAAGTTGGGTTAGGTAGGGTTCGGTTTCCTTTATCAATACTCAGTGGAATTATCTTGTGGAAATGTATTCTTTGATAGATATTTCAATTTTAAGATTCAACATTTCTGTAGCGGAGGGACGAACCGAGTCGGGCGGACAGTGTTACCAGATCTCCTTGGCGAAGTAACGAAAGGGCCTATATGCAGTTGTGTATATTACGCCTGACCCATCCAATCGGGATACTTTTAACTACTATCCACAGAATCTACTTTATTTCTAAAGGTCCCGAAGGACACTAGGTTAGGTTCCGAAGGATATTAGGTTAGGTCCCGAAGGACATTAGGTTAGGTCTCGAAGGTAGCCATAGTCTAGGTTAGGTTAGGTCAGGTTATTTCGTCTGGTGACCAAAAAATTAATTATCCCAATTTAATATTATAGAGTTTCCCACCCAACTGGGATACTTATTGTACATTCTTCATATGATTTCCCAAGTGTGGACAAATTAGCCTAAAACTTGGAAGTATTCCTGTATCTGGCAACACTACACGCAGAGGCGGGAAATCGGGACCCCGCTAGGAAAGCCGCACTCTAGGTTTCAAAGTAAATACATACGAATAATATTTATTCTTTTTACGTATTTCCACAAAAGAAAACAGTCTACAAAATAAAAAGGGAAAAGAAACGGGCGATTTCGGTTCCCAGAAAGTGTGAAAATCGAGGACGCAGATAATCGCAATATTTACCGAAAATAGTATTAGAATGGTCTAAATAAGTGGGTAATGACGGTAGAAAAACCGTACGCAATAACGGTAATTCTTTCAATATTTACCACTAATTACAATGGAGATCTTATTGTGTATTTATTTACTGTCTTTACAGGTATTCAAAGTACACCTGAATAAGTAGTTATTAGTGCTGGTGATTGTACTGCAAAGCTCACATTATACCATTTTATGATTCTCTTACAGTTTATATTATATTCCCCTCCTCTATCCTTTCCTTCAACACGTAGTCTAGATTAGCCTAGTTAAACAGGTAACATCGTAAAAGGTCCTGGTGCCTCTACTTCCTTTGTATTTCCTCACTGTGAGTTTGATGGTTTTCACCCGTGAGTCCGTGACTGAGGAGTGAGGCTTTTCTGACTCCTATTTATTATTGATTATTGTTATGATATGATGGTGTCGAGGGATAGCCTTTACAACGGCCCCTCTTTTTTGTTGACTAGTTGTTGCTGTGCTCCTTTAGTTTTTTTCTTTTGTTTTCCAACACCTATAAAGGTATTCTTTTATATTGTCTAGACATTTTGCATTGTTAAATAGCATTTCTCCAAAGACGTTTTCCCTGTATTCAATATGAGGTTGTTGCAATTCTCTTAATTTTCGTATTTTTTTAATGTAGGCTATACAGTACAGACAAGCACAAAATTTTCTAAGTTCTGTTCCACATATCCTGTATCTTGTTTCTATGTCCTCTTGTCTGAATCTTCTTCTGTCTGTGTATTGTCATATATTTTCCCTGTCATTCTCAATTCCTTTTCCATTTTCTAATAGATCTTTCGGGTAATCTTGTCTTCCATTTCATCTCTCCCACATAAGCGCTACCACCTCCACCAAGAGGAACACCGGCCACGTCTCTCCAGCACGACATAATGACGGTACAACCCCCGCCAACAAGGACACCAGCCTTAATTGTCTCTCCAATGCCACGCACTAACACCTCCTCATCTACCAAGACGAACACCAACCATGGCCCGTGACCTACTGGCAGCCACCCTCTACGCCCAGCAGCAGCCGCACTCTCCTATGGGTGGAGGACCTGGGGTCGGGTGAGCAGTTCCTCGTGGACTCCGGGTCTGAGATGAACGTGGTACCCTCTATGCCGAAGGACAGGGACACCCAGGCATCCACTGCCTACGATCTGCTGGCGGCAAACCTCTCCCCGATCGCCACCATCGGCACAAGAAGCAGGACTATCACCCTCATCCATGAAGATTGGTTCGTGTGGCCGTTCGTGGTGGCAGAAGTACCATACCCGATCCTAGGGATGGACTTCCTCACAGCACACGACCTCTTGATAGACCCCAAAGGCAGGCGGCTCATTCATCAACCAATGGGTGCCATCATCCCCACATGCCCTTGACTCTGTACTACACCTTTCATCACCCACATCTTAAAATCCAGCAGGTATGACGATCCTTCAGGAGTTCCCAGCGCTTCTAACAACATCACCACAGGTGGTTCCCAATGACCCAGGCATCAGGTACACAATCATCACTACCGAACCCCTGTGCTTCGCCAAGCCCTGCTGTATGCCACCTGAGCGGCTGGAGGCGGCGAAAAGGGATTTCGAAGTAACGCTGCAGCAGGGTATCACCAGGCCATCCGACAGCTCCTGGGCGTCACCACTTTACATGGTACCCAAACAACAGGAAGGTGAGTGGAGGGCATGCGTCGACTACATAGCACTGAACGCTGCCAATACGATGGACAGGTACCCTATACCGCACGTTCTGGATCCCACTCCAAGCTCCAGGGATGTGCAGTCTTTTCAAAGATTGACCTGGTCCGTGCCTTCCACCAGTTCCCTGTCACTATCAGAAAGACGGCTATCACCACACCCTTCGGCCTCTTCGAGTTCCCATCCGTTCAGACCTTCCAACGCTTCATGGACAGGGTGCTGAGAGGACTTGACTGGGTTGTGGTGTACATTGATGATATCCTGGTGGTGTCACAGTCCCACTCCATGCACCAGCAACACTTGAGGGAGCTCTTCAGCTGCCTACATCAATACGACCTGAAGGTACACCACTAAGTGCATCTTGGAAGCGGACAGCCACGACTTCCTCAGCCACAAGGTCACCCAGCACGGCATCACACCTCTCCCGCAGAAGGTAGATGGTATCAGAGAGTTTCTGCTACTCGACACCACCAGAAAGCTACGAGAGTTCCTCGGGGTGGTGAATTATTATCATTGCTTAATGCCACATGCCACTGCTGCCTTAGCTCCACTCCATGATCTCCTGAAGGGCCTGAAGAAGGGTTCACAGAAGTTGGTGTGAAACCACTCGGCTGAGGAGGCGTTCCACTCTATTAAGACTAAGCTGGCAAACACCACGCTCCTCGCCTACCCCACACCTAACATCCTGTAACACCCCTAATTTTTATATGTATTGTTATTTAGGATATTTACGGGTATTATAACACCCACTCCGGGGTGTTAGGCTATGGGTATATCTTCTAGGTGGTACGCCAGGTTATTGACACGCATTCTCTTGTTGGTGCTTTACTTATACATAGGCGAATGGTCCAACTGAAAAAGTTTCCCTAAATTAGCAAAATATCTATTACATATTGCAGTACAAAAAAATTCATTGTAATGAATTCACAGTAGTTATTAACAATTTAAAACAAACTAGATGCAACAATTAATCAAATTCTCCGAAAACTAGAATAAACAGATCCAATAGCTATGAACATTTTGGTTATTTTAGCAAAGACAGAAGGTATGAAAAAATGCTAAATTGTCTAAAACACTATGGAAGTACAAGGCTGGATGGAATATATCTTATTCATGTCAAAAATAACACAGAAAACAATTATTATGCCCATGTACAGTCACAGCCAACAGTTCTGATACATAGGGGTATGACAAGTAAACACTTGACATCTTTCCTCAAGCTGGGAGTTGTATATTATACCTATAGACTACGAATTAGCTTTGTTTTCAGTAAATCATCACAATCTAATCAAAACAATGGTTGGATATCTATGAGAGTCGCCTCCACGGGTAACGAAACTTATTTCTGTGATTGTACATGATAAAAAATGGGCTTGGGGAGCCTTGATTGATGAGTTACTGCAACTGCTCTAGCAAACCAAATGTCAGAGGTTAACAGTCACTAAGAAAGTTGTATCCATTAGTGGCGTTTTGTTAAGTAAATACTGACTGACAACACATGACACTATGACAATAGGAAACACTCACCAAACTCTGGCGTTCTTACAGGTATGCAAGAAAATATCCACAGGTATGCAAGAAAATATCCACAGGTGTGCACAGAAAATATCCACAGGTATGCAAGAAAATATCCACAGGTGTGCACAGTCGGGATATCACTGACAGACTAACCCCGCCAGCCGGCTCCTTGCTCCAACCAGAGCTCGGCCTACCTCCCTGCTGTTTGCCACCAGAGCGCAGCACCTGGAGGTACTGGTTTGGTGGTCATAGTTTGGTCCTACCGCATAGTTAATAATTAAGTCATAGTGACATTGACAATAATAATGGCACAATGAAAAAACAAATAAAAAGGTTAATGTAATAGTGATAAACAAATACACACAAACACCACCGCTGTACCGAACAGCAGCAGCAAACACACAACAAACTACCACAAATAAAACAATGCAAACGAGCTACAACCATCCATCACCAAATCACCAACCATCAGCAATCACCAGGTGTTACAGGTATTATATATTTATATGTATTAGAATAGGCTTTTAGTGTAAGATTGTAGGGAGTAGCCAGGCTGAGATTATCACTGACGAATAATCTCGGTGGTGGGCTTCTTCAACATAAAATGTTAATATGAGAAAAGTACAAATAATTTTTATAGTTAGAGGTTATAGATGAATAATGGAAATAATGATTATAGTTAGGTAAATAGGTTAAAAAGAGGAATAATTGAAACTTACTAACGCTTTCAGAGCCCGTGTCGCACTGTTTTTCGGGAATAACTCTGTAACTAAAGGTTGGATCAGTATGATGTTTTGCCACGGGTTATTTCACACCTTCCGCTAATTTTTGGCACTATAATGGATTACCAACAGTGAATAATTAAGGCACTTGTCCCCGAGAAATGCGTCATTTTTATGAAATTACACACTGGGATACGAACGATCATAGTGTGACGTATATACCATGTCAGTCCACAGGCTCCACCCATCCCCTTCTTTCTCTCCCCCACCCTACTCTCTCTCTGGTCTCGAAACTTTGTTCGAAAATACAACACGGTCACAAGCTTTGTCATATATATTGGAAGCATTTATTATGTGTATTGGTAAACTATTACCTGCTGGTGTCACTTACAGATCAGGGCGGACGTAGGGTTAATTATTATTACTTCACATATATTTAAATACTGAAGCTTTATTTCATGTGAGACAAACTGGTTTCAGTACTGATGCAATATTCGAAACTCGTGTTTCTCACATGAATGAATGTATTTTTATTTGGATATATGTGTTGTAATATGTCCATAATGTTTATAACATGTTACTCATTATCAATATAATACGTTTATTTACATGATATTTATTAGAGAACATATTGACAAATTATAATTGGGTTTTTTTCGCCTTAGCAGACGACTGAATTTCGGGTCAATTCATAGCTGTCACTGTTACCAGATACAACACCAGCATATTGGTGAATGAGGTGGCCTTGAGTCATCTGTGTGCAACTGTACATAGAGTACAGCCGCATGACAAAAGCGTTCCTACAGACACGTGGACAATGTAACATCTTCGTCATGACGGACACTGTTGGCTCTCACACAGCATCTGACTGTGTGTAAAGCACTTCGTCCATGTGTACCCATTTCACACGAATGAAACACACCACTCCTGAATTCCAACAAAGCATTGCTATCCCGTCAAACACTGGCGTTATCGTACACAACTCTACCACATATATATCCTTGTTGTTATGTATCACTATATGATAAAAAGTGATAACAATAACATTAAAACATAACGCCTGCTAACATTATATACCTATACATATTTTTAGGACTAAAGCTTGTGACCGTGTTGTATTTTCGAACAAAGTTTCGAGACCAGAGAGAGAGAGAGAGAGAGAGTAGGGTGGGGGAGAGAAAGAAGGGGATGGGTGGAGCCTGTGGACTGACGTGGTATATACGTCACACTATGATCGTTCGTATCCCAGTGTGTAATTTCATAAAAATGACGCATTTCTCGGGGACAAGTGCCTTAATTATTCACTGTTGGTAATCCATTATAGTGCCAAAAATTAGCGGAAGGTGTGAAATAACCCGTGGCAAAACATCATACTGATCCAACCTTTAGTTACAGAGTTATTCCCGAAAAACAGTGCGACACGGGCTCTGAAAGCGTTAGTAGGTAGATTGATAGGGATAGAGAAATACGTGGTGATTAGGAGGTGAATGTAAAATAATTTATTGGAGACAGGGAATAACCTGCATTTATAATTATAATGTATAATTACGAAGCTAACATTCCTATACTGTTACCTGCAATTTAATTGTAACTTACATAGAAAATTAATTAGATTAGTTAGGGACTAAAGTCGGGACAGTACATTTTCTTGTTGGCGGAACAATACATGCCTTGAATATGTAAATTACAGTAATATAAAACTTTAAACAAGGGAAAAGGCAAGGTATTTGAGCTCACTAATATGTTTAAATCATGTTATGTAATTATATACACCAGTAAGGGTAGAACTGATGGATTTGCCAGAAATTGAGATGAAATGGTCACTACTTTGCTTAAGGGAGAAGTGAGGAGGGAGTAGCCTTCAGTATTTCTTCCTCATTCTGATGTCGTCTGCATGGGTGACAGGTAAGGGCTAAACTCGCTCTCATCATATATCGTGTATTGTGAATATAGTGTGGTGAATCTATTAGTCCCGTGATGGGATATAACTAACTAAAGAGTATTGTGTGTTCACATTCAGACATAGTAGTTGATGTATGTTTTTTCTCAAGCTCATTCTGATCTCGTCTGCATGGGTGACAGCCATTATAGCATTCTCCCTTGGTGTAAAGTGACTCATGTGGTACTCAAAATTTAATGAAACATTGCTGGCAATTCTAAGTTTATTATTGTAATATTGAGATTAGGATGTGATTTTTTTTTATTAGTATTAATTATATTTCGGCCTTGTTGTGTAAAGTTTATTATTAGGGATTTTTTGGGGTATTAAGGGAGGGGGGACACTTAATGTAATATTTTTTATATGTACTTAGCTCTGTCACTAGCGAGACACGGAATTGTTCCTGTCCTAGTAGACAGAAAAGGGAGTAGGAACTATATTAAGGGGGGGGTGATATTTAATAGTAATAATTGTTCATTTTTGGATTTATGTGGGTTAGCTCTGTCAACTGGCGAGACAAGGAATTGTTCCTGTCCTAGTTGACAGAACGGGGAGTAGTAGATATTAGTAAGGGAGGGGGGAAAAGAAATTATTATTGTATTGTTTTGTTCACGTACAATAGGTTGATAAAATAAACGGGTTTATAATTGTCTGAGTATTTTCGTCACCGATATAACAAATAGACTGTGTTCCTTTATAGATAGTTGTAGATTATTAATTCCAATCACTGATCGTATCCCTGTTAGAATTGTAGTCTGGGTTGCTTACTCGCGAGCCTTCTTAACGTAACGTTACGCTACCCTTCCGGTGTGTGCTCACTTGGTTCCTCTGATCGACTTTGGTCTGGTGGTGGCAGCGTTTACCCAGTACTGGAGAGGAGCTGGACTTGTCCTTTGTATGATTTATTTTTGGTATTCGCAAGGCAAGTCCTGTTCCTCATTGGTATCTTTTTTTTTTTTCCAGACCAAATTGATACATCTATAGGATAGAGTTGTAGCATACACTGGTTATTTTTTTTTTATTTTGTTAAAGGCAGTGGGTTTTTGTTTCCCTCCAAGTAATAGTAAAAATAGTAATATCCAAGAGTAAAGTAAGAGGACAAAAATCGAGCTTTTACAATCCCAACATCAATATACACTGACTCTTCTGCGGACGCCATCGTGGCCATCCTCCAGGTGGATGGCATACTGAGACCCATTGCCTTTCATAGTAAGCAGCTAGAACCACCCCAAAGGAAGTACAGGGCCTTCGACAGGGAGTTGGTAGCGATATATGATGCTGTCAGACATTTCCGCAACTTCCTCAAGGGCAAGGCATTCCACATAAGGATGGACCACCAGCCCTTGAAGGCGTTGATGCAACAGCAGGGCTCCAACTGGTCTCTGAGAGTGTCTCACCATCTAGTCTACATCTCGGAATTCACCAGGGACATCTGCCACGTCAAGGGCAAGGATAAAACCTTGGCAGATGCCCTTTCAAGATCTATGCCTCTTCACCCTCTCCACTAGGGACCTCCACTGAACTATACCACCATCGCTGCCACACAAGACTCTGATGCCGACCTGCAGCAGCTCTTGGAGGGCGACACAGGACTCTGCTTGCAGCGTATCACCACCCCTGACAGCAAGACTGACCTGTAATGTGATGTGTCATGTGGCAGCTCTCACCTCTACATCCCGCCAGATTTCAGGATTCAGGTATTCTTCCACTTCCACTCCCTCAACCACCCAGATGTAGCCGGCACCCTGTGCCTCATCAGCTGCTGCACCGACTGGCCAGGGATGTGAATGGAGGTAAAATAGTGGGTTGCCGCCTGCGTCCACTGCTAATGGGCGAAGGTGGGCCGCCACACACGACCACCACTCCACGACTTCCCCGTACCCACCTGCAGGTTCCACACGGTGCACGTGGACATTGTAGGGCCCCTGCCTCTTTCTCACGGACACCGCTACCAATATACCTGCGTGGACAGGGCCTCGCTCTGGTGTCCGGCTACCCCCATGGCTGACATCACCGCCGAAGGAACTGCACGCCACTTCCTAGCCGACTGGGTCGCCACCTATGGTCCTTCTGCTGTCATTGTTACGGACCAGGATACCCAGTTTGAGCAGAGAGTGTGGTGGGACATGCTGCAGTTCCTCGGTACTTTGACGCCAGAGGACCACAGTCTACCACCCACCCAGCAATGGTATGGTGGAGCAGTTGCACCACCGCCTCAAGGAGGCATTCAGGGCCATGCATGGCCCTGGACTGACGCCCTGCCCCTCATCCTCAACATACGTACTACTGTAACACTGCTATTTTTATATATGAGTATTTACGGGTAATAGGGTAGGCTTTTAGTATAAGATCGTACGGAGTAGCCAGGCCGAGATTATCAATGACGATGATAATCTCGGTGGTGGGCTCCTTCTGAAAATTTAACATATGAAAAGTACAAATAATGTTTATAGTTAGATGTTATAGATGAACAATAGAAATAATGATTATATTTAGGTAAATAAGTGAAATAGAAGAATAATTGAAACCAAGGTGGATTGATAGGGATAGGAAAATACGTGTTGATTAAGAGGTGAATGAAAAATATTAATTGGAATACAGGGAGTAACCTGCAGTTATAATTATAATTTATAATTACAAATCTAACTCTCCTATGATGGTATCTGCATTTTAACTGTAACTTTGTAACGTGTGGTTACTATGTAGAGAAGATGTTATCTTCACTTGGGGTTAATGACAAATAAGTTTGTGTTGGTTTAGTCTAGTCTGTTTATTGCTGTCATATTGGTGTACGTGTGTTCATATTTCTTTTTGATACGTTACATGTAAAGTTCTATATCTAACCTGGAATATGTTTAATCATATACATAAAGGTTGCCTGCTACAATACTCCCCTCCTTAGTGACGAGGAAGGAGGAATGATACAGTCTTCTTATGGCGTCCTCTTGCGTTGTGGAGAAGTTGTAGAACGTATCAGTAGTGCGGAGTTGTAGGCGTAGTTATTGTTGTTGTAGTGGTCGATGTCGTAGAGTGGAGTGTAGCAGGAAAGCTGGTGCGTGTGCGCGTGAGTGCAAGCGCGTGTGTTAGCGTGTTGCTGCAGTGCCAATTAAATGGAAGTCAATGAGTCCCTGAGCTTACGATTTTTAAAGCGTCTTCTATTTATGTCACTCGATCAACCCGGGTTGGCAACCTGTGTTGCTCCGAAAGACCCGGGTTGTCAGGGCCTCCATGAGCTCCGAAAATATTACCCTAGAATCGAGCCAGTTTTACCCTAAATTACTATGTATTACCCTACAAAATCGGCAACATCGTAACTTTGAATAATGTAATGCATTATTACACAGTCATTTAGGATCATATATAAGAAAAAACTAAAATAAATTCTATTTGTAAAGATCATCATGTTTATCAGTGAAAGAAAATAAACTTACGGTATCTGGGTTATGCCCCAATACACTGTATTATGGATAATTTGATGGGTTCAGCAAAATTGTAAAGCAACGTAAATATGTAGCCTCAGTATTAATTAACTTTCAACTTTCTTTTCATGTCTACAACAGCTTTGTGTACTATTCTTAATTTTCGATAGATTTTGACATATAAAATATGTTTTGCCTATGAATTACCCTAAAATTACCCCAAATTAAGCATTACCCTAAACACTACCCTAAAGAGGATCTAATTACCCTAGTTTAGGGTATTTTACCCTAAAATGGAAGCACTGCGGGTTGTATGGTGTAAATAGAACACGCCGACCACCAACCCGGGTTGATATTCCTTTGTTTGTAAACATTGAAGATGGCATCACAAGACTCAGCAGAGCAGTTTTTCCCAGCATTATGCTCGGCACTCTCAGAATCTGATGACAAATCGAGTATTTCCCTACCTATATATATTACTAGCTGCTCCGCCGCCCTTCGGGCGGCTAGGAGCTGCTAGCTCTTGCGGAGGGCTGGCGGCCTGCGGCCGCCCTTCCACCGCCCTTCGGGCGGTTTGGAGCAGATCGGGCGGTGGGTGGATAGAAGGAAGGGAAGGAGGGAAGGAAGGGGGAGAGGGAGGGATGGTTTAGTGGTTAGATACTCTATAGGACAATACTGAGAATCAATATGACAATGGTGTTTGATACTGGATTACAAAAATATTCAACCAATCTGAAAATAAAAATGGCAATAATGAAAATCAATTAGACAAAACTGAAACTCAATAGGACAATACTGAGAATCAATATGACAATGGTGTTTGATACCGTAGCAGGAATCAAGACGTCAAGAAAATATGTTACAAAAATATTCTACCAATCAGAAAATAAATATGGCAATAATGAAAATCAATTTGACCAAACTGAAACTCTATAGGACAATACTGAGAATCAATATGACAATGGTGTCTGACACTGGATTACAAAAATATTCTACCAATCTGAAAATAAATATGGCAATAATGAAAATCAATTTGACCAAACTGAAACTCTATAGGACAATACTGAGAATCAATATGACAATGGTGTTTGATACTGGATTACAAAAATATTCTACCAATCTGAAAATAAATATGGCAATAATGAAAATCAATTTGACCAAAGTGAAACTCTAGAGGACAATAATGAGAATCAATATGACAATGGTGGCCTATCTTGGAAATGGGGCATTTGTGGAGGAAATGCCATAGAAGAAAATAGTCTTAGAATGGTCTAAATAAGTGGGTAATGAAGGTAGAAAAATGGTATGCAATAACGGTAATTCATTCAATAGTTACCAAAATATTATACCAATATGGTAGAAATCAATCATAAAAATGGATAAAATTTAATAATAGGTAAAATAAATCGTGAACGACAATATACTTACTGAGATAACGCATAAACAAATCGAATAATATCCGTGCTGTAGCCTAAAATATGTTCATGAGCTGTTGATTTCTGGACCAGTATCAGACACTATATTGCTTCCACCCCCCCCCTCTATTTTCTTATGTATATTATTATTTCGCTTCCACGTTTCGTTATTTGTGGTTTCGTTGTATGTGAAAATAAATATGGCAATAATGAAAATCAATGTGACAAAAGTAAAATAAATCGTGAAAATAAATATGGCAATAATGAAAACCTATTTGACCAAAGTCGCTCACGTTTTCTCATTTTTAGGGAGGTTTTAGGGGTAACTACTTTATTACTCATGGCGCTGCTGTACGCAAACCAGTGGACCTAGGAAACTTTAGTTTACAGATTCTGGTGTGTAAAATCAAGCTCTACAATTCTGTAAGAAAAAATTTACCTAAATGAAAGTTTAAACATCACGCTGTTTTTGCGGTTCATGCGGGAAGGCTGAAATGTGGTATGGTGATTCTGTAGATTTTTCCCCCTGTATTTTATTATTATTTCGATTCCACGTTTCGTTATAAGTGGTTTCGTTGTATGACCCCCCCTAAACCTGAAGGGGATCAAGACTCACCTACATGCAAATTTTGAGGACACAAAGTTGGACGGTGTAGGCGTGCATCGCGGACACACACACACACACACACAGACAGAATCTTGGCTTTATGTATATAGATGTTGATAGTGTAGTTATGGGCTTCACAAGTGGGAATGCGACTGATGCCAGCCATTGGCCATGTGTTAGCTTCATTAAAAAGCTACTCTCAGATTGTTCAGGGATCTGTGCAGCAGACCATACTTTGCAATTGCAAGGAGTATAATTTGTGGCTGCAACTAGGACAGTAACCATTCCCGACAAATTGGAGAAACTTATGTTTTTTTCATACTAGAGTCGATAAGAAAATCTGTAAATATTGAATGAATTACCGTTATTGCGTAAGGTTTTTCTACCTTTCTTACCCATTTATTTAGACCATTCTAATACTATTTTCTTCTATGGCATTTCCTTCACAAATGCCTCATTTCCAAGATAGGGCATACTGAAATTAGCCTGACCTTACCTGACTTTACCTAACCTAACCTAGACCGCATCAGACTACCGAGACCTAACCTGGGCAGATTACCGGGACCTAACCTGAGCAAACTACCGGGAAATAACCGTGGTAAAGTACAGGAAATGACCGGGAAAAAATACTAGGACCTAGCCGGATCTGGCAACACTGCTACTAAACTGTAATTCTTTCAATAAATACCAGAAAAACTTGAGCATGCTTACAAGTATGATTATTAACCTAATCAATAGTGAATGTACTTCTGTAAATAATGATTTAGGTTTAACTGTTGATTTCATTTATGGCAAACATGGTTCTGTAAAAGTAGGTTAAAATTAAATACATGATTGTTATTATTATTATGTGTATATTTAATCTCCGGGACTGTGGGAAGCCAAATGGTAAATGGAGTTCAGGGTAGATAAGGAATGCATAACAGGAAACCGGTTATTTAAAGGAAAATTAAAAAATAACAAAATCCATTCTGGAAGTTGAGAAAAGAAATGGAAATCACTTGAAAATTAAAAAGACCCTGAACAAACAATAAATTACTACAAGAATGGGGATCTGTTGAAAAGGATATTCCCTGCCCTAACATCTGATCTCTAGACAAATAATATAATTAGGTTTACCAGGTTCCCAACTCCAGTCCAACACACACCCACACTACACAACATAAAACTGAATCAATTTAACAACTTAAAATTCTAGATACAGTATTCTCTTGTGACAATAAACCAGCAACTAAGGCCAGTATAAATCAATACAGTACATAAAAAATACAACACAAACTAGGGCCATTCAGAATAAACTAGTATATATACATATTGCATCAAGGATGATATTTCTTTATTCACTGTCAGACTCATGTTTTCATGATTTTTCATAATTTTCATTAAATATTTAAGTAGGTCTACATCTTAAGTGAGTAGCTTTCTCACTTCAGTATTATGGGATGGTGGAAGTTAACCTCCACCTACTACCCGCAGTTGATGTGATGGCACAGTCCCTTGTTGTGAAGTACCAGTGGAAGCACTTGCTTCTGTTGTTGGGGGAATTGGAGCTGTTGTAGGTGGCTGTATATTCACTAATGATGGTACAGCAGGTGATGGTATGGGAGGTAATGGCACACCAGGGTCCAAATCGGGTTTTTGATATGTTGGTTCCAACACACATGTTTCTATTGCAGCATAGCTATTGTGGCTGGAACCAGCTTCATAAGAACAACCCTATGGGTAATATATAAGGTTTTAAAAATTTAACACAGAAACACCTCAAAAGTACTACTTCAAGTAGAGCAAAAGATAAGGAATATATAATTTTACCGAAACAATTTTGGACATTTAAATAATCCCAGGGTCTACTTGTTTGAAGTTTGATGGGTAATATTGGTAAGCAATCCATAAAATATTTAATATTTTTCTGTTCTTGAATCAGCCAGACTTAACCCAAGCTAACTGAACTGGACTTGACCAAATTATTGGGACCTAACCTGGGTAAATTACCAAGATCTATCAAGGGCAGACTACTGGGACTTAACTTGGACAAACAACAGTGTGTAGAGCCTTGTAAATTAAGTTAGTGGGTCAAGCATGGTCAAAATGCACTGGTACCCTTTAATTTCATCATAAAAATAATGGAATACAAATCAGAGATATAAAAAAGTGGCACATCTTTCAATAATATTTCCTGGTTACTCTATCCACACTTTGGTGTCCAGTATTTCAATCAACAATTTCTATAACATGTCAGGCTGATATTTGCGAGGAAAAACTGCAGTCACAGGACTCTTCTGTACTTCAGTCCAGCACCATCCTGTTGAGTTGGCTAGTTTTACAAAATAATAGACATTTCCCTCAAATGCTACTGATTAGGGTACTCATGCCACTTCAAAATCATATTTCCTTTATGTATTTTGAAGATAAAGTCTCATATTATGCTAAAATGTCATATATAATTCTGTAAGAGGCCTTGCCAGTTATTGTTGTAAAAGCGCTATTTTTGTCCCCTTAGGTTACTCTTTGATTTTACTCTTTTTACTCTACTTGTGGAGGGAAACAAAAATCTACTGCCTTTAACAAAACAAAAAAAAAACAACCAGTGTACGCTACAACTCTATCCTATAGCTGTATCAACCTGGTCTGAAAAAAAAACAAGATACCGATGAGGAACAGGACTTGCCTTGCGAATACCAAAAATAAATCATACAAAGGACAAGTCCAGCTCCTCTCCAGTACTGGGTAAACGCTGCCACCACCAGACCAAAGTCGATCAGAGGAACCAAGTGAGCACACACCGGAAGGGTAGCGTAACGTTACGTTAAGAAGGCTCGCGAGTAAGCAACCCAGACTACAATTTTAACGGGGGTACGATCAGTGTTGTGAATGGAGAACTAACCTCTAAATAGGTACACAGTCTATTTGTTATATCGGTGACGGAAATACTCAGACAATTATAAACCCGTTTATTTTATCCACCTATTTGTTACAAGTACAAGTTCCCTATAATAATAATTTCTGTCCTAATATTACCTACTCCCTTTTCTGTCAACTAGGATAGGAATAATTCCGGGTCTCGCCAGTTGACAGAGCTAACACATAAATCCAAAACAAAAACAATTATTACTATGAAATATCCCCCCTCCCTTAATACAGTTCCTACTCCCTTTTCTGTCTACTAGGACAGGAATAATTCCGTGCCTCGCTAGTGACAGATCTAAGTACATATAAAAAAAAATATTACATGAAGTGTCCCCCCTCCCACAATATTTCAAATAATTCCTAATAATAAATTTTGCACAATAAGGCCGAAATATAGTTAATACCAAAAAAAAATAACATCCTAATCTCAATATTATAAATGAAACTATAAAATTGCCGGCAAATGTAGTTAATTTTCTTAGTACCACGTGGTTCACTAAACACCAAGGGAGAATGCTATTTAATGGCTGCCACCAGCAGAGACGAGATCAGAATGAGCATGAGAAAAAAAACATACTTTACTTACTATACCTGAATGTGACCACACAATATTCCTTAGTTAGTTATATCCCATCACGGGACTTAGTAGATTCACCACACTATATTCACAATACTATATTTATGATGAGAGAGAGAGAGTTGGAACTCTTACCTGCCACCAGCAGAGACGAGATCAGAATGAGGTAGTAGCAACTCAGGGTACCGCCTCGCCATCTCCCCCACTCTCACTCTCTTAAGCAAAGTAGTGACCAACTCATCTTAATTTCTGGCAAATCCATCAGTTCTACCCTTACTGGTGTATATAATTACATAACCTAATTTAAACATATAAGTGAGCTCAAATATATTGCTTTCTCCCTTGTGTAAAGTTTTACACTACTGTTATTTACATATTCAAGGCCTGTATTGTTCCGCCAACAAGAAAATGTACTGTCCCGACTGTAGGCCCTAACTAATCTAATTAATTTTCTAAGCAAGTTACAATTAAATGCCGGTAACAGTATAGGAATGTTAGCTTCGTTATTATATATTATAATTAGAAATGCAGGTTATTCCCTGTCTCCATTAAATTATTTTACATTCCTTTCTTAAATCACCGCCTGGCTACTCCCTACAATTCTACACTAAAAACCTATTCTAATACATATAAATATACAACACCCGTAAATATCCCAAATAATAATACATATAAAATAGGGGTGTTACATTGTTTATGTAGGATCAGCTGATGAGCAACCCATAAAAGTTGCCAGATACCGCCACGTAACCCTGCTATCGAGATGGGTTGCTCCGGGTTGGGGTGTCCAGGGTTGCCTGGTGTAAATAGAACATGCGAAATCGACGATTCGAGCAACCGGGTTGCCTGACCAGTGTTGGTCTGGCATAAATAGAAGACGCCTTTAATGTCTACAACAAGGTCGAAGTTTGTCAAAAAAATCGGTGCCCAAAATGGCATGTGCGTGCGAGAGTGTGTGTGCATGCGTGTGCGTCCGCAGGCCTGTGTGCGTGCGTGTGTGTCCGCAGGTGTGTGTGTTCGTGCATGCGTGTATGTCCAAAGGCGTGTGTGCGCATGCGTGTGCGCGTGCATGCACGTGTGTCTGCAGGCGTGTGTGCGCGTGTGTTTGCAGGCGCGTAGGGATGCTGTTCCAATGGAAGTCAATGACCCCAGGGCTTACGATTTTTAATGTCGACAACAGTGTCGAAGTTTGTAAAAAAATCGGCGCCCAAATTGGCTTGCGCTTGCTTGCGCAGCCTGGCACTTGACACAGGTGCGAGTCCAACTCCTGACGTCTTTATTGATGCCCGACCAAATGAATCTTGAACGCATCATTTCTTGTGAAGCTCGTATTCCAGGGTGAGAGAGGTTATACAGTTGATGGAAGAGAGGGTACCGATGATTCTTTGGCAGGGAAGGTCTGTTAGTGCCAGTAAATGTGTCCACATAGCTCTGCGAGTTGAAGAGACTGCTGTGACAGCGCATCTGCTGGTGCATTCTCAATTCCTTTGATACGTCGAATGTCAGTTGTGAACTATGAAATTAAGTCCATTTGGCGGAGCGTAGAGGTGAATGATCGGTAGCAATGACTTGTGGCATGCCTGCGTTGGTAGCATGCTTAATTCAGCTCCGGTGGCAGGAGGGCAGATGCGTGGCTAGATTTTGTTAGACTAGATGTAACGGGTTATTTGCTGCTAATTACCCCGGGGTCACCATTTGTAGAATGTGGTTACCTTCACTTGGGGTCAATGGCAAACAAGTTTGTGTTGGCTTAGTCTAGTCTGTTCATTGCTGTCATATTGGTGTTCGTGTTTTCATATTTCTTTTTGTTACGTTACATGTAAAGTTCTATATCTAACCTGGAATATGTTCAATCATATACATAAAGGTTGCCTGCTACAACTTACTCAGAGAAATTATTTTAGTAGGATGGTCTATTAGGATCTTGTCAGGACGGTACAATTTCTTGATGGCGGAACAATACATGCCTTGTATATGTATACTATAGTAATATAATACTTTAACCTAGGAAGAAGGCAATGTATTTGAGTAAGGGAATATGTGTAAACCATGGTATGTAACTGAATATACATCAGTAGTGGTGGAACTGATAAGAATGCCATAATTTGAAATAAGGGGTGGAGAGGAGGTGAGGAACAGAGTAGCCTACTCTCTTTCATTCGCATTCTGCTTCCGGCTTTTGGTGTTAACACGTAAGACCTCAAGCTAGCTCTCGTTTGTCCCTTATATCTTGTAACATTACTGAAGATATTGTGAATGGTGAATAGGTTAGTCCAGTGATGGAAAGTAAATAACTGAAGGATATGGGGTGTTCACATGAGGACATAGTAACTAATGCATGCTTTTTTTGTTCTCATTCTGCTTCCGGCTTTTGGTGATAACAGATGGGAGAAGTCGCCATTTAGTAACAAACCTTTGAGCAACTTGACACACATGTGGTGAATAATACTAATAATAATTGCTGGCAATTCACAATTAGAACAATATTATTAGGATATTGATGCTAGGATGTATTAGGATATTGATGTTTAGGATGTGATTTTTTTAAAATATTGTGGTCATTGTTTAAGAAAGGTGGATTTAAGAGTGTTTAGATCTCTGTAAACTAGCGAGACACGGAAGTCTTCCTGTCCTAGTGACAGAATGGGGAATAGGAACTATTAATAAGGGAGGGGGGAAATATTAATGTATTATTATTATATAAATATAAGTGTACTCGTGTGATGATATTATAAATAAACGGGTTTATAATTAGTTGAGTATTTCCGTCACAGATATTAACAAATTGAGTGTGATCCTATATAGATATTGGTTCTCAATTCACAACACTGATCGTACTCCCTTTAAAATCTTAGTCCGCGTTGCTTACTCGCGCTCCTAAATAAGCTAACGCTACGCTACCCCTCCGGTGTGTGTTCACTTGATTCCTCTTGTCAACTTGGTTTGGTGATGGCAGCGTATACCTAGTACTGAGGAGGGGCTGGACTTGTCCTTGTATTGGCAAGGCAAGTCCTGTTCCTCATCAGTCTTTTTTTTTCCAGACCAGGTTGATAAAGTGATAGGATATAGTAGCATACACTGGTGTTTTTTGTTTTGTTAAAGGCAGTGGGATTTGAGTTCCTCCCAGAGTAAATTAAGGGGAACAAAAATCTTTCCGTTACACTACCACCAAGGAGGACCTCAACCACTCGCCGGCGGAGCTGGTATTTGGGGAAGAGTGCGCCTCCCCAGCCAAGTAACGTCCCTTAACCTTGACACCTCCAATCTCACCTTCCTCCCGGCGCTGAAGTCAGCAATAGCCACAGCGGAACACACACCCACACGACACACAAACCTCACATTCCACCTAACCTGTACAATGCTCCTCTCTTCCTGCGCACGGATGTGCACCGTTCACCCCTACAGGCACCCTACACCGGACCATACCCGGTTGTCGCCAGGACGAAGTCGACCGTCACAATCCAGGTGGCAGGACAACCATACGTCACGTCCTGGGAGCGGGTAAAGCTCGCCAAACACACACCACTAACACACCCACCACCTTCACAGCCATCCATGTGACACCCTACCTCAAACCCTCTATTACCCACACATCCACCACTCTACCACGCCACACAAGCTCCTTCAGACACTCATACCTGAGCGCCTCTCCCAACACCACCCATGCCAGCCCCTCTCCTACCTCTTCCTACCCCTTACAACCGCACCCCGCTCCTACCTCTTCCACCCGCGCTTTCACAAACACCAACACACATAACCATGCCTCAGCCGCCATCCCCTCACCTACTCATCCTCCTTTCACACCGTGCCAAGCCACCCCACCTCACCCCATACCCAGTCCTACCACACCTCCACCTCTCCCTTTTCTACCAACCCCGCCTGCTGCCTCACACACCCAAACCACCCTCACTCCGCCCACTCATTCACCCCAGCCCACACTTCACCTTACCCAACCTACCTCTCCTCAACCCCACCCTCATGCGCCTCCTAGCCCTACCCCAACCCTTTGGCTATCAGTAATCCTTCTAGAATCTCCACTGCCTCTCTCGCACGACCAGCGTCTACCTCGGCCACCACTGCCTCGCACCAGCCACACCAGCCTCACCACCACGGCCGCACCTCGACTGCTCACCTGTCTCATCACCATGCCCACTCAACAATCCCTCGCCTACCACGCCTCGACATCTCACCTGCCTCATCACCACCACCTCGCCTGGACCTCTCACGCTCATTACCACCTCAGCCTCAGCCTGACAGCACACCTAACTCAACACATGGGCCACGCACGGACCCCGCTCTGGCTCCGTCATTACCATCACCACCACCCATGCGTCCTACCACGCCTGCCGCATAAACTAGTCCCACCCCCGGACAGCGTTGTCACTCGGTCTGCATGGTAATATCGTCCACCGCCCAGCCAGGCTACTATCCCTTGTACACAACACAGACACGCACTCACACCACACGGTCCACCAGAATCACATCCCCTACTACAAACACACATCCTTCAACTACCCGCTCAACCAACACTTACAACGTTCACGTACATGTCTGTAGCAGATACCTTTTCTATTGCCTTCCCCTTGCATTATTTTGCATGTACCTTCACGTATGTATTATTTGTGTATCTTTGTATGTATCTCTGTACATTATACATTTTTTTTCACATTACTTTGTACATTATTCATATATATATATGTATATATATATATATATATATATATATATATATATATATATATATACTAGCTGCTCCGCCGCCCTTCGGGCGGCTAGGAGCCGCTAGCTCCTGCGGAGGGCTGGCGGCCTGCGGCCGCCCTTCCACCGCCCTTCGGGCGGTTTGGAGCAGATCGGGCGGTGGGTGGATAGAAGGAAGGGAAGGAGGGAAGGAAGGGGGAGAGGGAGGGATGGTTTAGTGGTTAGATAAAATAAATGGATGGATGGATGAATAGTAATAGAGGTGGGTGGGTGAATAATTGGAGGTATTAGTCGTTTTTAAATGTTTATTATATCAATCTTTCTCCCTAATTCAATAACTCCATCATTCTAATATTAGCATAATTAATAATATTTCCTTCTTTTTCTATTAATAGCGTCACTAAGCATTTTACTGAAGTGCCTCCTGGTAAACGACATTTTTCACGACTCCGGTTGACGACATCACATAGAGATTCTTCTCATCGCCGACTCGACTGCAGCCCACATAGAGTTGACCGTGGGAGAAGACCTGGTCCTTAAGGTTGAGGCCAACTACTTTCAGGGACTGTCCTTGGCTTTTGTTGATTGTCATGGCATAGCTTAGACGAATAGGGAATTGGAGACGTTGGAACTGAATTGGACAATCTGAGGGCCTCAGAGGGATTCTTGGAATGAAGACATCTTCGCCTTTACCTTTGCCAGTCAGGATTGTGGCCTCCACCAGACGTGGCATCATTGTTTTAACTCTTAATCTTGTGCCATTGCAAAGTTTTGGTGGGTTCAGGTTTCTAAGAAGCATTATCGGACATCCCAACTTCAGTTCCAAATTGTGAGGTGGCATCCCTGGTGGATCTAGACTGTTCAGGAATTCTGCTGGGTAGTTGAGCACTTGATCATCGTCGGGCACTGTATCAACTGATTTGTACTTCATTGACCTGCCAGGCTGAGCATCCAGAAGTTTTTGGTTGATGTTGTTGACAGCTTCATTCTTTGGAGCTAGGATAGCTCGCTCACAAAGCCAGGCCGTGCTCGTGAAGTGCTGGGCGAAGTTAGGGAACACCTTCATGATGAGGTCATTTTCTGTCTCGATCATTTGTCCGAATGGAAGTTTGATTTGACCATCTGAGGATGGGAGGATTTGACCATTTCCAACCAGAAGAAGTTGGTTGGCAAACTGGCCAGCAGATTCACCGCCATGCAGTTGGACCCGAATGTTGGTGGAGAGGGTGGTCTTTTAGTGTGTTGCCACAGTTGAGATGCCTTGATGCAGGCATTGAATCATTCAATAGTTACCAAAATATTATACCAATATGGTAGAAATCAATCATAAAAATGGATAAAATTTAATAATAGGTAAAATAAATCGTGAACGACAATATACTTACTGAGATAACGCATAAACAAATCGAATAATATCCGTCCTCATTTTTAGGGGTAACTACTTTATTACTCATGGCGCTGCTGTACGCAAACCAATGAACCTAGGAAACTTTAGTTTACAGATTCTGGTTTGTAAAATCAAGCTCTACAATTCTGTAAGAAAAAATTTACCTAAATGAAACTTTAAAATTGACCGTGTTTTTGCGGAAGGCTGAACTGTGGTATGGTGATTCCGTAGATTTTTTCCTCTGTATTTTATTATTATTTCGTTTCCACGTTTCGTTATATGTGGTTTCGTTGTATGACCCCCCCTAAACCTGAAGGGGATCAAGACTCACCTACATGCAAATTTTGAGGACACAAAGTTGGACGGTTTAGGCGTGCATCGCGGACACACACACACACACACACACACACGCAGACAGAATCTTGGCTTTATGTATATATATATATATATATATATATATATATATATATATATATATATATATATATTGTTACGGACGGAGGGTAGAGCTATGGTACGGTACTAGTCGCTAGACTAGACTTACCCCGACGTTAGCTATCAACAGAATAAAGTAGCACTGGGTGGCAGGTATCTGACTATTAATGTTATGAATTGTAAGTAAAAGTACAAACCCAGCCTATATGATAGAATGATAACACGACCCAAAGAGACCGTCCAAACATATACCCAGGTTCGGGTACAATGAATAAAAATGATAGAGAAACTACTCTCTCTTTCTATAATATGTATTGACAATATGAACGAACACAAAGACAAACAATTAACACTGAAAGAATTAATAAATGAAATCAGGATTCCCAACTATGACAGAACATGAGACAGAGTTCCCAGATTAAATAATGCACTTGCAATAATCACTCAATAATAATGGTACGTTAGCACATCACTGGCATATATAATAATAGAACATCAATGCATCACAACATACATGTAATAATATAATAATAGAAATATCAATTTATAAGAGAGTGACCCTATTTCACTGTGAGAAGAATGTAGAAGTAAACACAATTATACTTATCAGATACGTCTGCGTGTCTCGTCCCGAACCTTACCACACTCACTAACTTACAAAACACACACTAGTTTGTTGTCCCAGTCTCGTCAGGTATCTGCCCCACAGGCTCTACCCCCGCGCTTATATACAGTTGGCTCCACAAAGAGAAGTGAGCATGTTACAACAAAGTCATAGGCGCGTCTCCGAACTGTTCCGTTAACTCAGACTTAAACACACATCACGCACACTCTCCCATATCAACAACTAGAGGAAGTTACTAGAAACGGAAACGGACAACTTCCCCCACCGCCACCTGCAAGAGGGGGGGGGGAATGCGTACGAATCTAGAAAACATAACAGGCCACGACACTCTCGACCTTTTGACAAAAATACACAAAGAAAATGGAGTGAAATAGATGAGCTATCATTCGGACACAGCACTGCCGGAAGTAAGCCTCCGCTACCACACTCACAGCTACAGTCAATTAATAGGATAGCAATACTTACAAATCAATAATAATTCAGGCACGCGTAACACGCCCCCACCAAAGAAAGAGTTTTCCTCTGGAAAATTCGTTCTTAGGTTTACAAAAGTTATGTACAACATGCAAAAAATAAAAAACAACATTTAACTTCTAGATAGACAATCTGGTATCACATTATCTACACCTCTTACATGACATACGTCTAGGTGATACTGTTGGAGGAACAAACTCCAACGGGTAAGCCTTTGGTTCTTGGCCCCCAAACTGTTCAAGTACTTCAGAGGGTGGTGGTCAGTGTACACCCTAAGTATTGGTCCAAATGCAGGTACATACACAGCAAAGTGTTGCAGGGCGAGGATCAGGGCTAGGAGTTCCTTCTCTATAACTGAGAAGTTCTTCTGACTGGTAGAGAACTTTTTACTGAAATACGAAACAGGATGCTCCACCCCCTGCTCGTCCTCCTGCATCAACACAGCTCCTGCTCCCACATTGCTAGCGTCCACTGCTAGTGCGAATGGCTTGTCAAACTTGGGTGCGGTCATCACGGGATAGTGAACGAGTATGTCCTTGGCACTTTCAAAACTTTCCTCACACTCGTTTGTCCATTCATACTTGACCTCTTTTCTAAGCAACTCAGTCAAGGGTGCCACTACAGTCGCGAAATTTTTCAAGAATCGCCTGTAGTACCCGATACATCCCAAGAAGCGTCTGAGTTCCCGTCTGTTCTGAGGCCTCTTGAAACCGTGTATGGCCTCCACCTTCGAGCTAGGCGGACAGACAAGACCATGTCCTACCACATACCCTAGGTACTGCACACGGGCACACACAAAGTCGCACTTCTTGACGTTGACGACTAGGTTGGCATCCTGTAGGCAAGACAGTAACTGCTGCAGCACTTGGAGGTGGTGGTCCCAGGTGTCAGTGTAGACCACGACGTCGTCGATGTACACAACACAATTCTTGATACCGCCAGTCACAGCATTCATGAGCCGTTGGAAGGTGGCTCGTGCATTCTTCATACCGTACGGCATCACGTTACACTGGTATGTTTGCCCATCGGCCACAAAGCATGAGATCTTCTTTGCTCGGTCTGTCAGAGGTACTTGCCAAAATCCCTGTTTCAGGTCGATCTTGGTAATATAACGAGAGGATCCCACATGGTCAATGCAGTCCTCTAGGCGTGGCAACGGGTACGTGTCAGTCTTCGTCAAGGCGTTCACTCTCCTGTAGTCGATGCAGAACTTAGCAGAACCATCAGGCTTAGGCTGCAATGTCACAGGGGAACTCCAAGCACTTGCACACGGTGTTATCAAGTTGTGGTCCAACATATACTTCAGCTCCTTCCGCAGCACTTCGATATGGCGTGGGCTGACTCGGTAGGGCGGCAGCTTAACTGGCGTAGCCTCGCCCACGTCCACGTCGTGTTGAATCCAGTCAGTCCTTCCAGGAACACTGGCAAACACCTTGCCATAGGTCGACATCAACTTCCACAACTGCGCCACTTGCTCTGGAGGTAAATGTGACACCTTGTCCCGAAGAGTCGTCTCTGCTTCCTCGTTGTCCACCCAACTACACTCTTGAAATTCACAGGTTACCTCTGCCACATCATCAGCTTCTTCTTCCACAGCTACAGCCACAACATGCTGTGTCGTCACTGGAGTCTTCAAAGGGCGGTAGTACGGCTTTAACATATTTACATGGCACAACTGATGAGACCTCCGCCGGTCGGGCGTCTTCACAAGGTAGTCAGTCTCACCCAGCCTGTTCTCTACCATGTACGGACCTTGAAACTTGGCAGCTAGGGGTTGACCTTGAAGTGGCAGTAGCACCAACACTTCATCACCAACTTGGAACTCCCTCCATCTGGCCTTCCGATCATACCACTGTTTCATCTTCCCTTGGGCTTCCTCAAGATTCTTCTTTGCCTCTTCTCTAGTGTCACTCAGACGGGTCTTGAACTCCAGGACGTATTGTAGAAGGTTCTTGCTGGTGACCACGTCACTACTCCATGCCTCCTTGACGATGCTCAAAGGACCTCTGACATGGTGTGTGAAGACAAGCTCATTCGGAGAGAAACCCAGGCTCTCCTGTGGTACTTCCCTCGTTGCAAACAGTAGGAAAGGAAAACCCTTGTCCCAATCCTTGGTGTGTTCCAAGTAGTATTTTCGCATCATATTCTTCAGGGTCTGGTGGTATCTCTCCAAGGCACCCTGGGACTCTGGATGGTAAGCACTGCTTCTGACATGTTTAACTCCTAACTCTTCCAAAGTCTGCTGGAACAAGTTAGACTAAAAGTTAGAACCCCTATCAGACTGTATCTCCTTAGGTAACCCAAACTTTGTACAAAACCCCAACAATGCTTTCACAACAGCCTTAGCATTCATAGTTCTGAGGGGAATTGCCTCAGGGTACCTAGTACAAGGGTCTAATGTGGTAAGAAGGTACTGAAATCCAGTAGAAGTGGTAGGAAGTGGACCCACTATGTCTATAATTAATTTTGAGAAAGGTGGCCCAATAGCAGGGATGGGAATTAGGGGAGACTTAGATGGTTTCTGGTTAGGCCGTCCCACAACCTGACATGTATGACAACTCCTCACATGCTGGTACACATCAGCCCTCATGGCAGGCCAGTAAAATTCTGCCCTAAGCCGTTCAAGTGTCTTCCTCACTCCTAGGTGGGCAGCAAATGGAATATCATGAGCTAGCCTAATAAGTTCCTGCCTGCACACACTCGGCACAACTAGTTGGTGTACATTCCTCAATCCCTCATCCACACTAGTATGAGGAGGTCTCCACCTCCTGTACAAAACTCCATCCTTCCCCCACATTTTCAATTGCCAGGCTCCTCAACTCTTGGATACCTGGGTCACTACCTTGCAAATTCTTAAATTTCTCAACATCGACACACTCTAAAGACAACTGCTCACTAGAGGTATTTGAAAAAAGATTGGTTAAAGAAAGGTCGTCCGATGATTCTCCATCGCCGTCGACGTCCTTCACCGGTGGGTCGGAAGGAGTTAAAACTGCCTCGGCTGCTTCCACACGCCGACTCTCCTCCACCCTTGACATCGATCGGGTCATGGCACATACGGGGAAATTCATCTGGTCCTCTTCCTCCACAACTTCGGCAGGTACAGGATCCTTGGTTATTACTGGGGCGCTCACTTCCTCACCCCTAACCAAATCATTCCCCAGTATCAGGTCCACATCGGGCTCGGGCAATGACTCCACCACTCCAACCTGTGCCGTCCTCTTAAATACATCACAACTCACCCTACACTCCACCAAAGGAACCGTCAGGGAGCCTCCAACTCCCCTGAGCAAAACAAAATTCTTGGAACCCACCTCAACATGTTTCGGTCTTACCCACAGAGTAATTGTAGAACCAGTGTCTCGGAGTATCTTAACAGGATACTGGGATTCCCCCAGTTTGACCAACCCATCAGACCGATACGGAGCATAACAATCCTCAGCCGTAGTATCCGTAGCTACCGACTGGACAACTGCTCCTGTAACGTCAGACATGGGAACAGCATTCACTGCACCCTTCCCTCCTTCTGAAAGAACTCTATCTTTAGAAGTGGGTAAAACAGAGTTATCCCTACTATCCTTTCGGGGCTCAGAAACTGTGACAATAGCTCTGTCACAAGAAACAAAATTAGTTGGCCTAACAACTCCTGCCTTTCTCCAACATCTGTCTACAGTATGCCCTGTTTTGTGGCAATGTGTACATGTGAGAGTTCGTGTCCAAGGTTTGTGTGGGGTGCGTGTAGGTGTTTGTGCATGTGAGATACCTGGGGGACTGGGACTAGTGACATGAGTGCTTTTGGAATTCGGGGAGACATCGCTATCATGAGTTTTATTATTGGTGGTTGGAGGGGGTCTATTGTGCCCTTTGTCTCTGGCTTTAAATTGCTTCCTGACTAAAACATAATCATCAGCATAAACTGCAGCTTCCTCAGCTGTCTTTACTCTCTTATCACTTATAAACATCTACAAATCTGGCTCCATCTGGCTCAGAAGTTGCTCCAACTTAACCACCTCCTCCAACCTACAATAATTATCTTCTACTTTCTCACTTCTTATCCATGCTCGAAATAGGTCACTCTGATATTTCGTAAATTCAATCCATGTCTCATTAGGGCGTTTCTTACTATTACGGTACTTCTGTCTGTAAGCTTCTGGTCTTAATTCATACGTCCTTAGTACAGCAGACTTTAACTTTTCATAATCCAAGGATTCCTCAAAACTGAGAGCATCAAATGCTCTTAAAGCTTTACCACAAAAGACTGACTGTGCCAGCGTTGACCATCGTTCCTTCGGCCACCCACTACCCTCTGCAACCTTCTCAAACCTCTGGAAAAATTCAGCAACATGGTCCTCGTCAAACTTAGGAACCAACCTGTGCTGTTTTGATGACACTCCCGACGCAACCGGTCGTCGTGGCTCATGGTCCACTTTATATTTCTCCAACTCCAATTCCAGTTTCCTTTGTTCAAACTCTAACTTCCTTTGCTCTCTCTCAGACTCTAATCTCCTTTCCTCTCTCTCAAACTCCAACTGACCTCTCCTTTCCTCTCTCTCAGACTCCAATCTCCTTTCCTCTCTCTCAGACTCCAATCTAAATTGTAGCATACGGAACTCATGGTCACGCGCAGCTTGGTCATTCCCAAATTGGTTATTCTGAACCATAGTGGCTTCAAGCAAATCAGTAGGTGCAGATCAGTCACTTACGACAGAAGCATTATCCTTCCTCTCAACTAAATCATACAATTCAGTGCCGCATAGATGGTGGCATACCAGGTTAGCTTGTGGAAATGCGTTGGCGCTTTCAATGGCAAGGTCCAACTTCTGTGCAACAAGTAATAATTCCTCTCTCCCCAGTGCTCTTACTCTCTCGGGATTAGGACCTGAATTAATAAACTCTGCAGCATCCTGCTCAGAGATAATATGAAGTGGAGCACCCTTCTCACTAGCCACGCCGCATTACGTGACATCCCTGTCTCCCCCTGCATACCCGGTAACCGAAGCCATTGGGCACTTTGTTCCTCCACAGCCCCACAATTTTTTTGTTCTCACGTGTTTTTGTAATTTTTGTATTCACCCCCCCCCCCCGTGCTCTTTCTCTTGTCTCTACATACGTACGTTCCCGTATAGTTATTTTACTTTTTTTTTTTTTTTCTCACCTTCTCTCTCGTACCACTGTGATTTCATGTTTTCCGCATTTACCAACCCTCCCTGCCCCACACACACGTACACATAAGCTCCGTGAGGTCCCAACGGCATTACACCACTACCTCAGAAGGTTGACATGGTGCGAGAATTCCCCTTGCTGACCACAGCCAGGAAACTACAGGAATTTTTGGGCGTGGTTAATTACTACCACCGCTTCATCCCTCACGCCGCTTCTGCACTGGCACTATTCAACGATCTCCTGAAGGGCCTAAAAAATCTCCCCAACAAAAACATGCCTGGACACCCACTACAGAAGCTGCCTTTACCGCTATCAAAACAAAGCTCGCCGACACCACACTCCTAGCATACCCCACGCCTCAATCTCCCACGTCAATATACACGGACGCCTCTAGTGACACCATCGGTGCAATGCTCCAACAGGAAGTGGACGGGATACTCAAGCCTATCGTGTTCTATAGCAAATGCCTTGAGCCGCCACAACGAAAATACAGCGCCTTCGATAGAGAGCTGGTGGCTATGCATGACGCTGTTAAACACTTCTGCCATTTCAATTAAGGTAGACCGTTCCACATCCGGAAGGACCATAAACCGCTCACCACAGCCAAGAAGCAGCTGGGTATGAATTGGTCCCCATGGGTAACGCGCCACCTCGCCTTCATATCGGAGTTCACGACCGACATACGGCACGTGAGGGGAGAGGACAACACCGTGGCAGACGCACTTTCCAGGGCCCTGCCTGCATTACCGACTGTCAGCACAATTCAACAGATACCACCACTAGACTTCCCGGCACTCGCTGCAGCACAACAGGCAGATACACACCTGCAACAACTCCTGTCAGGCAACACGGGCCTATGCCTGGAATTCCTCACAGCACCGGACTCGACCACGAAACTATGGTGCGACACATCCTTAGGCATTCCACGCCCCTACATACCGCCGCAGTTCAGGGAAGCCGTATTCATACACTACCACTCTCTTAACCATCCAGGTGTTGCAGGCACACTCCGCCTGGTCAGTCGTCGAGCCGTATGGCCAGGTATGAGAAAGGAGGTCAAGGAGTGGGTTACATGATACCTATCCTGTCGGGCCTCTGCCACCATCGCGGGGATCCCGTTAGCTCCTTATGTGTATCGACAGGACTACGCGCTGGTGCACTGCCACTCTGATGACCGACATAACTGCGGAAGATCTGTCCGCCACTTCCTCAATAGCTGGGTATCTAACTTTGGTTCAACCGCGATCATCGTCACTGACCATGGTACTCAGTTTGAGTCGAGGACGTAGCAGGACATGCTGAAGGCCCTCGGGACAAAGAGGTAACGTACGACCGCTTATCATCCCTGCAGTCACGGGTTGGTGGATCGGTTTCATCGACGCCTGAAAAAAGACTTCCGAGCCTTACAACCGGACCAATGAACCAACGCACTTCTGCTAATTCTCCTCTCGATCCGGGCCACCATGAAGGAAGACCTCCAACACTCTCCGGCAGAGCTGGTGTATGGAGAGGATCTTCGCCTCCCGGGCCAGATCACCCTACAAACTTATCCTTCCTACCCGCACTAAAGCTTGCTATCGCCAACGCACAGCCAACGCTCACTCGCCAGCAATCCAAACTTACATACACACCTCCCGGTCTACACTCCGCACCCTACTTGCTACTATGGACCAACACACACCCGACACCTCTGCAGCAATTATATACCGGCCCACACCAAGTGCTCTCCAGGATGGATGCCACAGTCACGATTCAAGTATCAGGAATGCCTTACGTCACTTCCTGGGAGCGGGTGAAACCAGCACACATCTCGCCTAAACATTAGCAAGCACACACACACGCAGCTGGGATTCCATCACCTCACACACACCATTCACCTCACACACGGCAACGCCCCCACCACTCTTACCCACACCTCATGCAATACCATGCACTTATACACACCATGTACCGCTATCACATCTCACTCCACACACACACCATTCACCCCCCTACCAACCTCAATCACTATCCTCACCTACCACCCCATACTACCTCACCGACACATGATGCTCACGTATACCAACCATCCACCTCATCTAACACCAACCCCCAGCCACACGTCGCCATACCTATCCCCTTATCGCCTACTCACCTGCCACCTTCTACCACACATGATCCACCACCTCAACCCACACGCCAACCTTCACCTACCCATTCTCCAGCCCATACACCACGGCATCCTCCTTCACTACCCCTACAGAGTCATCACAGCCTCCGTCACCCCCCAGCCACCACCCTTTCCTGACCTTGCAATATTACCTGTACCCCTCAATATCCCTACGAACACCCCACCTACCTACACCTCTAACCAACCCGATACCACGCCTCCCCCTCCTCACCACGCTCCACTACCTACCCCACTACCCCTCCCTGAACCTGTCATGCCTAATCCCGTTCCTTTACCTGATGACCCGTTACCAGACCATGATTCGTTATGAGTAATCCCTTTAAGTCTCCCTCAGGACCTGCCTCATGTCATCCATATTGTACCAGCCACGCCTCGTCATCCCGTTAGCGCTCGCTGCCGGCCACATATACCTCCACGCCCTGCCATGCCCCCTTCACCATAGCAGATGCTACGGGACGAGGAGCCTGACATGGTTCCTAAAGGTTTCATTTCACGTTCGGGACATACTATACGCCGTCCTCTAAACTATATTTCCATGCTTGCCAACACAGACATTCACTTACTCTACAACCAGTCACACACCTTGCAATTACTACTAAATCACACACTTGCCTTATCGCCCTCATACAAAACACACTCCTCACGTACATTTATATGCAACACTTTCCACTTAGCATGGCGTGTCTCATTTATTATGTATTATGGGTGAATATATATTCCCTGTATTTATTCATTTATTATTATCTATGTGTTGATTATTATGTGTCACCATGTATGTGTCATCATGTTTATTTTTATATGTATTATGTTATTTTTGTACCCATACACCTCTCATTCCAAAATTTTTCTGGGGAGGGGGGGTACTATAGTGATCCAAGCACCTGTCCCATTCTCTATTTCCTATGCTCTATAATGCACTCACGCATCTTAGTCTTCATTTGTCCCACCTTAAACCTCCCCAGCTCCTTAATCGCTGGCCGCTGTAGCGTCACTTAGCTGGCTGACTCAGTAGCATACACAGCTCTCTCCTCTTGCCTGCAGTCACCACACTAGTAACACTACCACAAGCCAAGAAACCTCTAGACCAGCGCTCTACATTCCACACACACAGCGGTATTCCAGACGACCCTGTCTGTAGGCAAGCGGGGAAGCTATTTACCACAGTGCTTGGCTCACACATTCCTGTGCTACTCCACTCTGTGTTACCACCAAATAAAGCTGTATTTCGTATACGAGTCTGATGTTCACCTCCAAATAGTAACTAGTCTCCTTGACTGTTATATTATCTATTAAATTAATCTTTTATATACATTTATTAATATATATGAGATTAGATTGCTATGATTTGTAATTGTTTGTATTTTTTGCCTTTGAATTAGCATAATGATGAAGGATTACCAGTGACTTATGCGAGGAGGTGCTTTTCCTGAGGCAATCCTCGTACACTGATGTTTTCTTCATTGTTCACATGAGCCATCATGTATGAATGGGGTGAACTACTGGGGTGGCATATTTGTTTATATTTATGTCATCCTGGGATGGCAAAGTCATGGATGCAGCTGGAGTTACAAGCCTAATACCCCCATCAGGGGTGATGGCTTTTAAAGTAAAGTTAAATTAAAAAGGTAACGACAAATCGGACACTCGGAGGTAGCCTACTCGGAAGTGGATACTTGGAAGTGAATGTGTGTGCTTGGTCCAAATCAATATAAGTTTGTTTAAGTATGTATAGTCAATAAAGAATAGTTGCATGCAATTAAAATAAATTGTGAATATCTGTCGAAAATCAGTACTAATAAATACTGTGTAATTGTGTGAAGTCTCATTTTTATTATTTTGTGTGTGATTGTTTATATTGTATAACTGTTATTAATATTATTTCTGTGTAATACCTCATTGTGATTAAAATCAGTACCATTTCTTCCTGTGATTGTTTAGTGTATTTTTCTGTATATTATGTAGCCTAGTGGCTCATCTTTATTCATCCTTTTTTTTTTTCTTTTCGTGCATTTACCAAGTGTAGAGTGAGTAAATGGTATCTGAGTCACCGCCCCGGATAGGTATCTGTGGAATAGATTTCATCGTAGAAAGAAAAATGAGCTCTAAGTGTTCCTATGGTCAAACTGCGGTGCGAGATAAGGGAATCTTCGGTCAGTCTCTGTCTAGCTTTGACTCAAGAGTTTTAAGGCAGGAGTGTCTGGGTTTGAATCGTGCCACTGTGGGGTTCTGGCGCTCCATAGCCTTTCATGCGTAGCGATGTAGGGAAGATCATTACAGATGGGGAGTTAACCTCATATGAAAAGAATTCGATAAGATTATTCAGCTAATTGGCGTCGGTATTTGTAGCTGCACCAGGCTCTGATAACACTGACTACCTGGCTGACCTTCACCTGATAATACACTAATTTATTAATAATGTCTTGTTTCTATACGATAGAGGTAAATCAATAAATATAAATATATTGTAGTGACCCAAGCACTATGATTTCCTATCCTCTGTGTACCTGCACATCTTAGACTTCACCTGTTACCTGTGCGCAGACGCTCATTCAAGGCTAGCCCTTCGCCTTCCCTACACACGCTCTTCCACTAGCACCAGGACAGCCAGCCAGACAACACATTCTCTCTCCTGCTCTGCCATCGCCGCTGCCTTACTTCATCTCTCCACACTACATGCTACACCATGGTCACCCTCAAGCAACCCCTCGACATCTCCAAGCAACACACAGCCTGCTCCAAGCAACTCCACGGCCTCTACAAGCAACTCACACAGCCTGGCAAGCGGGAAGACTCTACTCTGGTGCTTGGAATCACTCCTTGTATTTACCCTGTATTACTCTGTTAATAAATCCGTGCCTAGTTGTTGTTGTTAAAGTTCCTCAAGCTTTTTGGCTGAGCAGTTCCGAGCTCCCGAGGAAGGCCATGGCCAGAACCGGACTTTCCCTTAATGCCCTCAGAGAGTGTATGTTGTGTTGTTGACGAGTGTGGTTGTGCGCATTGCAGTCTTTAATAATGTGTTTAATAGAGTGAGGTGCTGTGTTGCATCCCAGACAGGCATCCACAATGGCTCCATCCAGCATTTTCTGATATATCAGAATGGCAGGGTGGTGGCTCGTGCCTAGTATTCGAGTCTACTAAACATCTTCTGGTAGTAAGTGCCTCCACACGTTACAATTGGTGACCTCGGAACTCAAGTAGCACTCGTAATAGGCCGGTAGAAGTAAGACCAGGCCCTACGTCGCCTTCAAGCTGCTGGCTGGCTTCCCCCCTATGCTAGGCCCCACGCTCCAACTCCACGTGTTAGCCGCCTCCTGCTCCTAAGGTACCCCACACTCACATGTACACATTTCCCACCCGTATTTTGCTTGTTTTCATTATTAATATTACCCAGTGTTCTTCCCCCTCCACCATTTTTATTTAACATAATGTACCACTTCCTCGTACTTTACTTGCTGTTTCCTTTTCCCGCCGTCCTTTCTTTGGACCCCCTGCCCCTTCGCCCCTCTCCTCCCGCACCCTTTCCACCCTCTCAGCCACATATTTTGTACCCGTTATTTCCTACCCCTATTCACATCCTCCCTGTACTACGTGCTCCACCAGCCGCCCGTCCTAGTGCTTATCTCCCCTAGTTCTGCTACCTCTGTTCATGGCCTCCCTGCCTCCACGTGCTTCCCTTGCCGTCCTCCCTTGTGATACAAGTCCTATCTTTCGGCACACCTGTTTTGCCCTTACTCTCCCACAACTCCTCCCCACACGCACACACACTACGCTTGAGGTGCCTTGGACACTCTCTACGATGCTCACGTATGTTCCCCCACTCGACACTACGTCCACGTGCTCCACCTTCCTCAACCACCCTATGACACTTCCTACACTACGACCAAGTGCTCCACCTTTGTCAGCCACCCTACGTCGCCCGTCACCAAGAAGCTACGACCACGTGCTCCACCTTCGTCAGCCACCCTGCGTCGCCTCCTACTTGACGCTACAACCACGTGCTCTACCCTCGTCAGCCGCCCTACTTCGCCACCTTCTTGACGCTACGTACATGTACTCAACCCTCGTCAGCCGCCTTACGACGCTACCTACTCTACACCTCAACCACATGCTTCATCGTCGCCAGCCACTTGACGCCCTACACACTGGAAGCTAAGTCTTGTACCCAGTGTTCACACCACCCTACGTATCGACACACCCGTGCATTATCAACATTATTAACAGCGTCATTGGCACGTCATCACTCCTCACGCCCTACACTCACCGACACCAAGGTACCCGTACATATTAAATTTTTTGCCCCAGTATTTCCTGTATTTTCCGTCCCTCCCCAGCGCTACTCTGCCCCCATTTCGCGTCTGTACCACCCTAAGCCTCTGTTTTCTACCCTACCCTACAATATCTACCATGTCGAGTGGGTTATCACACCCTCCAGTGTCCCTGTGTTCTGTACTTACGTAACTTATATGATGACCCTCCCGCACCCTTTGTGTGCTCGGTAACCTCTGCCCACGTGCCATGGTATTTCTCTGTAAACCTTCTAATTTGTCCTCCCCGCGCTCCCACCATTCTGGCCACGTTCCTTCTGTCTCTGTCTGCCCTACTTCAGTTACCCCTCCCTACTTACCACTATTGCCCGCCACCACCGGTCGTCTTCCCCCCCCCCCCCCGTACACAGCCCACACACACACCCTTACTGGCTCTACACGCCGATGTACCGATTCTTACTTAGAAGAATTATTTTTGAAAGATGGGCTATTATTTTAGTAGGATGGTCCATTCTCTTGCTCGCGGAACAATACATGCCTTGTATATGTATACTACCGTAATCTAATACTTTAACTGAGGAGGAAAGCAATGTAAGAGAGCATAAGAAAAGGTGTAAATGGTAATATGTAACTGAATATACACCAGTAATGGTGGAACTGAAAAGAATGCCATAATTAGTAATATGGGGGAACTACTTCGTTTCACAAGGGTTGGAGAGGAGGTGAGGAGGGAGTAGCTTTCTCTATTTTCTTCTCATTTCGCTTCCCGTATTGTGACAGGTAAGAGCTGAGCTCTCGTTGGTTCCCCTTAATTCTATTGTATTGTGAATATTATGATCGGTGATTGAATTTAATTAACTGAAGAATATTGTGTGTTCACGTAAGGACATAATAACTAATCTATGTTTTTTTTGTTCTCATTCTGCTTCCAGTATTGTGACAGCTGGGAGAAGCGGCCATTTAGTAACAAACCCTTGAGCAACTTGACACTCATGTGGTGAATAATACTAATAATAATTGCTGGCAATTCACAATTCTAATAATATTATTAAGATATTGATGTTAGGATGTATTAGGATAGTGATGTTTAGGATGTGATTTTTTTTATATTATGGTCATTGGGTTTGTTTTTTGGATTTATGTGTGTTAGCTCTGTCAACTAGCGAGACACGGAATTCTTCCTGTCCTAGTTGACAGAACGGGGAGTAGGAACTGTTATTAAGGGAAGGGAGATATTTCACTGCAATATTTGTGTGTGTGTGTGTGTGTGTGTGTTAGCTCTGTCAACTAGCGAAACACGGAATTCTTCCTGTCCTAGTTGACAGAACAGGGAATAGGAAATATTGACAAGGGAGGGGGAATATATAATTGTATTCTTATTATATAAATAATGTACTCTTGTGAACATATTATAAATAAACGGGTTTATAATTAGTTGAGTGTTTCCGTCACCGATATAACACATAGACTGTGGTCCTATATAGATATTGGTTCTCAATTTACAACACTGGTCATACCCCCGTTAAAATCTTAGTCTGGGTCGCTTACTCACACGCCTACATAAGCTGCTAACGCTACACTACCCTCCCGGTGTGTGTTCACTTGATTCCTCTTGTCAACTTGGTCTGGTGGTGGCAGCGTATACCTAGTACTGAGGAGGGACTGGACTTGTCCTGTTCCTCATCAGTCTCTTTTTTTTTTTTACAGACCAGTTTGATCCAGCTATAGGATAGAGTAGTAGCATACACTGGTGGCTTTTTGTTTTGTTAAAGGCAGTGGAGTTTTTGTTTTCCTCTCAGAGTAAAGTAAAATAGTAATATTAAATTAAGGGGACAAAAATCGCGCTTTTACACAGGGAAAAGAATAAGGCGGTGGCAAGAACATGCCCACCATGCTACCGCCCGCACCGTTACAAACCACTCAGGGCCCACGGACAACCACATGACACCTCGCTACTACATCGCACCTTCCTCACAACTCAACATGCACGCCAGCAATGTCACCATGCATCTCGTACCCTTGGACAACCACGCGCATCCTTGCTACACAGCCACACCTGCCTCGTAACACTACGCACGCACCACCAACACTACCACACCTCTCATATCCATGGACAACTTCACGGCGCCACGTCACACCACTACTCGCGCCTCTGCCCACAACATGGCCGCCAACCTTGCCACCACACCTCTCTTACCCACGAAGCAGCTTCCTGCCAGCACCTTCACGTCACCTCACCACACCGCTCACACTCTCCTATGGGTGGAAGACCTTGAATCGGGCGACAACTTCCTCGTCGACTCCGGTTCAGAGGTGAGTGTCGTTCCACCAAGGGATAAGGACAGAAAGAGCCAGGCCTCCAACACATACGACCTCCTTGCAGCGAACAAGTCGCCAATCGCCACCTACGGCACCAGGAGTAAGGGGGTGAACCTTTTTAAACAGGAGTACATCGTGTGGCCCTTCGTCATGGCGGACGTGCAGGCACCAATCTTGGGTCTGGACTTCTTAACGGCTCGTGACCTACTCATCGACGCCAAACGACACCGCTTAATACACCAACCTATGGGAGCCACCATTCCCACCAAACACTGATGACAAGCCACACCCACCCATAACACACATTTCACACTCCAACACATATGAACACATAATACACGAGTTTCCGCTACTACTCTCTACATACACCTCAAAACACACCCACGACCCAGGGATTCGCCACACCATTACCACGACAGGTCCCACCGTGTTCGCCAAGCCCCGTAGAATGCTCCCGGAATGCCTCGAAGCGGCCAAACGAGAGTTCCACGTGATGATCCAACAGGGCGTGGCCAGACCTTCAGACAGCACATGGGCGTCTCCTCTTCACATGGTCCATAAGCAACAGGAAGGAGAGTGGAGGGCATGCATGTCCTGGAATTCCACTCCAAGCTCCAAGGATGTGCGGTATTCTTCAAGATTGACCTTGTCCGTGCCTTCCACCAAATTCCTGTTGCAGACGATGATATTAGGAAGACCGCCATCACCACGCCTTTTGGCTTGCTTGAGTTCTCGGCAATGAACTTCAGACTACGGAATGCCGCATAAACGTTCCAGAGGTTTATGGACAAGGTCCTGCGTGGCCTGGAGTACAATGTGGTGTACATATACGACATACTCGTCACTTCACACGACCACGGACAACACCTGCGGGAACTCTTCTCACGCAGCAGTATGGCCCCAAGATCCACCCTTCCAAGTGCGTCAACGGGGCAGATCATCTCGACTTTCTTGGACACTGCATCACACCTCTCCCGCAGAAGGTAGAGGCAGTGAGGGAATTGCCCCTACCTACTACAGCCAGGAAACTCAGGGAATTTCTAGGGGTGGTGAACTACTACCACCGGTTCATCCCCCACGTTGCCTCTGCCCTCGCTCCATTCCACGACCTACTGAAGGGGCTGAAAAAGTCCTCTCAGAAGAAACTCGTCTGGCCACCGGCAAAGGAAGCAGCTTTCAATGATCTCAAGACCAAGCTGGCTGACACTACACTCGAATGATACCATCGGAGGTGTCCTTCAGCAGGAGGTGGACGGAACACTTAAACCCATTGCTTTCTACAGCAATTATCTGGAGCCGCCACAGCGCAAGTACAGCGACTTCACCAGAGAGCTGGTGGCCATCCATAACGCTGTGAAGCACTTCCGCCACTTTCTCGAGGGCAGGACATTCCATATCTGAATGGACCACAAGCCCCACACCACGGCCATGCATCAGCTTGGTACTAACTGGTCCCCACGGGTTACGCGCTATCTTGCATTCTAATCTGAGTTCACCACTGACATCCGCCACGTCTGGGGAGAAGACAACGCCATCACCATCACGGACGCCCTTTCCAGATCACCGCCTACACACCCTCTAGTCTCTAGCATCCAGCACAACCCGTCCCTGGACTTGCCGGTGCTCGCAACCGCTCAACTGGCCGACACGCGCCTGCAAGAACTCGTCTCAGGCGAAACGGGATTATGGCTGGAGTTCCTGACAGCTCCCGACACTATCACCCAGCTCTGGTGCGACACCTCCTGCAGCATACAACGCCCCTATATCCCCGAGCTGTTCAGGGAGGCAGTATTTCAATACTGCCACTCACTCAATCACCCAGGCATGGCAGGAACACTCCGCCTCATCAGCTGCCGTGCAGTATGGCCGGGCATGAGGAAGCAGATTAAGGAGTGGGTTACACTATGCCTCCCCTGTCAACGCACTAAGGTTGGCCGCCTCACCCGTCCGCCGCTCCACGAGTTCACCGTTCCTACCAGCAGGTTCCACACAGTACATGTAGATATCGTGTGCCCAATCCCCCCTTTGCGTGGATCCCGTTACCTGCTTATGCGTGTCAACAGGACAAGATGCTGGTGTACCGCTATCCCCATGTGTGACATCACCGCAGAAGGGATCGCCCGCCACTGCCTTAGCAACTGGGTTGCAAACTTTGGTCCTCCTTCAGTCATTATCACCGACCAAGGCACTCAGTTTGAGTCTAGGGCGTGGCAGGATATGCTAACGGTCCTGGGAACACGACGCCAGCGTACTACCACCTATCACCCCTGCAGCAACGGGATGGTAGAATGCTTCCACCACTGTCTGAAAGATGCCTTCTGTGCCCTACAGTCAGACCAGTGGACAGACGCACTCCCACTCGTCCTCCACCATGAAGGAGGACCTCAACCACTCCCCGGCAGAGCTGGTATACGGTGAAGACCTATGCCTCCCAGGACAGCTAACAGCTCCGGACGTTGACACCTCCAGCCCCTCCTTGCCAGCACTCAAGTGCGACATCGCTAACGCTACACCAACACCGACACCCCAGGATACCAGGCCAACCTACACACCACCCGGCCTACACACCGCACCTGCTCTTCTCATGAGAACAGGAGACGCAATGGTCACCCTACAAATCCACGTCAAATCTTACGTCACGTCCTGGGAGAGGGTAAAACCGGCCCACACCGCAGCCCCACCACCTCACCCCACACCACTAAAAATCCACCCATCCACTAACACACCGGCACACACCGCGCCGCTCACGCTCCACCCTCCACACACACAACTTGCACTTCACTCACCTCACCGTCCATTACTCCTATCCATACCACACACACTACCATTCACCCACATACACCCTCAATTACCCATACCTCACACCACCAATCTATACCACCTCTCATACCCCAACCAATATCCTCCCCCTCCCACTGCCATCTCACGCTCACCCTATCATATCTCACCCCGCCTCACCTGACCACGCCACCATTCAACCATCACCACCAACCACCCATACCTCTCCCCAACCTACCAAGGCAACACCCCACCCCAACCTGCTTCCCCCTCCCATCCCCCTGCCTTCTCCTCAGCCTAACCTACCCGAACCCCTCCTTCCTTCCCCATTCATGCCTCTTGCCAACCTCGTTCCTGTACTCGACATACCAATCCCATCTCCTCTTCCCGACATACCATCCCCCTCCACCCTTGACCTACCCGAATGTTCTCCTTCCCCACATACCGACCCTATGCCTACACCTGACAACCCACCCCTGACCCTATTCCGCTACCTGACCACACCCTTTCTGAACCATTGCCTCTACCCGACCACCACACTCCCGACCCTATCCCGTTACCTGACCACACCCTGCCTGAACCATTACCTCTACCTAACCTACCTGCACCCGAAAATGCCTCGATTGTTTTAATCCCTTCTAGTCTCCCTCAGGACCAGTCGCCTGTCATTCATGTTATACCTGCCACATCTCCTCGTTCCGTTAGCCCTCGCCGCACTCTTACGCCTCCTCCATGCCCTGAGACGCCACCTTCGCTACACAAAATGCTACGGGACAATGAGCCGGTTTTGGTTCCTGAGAGATTCACTTCCCGGTCGAAACGCACCATACGGCGTCCAGCCAAATATATTGCCACTTTATCCAACACAGACACGCACAGACTCTACACGCAGCTGCACACACCCATGCACACACTCTACACGTAGCTACACACACCCACCACTTACTATTAGTACACACACTTGCTCTTATTTGTGACACTATACACATTACCCATACACTTCTGTGCAATACAATTATGTATTGTTGACCATGTATGTATTTCATATCAATTTATTTATTTTTTCTATGTATATTAACTATTTTGTATGTATCTACTCCTATATATGTATTATTTGTTTATATATATATCATATTTTATGTAACATACCTCTACCTTTCCTCTTGTTTTTTTGGGGAGGGGGGTACTGTAGTGACCCAAGCACCAGGATTTCCCATTCTCTGTGTACCTACGCATCTTAGACTTCACCTGTTACCTGCGCGCGGACGCTCATCCAAGGCTAGCCCATCGCCTTCCCTACCCACACTCTTCTACTAGCACAGGGACAGCCAGCCAGCCAACACATTCTCTCTCCCACTCTGCCATTGCTGCTGCCTTGCCTCGTCTCTCCACGCTACATCATGGTCACCCTCAAGCAACCTCGACATCTCCAAGCAACACACGGCCTGCTCCAAACAACTCCATGGCCTCTACAAGCAACTCACGCAGCCTGGCAAGCGGGAAGACTCTACTCTGGTGCTTGGAATCACTCCTTGTATTTACCCTGTGTTACTCTGTTAATAAATCTGTGCCTAGTATTCGAGTCTACTATACACCTTCCGGTAGTAACGGCCTCCACACGTAACAATATTATATTTGTATCGACACGGATAATAAAACATATATTAATTTGCAAACATTTATCATTCATCTGCTCTTGTCTACTAATGTTATAATATCTATAGCATAACACAAAGTATTGTAATACGATTCTGGCATCCTATTGGGGGTTAGTATAGTCCCTGTATTATTGTTCGTTTTCTGTTATTGCCTGTGGGTTGTTCCAATGTTATTTGACCAAGGGTCCATTTATTGTGTTCATATTTAGCTTTTGTTATTTGTAACAGGTATATTTATAAGATGTGTAATATGTATACTATGAGTAACTGTATTTGTACACGGAGTTAGGTCATACAATTATACTATTTATTGGGAGGAGGTTTATGCATTTTAGAAGAATGTGGAGGGGAGGATAGAAGAGAAGTAATCAGCTGGTAGAAGGCTTGAGAGAGAAGACTCACAGCCGGCTACTGGGACAGTGGAACTTATCAAATACTTTTGTTATGTATGTGAGGAACTATGCTGGAACCTCACTATTCTCCCTGCACTCTCTCCTACACCTAGTGTCTACAGGCCACCCGGGTCCTACTATTGGCGGCAATGTTGTGAGTTAAAATAGTCCTTTATGTCTTAGACTGGTGGCTTGAGGGCCGCCATTATATTATGATAGTTTACTGTGGGAAGACTAGTTACAGTATATATTGGTAGGTTATCTAAGGCCTTACACACATGTTGTCCAGTATATGTTTGTAGACTATTAATTTGTGATTACTGGGTTGTGAGTACTTTATTACAATGGATATATAATTAAGATTTATTAATGTGATTGATGGTTGGTGATAGTTAAGAAGTTATGAGTAACATGTTTGTAGGCTATTCATTTGTGATTACTGGTTGTGAGTACTTTATTATAATGGGTATATGATTATGATTTACTAATGTAATTTGGTTCTATAGGTTGGAACGCATAACGGTAGAATAAATCCTGTTGCAACATATTGTTTTACACCCGGAGCATCTTAGACACTACAAGTACCTTGCAGCTGATCTTTATCAAACCAGGGACAAGAATTTATATATACTTCTAAGAACATAGCGCATAAATTTTTATTCAACATTCTATAATAGTACGCATAGAAATAGTAAGAAATAAATCCATTTAGAGATGAGATTACTCTATGCCGAGGGTCCACGATCTTGTATCATTGGGTTTCGATTTATTTCCTTTTGTCTGTTCGATTTTATATGAATAGTATATATATCATTTTCCATTTCTCGTTTTATATATATATGCTTTATATGACATTTTCCTTTGTAGCATTGTAATCCCCTAATCTCAGTATTAATAGGATAAATTAAAACGTTTGTTTCATAACGTAACATACTAATCTCAGAGTGCATTTTACTTTATACGATAAAATCTAGTCCAGTACAGTACGGGAATACCTGATTCAATTTCCATTAATTGTCTTGTGTTTGTCTTATTTCTTAGTGTTAATAATTATTGTTATATGTTTTTACTTCGTGTTTGACTCTACACCGATAAATATAGAACCTAGTTTGATTTCTAACTTTACTTCACAGTGTTTATTTTCTTGGACCTTTCTGCGACATTGTTGCAAACTATTAAGTGTCAGAAAGCCAAAGTTGAACGTATGGTTAATATCCAAAGACTGTATCAAGAATGTTTGGACATTTTCCCATAAATTGTAATATTAATATACTATCTTTGAAGCTGGACGTCATTTACTTTGACGTCACTCTTAATTAGTAAAGGATCCACACTCCTTATCGCCATACTTTTCCTCATGTTCCTGTTCCATATTCTTGTTCTTGGTTTCTGGAAGAAGGGAGACAAGAGCTGCAGCCACCAGTGCTGCCAGACTAAAGATTGCAGATGGCGCCCATACTGACACCTCACCCTGAAATCCAAAATAGTGTCATACTATGGTGCACAAAATTTAATTCCTTCAGACCCACTCAAATGAATTTCGAACGTCAAAACAACACTCTGTACAGTAGATGGATGAAGATGGTAAAAAGATGGATTCATAATTATTTTTTATGAACTCTACATATTTTTATTGTTAGGCACGTGATTCAAATTAACCCCAGGAGAAGGGAAACAGGAACTGTAACTCCGTATGTACAGTCTGTTACAGTTCCGACTGGGCCACCCAGTATCGAAAGATCGTAGATGTGGCAGCAGTGTGTGTGTGTGTGTGCTCGAAAATTATACGGATCGTCAACACTCTCCCTCTGTAGTGAACATGACTCTGCCTCAAAGTTCATTCCATAGATGGCGCTGTGTAGTTGTGGAAGGAATGTGGACTGCAGGGTTGAAGTTTCGGGAAACATCTATGCTCGTGCCAATGAGTCATGAGCTCTCAGGCAGAATGGTTGAGGAATGCTATTATGGAAATTTAACAACTATATTACACAATGAGCAGGTGAAGTTAAGGTAAAGTTGTTCGTAGCCTGAACAGTGAATATTTCTTCTTAATGGTTATCATGTTTGGCATGCAACATTGCTCAGCCGTTCTGACAGAGCTCACGTCTCGTTGCCACGATTGTTATCTTGTTTTTCTACCAACTAGGATCGGGCAGATAGGTGGTTTTCTTTGTCCATCATATTTTGGTAAGCATAATTTGAGATCACCTTTGATTTCGTATTCTATTTGTAAGTCAGGTTACAATGTATTACATGCATAGTAAAATTCCTTCATTGCTAAATACTTTCTCTCTCTCGTAATAAAAATGTTAAAGTCAACTGTAATTCTCTCTCTCTCTCTCTCTCTCTCTCTGAAATAAACACCATCTTATCTTATCCTATCTCTATACTAATGAAATCGGACAGAGAGTGAGGACCAATTCCACAGTTGTTCGTTGTGATTTGTTAGCGCCCAAACGAAAGAAACTAAACTGTGTAAATGACTTGTGTCTGATTTATTGGAAGCATCTGATGAGTAAAGTATGCAGCTATTGTAATAATACAAATGCTCAATAGTTTTGGTGAATAGGAATAATCAGCTTTTGGGAAATAACGAAGCCTTACAAGTGTGTTTGGGGAGGACTCTGACAAAATGACTGTGGAATCAGTCCTGGCTCCCTGACATTCTACGTTAATAAACAAATTAGTAGTGTCGAAATAAGCGATCGTTTTGCCAGTGATAATCAACTCGCATTGATTGTTAACTGGGTTATGTTTGTTTTGAACCCACAGGTGAACGGGGAAGAGGGATCACTCCTAACGACCAAACGTGTGTTTAACCTACTAATAGATTACCCCAAGTTTTGCTAATAGATATATTAATGTGTGCATAGTAGTAGGTGATCTACTAAATTTGCACACCGTTCACATAATGATGGATTTATTCCAGAGATAACGGTGTGTGGCTGTGGAGAAGAGAAGGGCAAAGTCTCAGAAAGTAGCCTAGGTGGGCAAGGTGAACTTCGTTGGAACCCCATAGAGAGCGTGTGGGCTAATATGGTCAACTGCTGGGAGCCAGAGATGGTGGAGCGGAGACCCGAGGCACTAATGGCTCATACCCAGGCTCAGTGGGATATGTTCCGCAACAAACCTAACAAATTCGACGCATTGTGGCCTCTGTGCCCGATAGACTGCGTGCCGTCATAGAGAAGGAAGGTGGCTGGACTGGATATTAATTGTCAATGTAAATAAAACATTATTTTGTTTAAATAAATGTTGTTGGGTTGTCAAGGATTGTATAACTCCTACTTTGCCTATTTACATTTATAGAGTGTCCCTGTCTATTGAAATTATGAACCTGTAAGATGACGAAAGTAGAGAATAACCAGAGTTTTATCTATCCCCCGGCCAACGAGGGTTCAACCGCCGATTTTACAGCTGGTTAGCATATTTCTCGAATTTGGCTGGAGAGCAAGAAGTGCTGGGACAAAATGAAGGAAAATTGCTCCTAACATATAGGAATAAAAGTAACCATAGGAAATTTTTTAAATAGTCTCATGGTCTTTCCCAGCTCATTTTACCTACTTGACTGCATTTCAACCCAACCATACTTAATCTAACCTAACTGAACGGATTGCATTGACCAGGTCAGACTTGAAAAATATGCCTCCGGATAGGGGTCCCTCTGAGTGTGCAGCGTGTTTTAAGATGTGATCTCGGGCACGGACGCGAATATTTCATATTTCTTTATAATGCAAGTAAATCTTGGTTTAATCACGTGTTCTGTCTGACTTTTACTAGGAGCTAATTTTCTTAAGGATTATTACACATACAGCATGATATCGGTAATGTCAATTTAGACACATTCTTCTTTAATTTGTGTAGCTAACGTTATCCATTCATTACTTGATGACTCGAGAAAAAGATACACAGAATATGCGAGAGGGATAGTTTCGGAGTAATTTCATAATTCGTAGGATTTATGGTAACGGGTGATACAATAAACAAAGTAATAAAATCTTTAGGATTTTATCATTATAAGGAGTCGTTACTCTGAAACGCTCATCAAATACTGACTGGCAAACTACATTCCTAGCTAAAGTAATGACCCTACGTATCCGTTTGCTCAACCGGTGCCTTCCAGTGAACTTCACCTTGCCCACCTACTTTCCGAAACTTCGCCCTTCTCTTCCCCACAGCCACACACCGTTATCTCTGGAATAAATCAATCATTATGTGAATGATGTGCAAATTTGGTAAAACACCTACTGTTATGCACACACTATTTTTCACTACAAAAGGTTAATTAGCAAAAATCGGGGTAATCTATTAGGAGGTTAAACACACGTTTGGTCGCTAGGAGTGATCCCTCTTCCCCATTCAGGTGTGGCTTCTAAACAAACATAACCCAGTTAATATAACAATCAATGCCAGTTGATTATCATTGGCAAATTGATTGATTGATTTTTGGCGCTGCAACATCGAGATCATATAGCGCCAGAAGAAGGTGATAGAAGAGGTGGGACAGCAAGCAGGAAGGAAATAGAAAGAAAAGAGAGACAGTTGAATAACTGAAAGAGATTGGCTGGGGCCGAAGGGGCGCCAAAACCCTTAAAGTATTGCCCTCTATCACTACCGGCAATACCCCCCTACGGGGTCTAAAGGAGAAAGGGAGAAGAGGTGGAGATGAGGGAAAGGTGAAGAAAGAACAGGATAAGAAAAGTGAAGAAGTTAGAAAGAGGTGAAGAAGAATCTATCATTGGCAAAAAGATCACATATTTCGACACTTATTTGTTTAACGTAGAATGTCAAGGAGTCAGGGCCGGTCCCACATAGTCATTTTGTTTGTCAGATTCCTCCCCAACACACTCGTAAACCTTCGTTATTTCCCAAAAGCTGAGTATACCTATTCACCAAAACTATCAAGCACTAGTATTATTACAATATCTGTAAACTTTACTCATCAGATTAATCCAATAAATCAGTCAAAAGTCATTTACACAGTTTAGATTCTTTCGTTTGGGCGCTAACAAACTACAACGAACAACTGTGGAATTGGTCCTAAATCTCCATACGATTTCATATCTAAATAGACAGGATAAGATAAGATAGTATTCATTTGAGAGAGAGAGAGAGAGAGAGATTACAGTACACTTTAACGAGAGAGAGAGAGAGAGAGAGAGAGAGAGAGAGAGAGAGAGAGAGATTACAGTACACTTTAACGAGAGAGAGAGAGAGAGAGAGAGAGAGAGAGAGAGAGAGAGAGAGAAGGAGTATTTAGTAATGAAGGAATTTTACTATGCATGTAATACACTGTAACGTGACTTACAAATAAAATACAAAATCAGAGGTTAACATCAAATAATGTTTACCAAAATATGATGGCCAAAGCAAACAACATATCTGCTCGATCTGCTCGAGTTGGTAGAAAAACGAGAAAACAATGCAATGTTGCATGCTAAACATGAAATCCATTTAGAAAAAATATTCTCTGTTCAGGCTACGAACAACTTTACCTTAGCTTCACCTGCTCATTGTGTAATATAGTTGTTAAATTTCCATAATAGCATTCCTCAACCACTCTGCCTGAGAGCTCATGACTCATTGGCACGAGCATAGATGTTTCCCGAAACTTCAACCCTGCAGTCTACATTCCTTCCCCAACTACACAGCGCTATCTATGGAATGAACTTTGAGGCAGGGTCATGTTCACTACAGAGGGAGAGTGTTGACGATCCGTATAATTTTCGAGCACACACATACACACACTGCTGCCACATCTACGATCTCTCGATACTGGGTGGCCCAGTCGGAACTGTAACAGACTGTACTTTCGTATATTACATTTTCAGACAAAGTTAGACAAGGGTGCAAAGTCGGAGTATATAGGCATATAAACCAAAGGGAAGGTAGAGTTACTGTGACCTCAACTCGCCTGGCACAACGTTCATATTATTTTATCACAATTAAAATGACCATGGCTCATACTTTTATCATATGTACAGTCACGAGCACTAATACGTATCCAGGTGTGCTTCGAATACCCAGAGACAGTAAATGAATGCACAATAAGATCTCCATTGGAATTAGTTCGTTAGTGGATTGGACTGTTCAAAGCTTCAACCAAAGCTGTATACTTATTAGTGCTCGTGACTGTACACTCGCAATCCAAAATAAGTATCCAGGCTTGCTTCGAATAGCCTGATCGAGTATTAAGTGAGCTCAAGTAAATATGAAACAGAATTAGCGTTGTAATTGGTTCACTAGTATGTCAAATGATTCGAAACTTTAACAAGACCTAAATACAAATTTTGGATTGCGAGTGTACCAGTTATTAGACAGTTAGATTCAATGACATGTCTTTCAATGAAGCATTTTGTCTTATATTTCAGCGATAGCTTTATGCTAATATAACCCACTACTCTGCTGATCTACCCTGAGGCTCTATTTAAGTAGCGATAAACTAGTTTTTTTTTTTCTGTACTGTTTTGAACAGTATTATCATATTATTTTGAAATCTACCTATACATAAAATTTCTTAAGTACACCCACCTACAAAAGCGCTGTCGCCTCACCAAACGGCTCTTGAAGTTTGGGGTTTAATGACTCGTGAATCGAAACACCATACACAACAACATTTTCCAATTGTGAAGCTTGTGGGGTTCATGACTCTGCGGATGAGGCGACAGCACTTTTGTAGGTGGGTGTTTTGTCGGCGGCAAAAGTCCTGTCGCCTCACTTACTTCACCGAGGCATGCGATGTTTATAGACTCGAAATTATTAGGTGTAGAAAAAGTGTGTATTTCTAGAGTCCATGAACACTACGTGCTTTGGTGAAGCAGATGAGGCGACAGGACTTTTGCCGCCGACTGTACATAAAGAAGTAAAGGAATGGAAGGACAAGCATTTAGCATTGTGGCTGCTGTGTCCTTTCATTTCTTATGCTGTAAAATACTTTCTTTGCTGTATTGTGACACTGACAAAGAAGTCGATATTTCTACCTTTGTCCAATTTCCAAAACTGTTTTAAATTCCGAATCCAAAATTTCAGGATGCCTTTAAATACATGGATATAAAAACAGATTTCTTTACATAAAATTCTGTTCAGGATAATAGTATACATAAGATGTTTGTTGGCTTTTTATACATTTTTGTTTTAAGAACACCATTATCCTTTACAATCTGAACATGTAACAACGGAAGAGTATTATATTGCTCAGTTTCAAGAGTAAACTTGAATGAAAGACCAAGTCATTTCAGATTCTCCACAAACTCATTTTTGTATCCTACGTATCGGTATATATTCTTACTATCTCTATGGTTGTGAAGGTTTTATCTCCAGTTTTCAACCTGCCCTTGTTAGGCTCCATAGTGGGTGGAGGGGTGAGAAAGTGAAGTTATACCTTAGATTATATGGAAACTTTCAATCTTCAATTAACTTCCCCATCGACTTGGCTATCGACCTTGGCTCTCCTTTCCAACTTTCCACTGACTACCTCTACTATCAAGCATCGTCACCCTGGAGACTTACAAGGGTGGTTTTGGTACTTCTTTCTCCCCGACACGGTAACGACTAATGACGTGAATAAGGCTAATTATTTGCCCACTTCAAAAAATTTGACCTTTCGACGCCGGGGGAATAATATTTTTGGCGGAAATAATTATTTACGTATACTATGGTGCAGTGGGTTAGACATTCATGAACACTATGAATAACTGAACAATTCATTCCGTTCATTTGTAATCATCTCAGGGATTAAACTTAAACTTCTAGATGATTGAACAAACGTCAATGGCTTTATGATATTAATAAACATTGATTCAGCAAAAGCATCTTATAACGAATATGAAGGGCAACCTTTAAAGACGATCGGACAAACTGGTGTATCGAGACAGGGTGAGGTTCACTTTCATGGCTTCGGGTTTTTGGATTGTGGAAAGTGAACCTCACCCTCTCTTGTTACCAACTCAATACAACAGTTTGCCCGATCATCCAGCCTATCTTGAACACTGACCTCGCCTTCTTCCTCCCAGCCAAGTTTTTTTTTCTTCTTTTTTAAGTCATTGCTCCGTGGTGTCAATCAAAAGACAGACAACTAAACATAAGGGTAGGCGGGACTCATGAAAATCCAATGACTACAAATGCACGTACACACACACACATCACGAAAACATAACAGTATGAAGCACGATAATACAGACAAATATTTATACTATGACCTACTTAAATCCACCAAAACGAGGGTGGCGTACCAGGAGTTCCTCTAAAACCTGTTTTTTTTTTTTTTTTTTTTTTTAATTAATTGCGCCGTAGCGTCAATCAACAGGCAGGCAACAATACATACGGGTAGGAGGGACTCATGAGAATACAATGACTACAACCACAAATACACACGCACACACACACACACACACATCACGAAAACATAACAGAATGGAGCACAAGCATACAGACAAATATTACATTATGACCTACTTAAATCCACCAAAACGAGGGTGGCGTACCAGAAGTTCCTCCAGAACCTGGTGGTTCAGCAGGTGTCGACAAACCACATCAAGTGGCAGGCCCCGGGGCAGCAAGTGTCGGACAGTGGGGCAAGCCAGGCAATAGTGTTAGCACGAGGCGCTCGACACAAGCGTTACTCAGTGAAGGGAGGCTCACCCTGCATCCCAGCAACCTGCCACAGTGGCCGGTAGCCAAGCCTCAAACGAACAGAGACTTCATTGTGCCTCCGAACCATGAGAGCCTTATGACCGTATGAATATTTGTGACGGCAGACAGACTCGTAATGGGTAATAGAGATGCTGCATCCCTGCATCCCTGCATCGCCATACAGGGAGAAGAGTGGCAGAGCGGACTCTAGAGGGGTAACATGTCAGGGAGAGGGGACGTACAACACCACGATGAGGCAGATGGCAGACTTCCTTCGCGAGTGTATCAACTGTAGTATTGTGACGTAAACCTACATGGGATGGCACCCATAAAAATTTGACTGTCAAGTTACGATGACGGAATAAGGACAAAAACGATAAAATCTGCTGAATAACAGTAGAGTGTGTGGGCTGAACACCAGAGAGGGAATGAGGGGCAGGTTTGGAGTCACAAACGATGGCAGCATTCACTCCACATTGACAAAAAAGACTAACAGCATCCAGTTCACACAATGTTGAGCTAGAGTGGTTACAGAGATGATGGCCAACCCAGCCCCCTGGAGGTGATTCCAAGTCAGGTGAGAAAACTGCACAACCTGCTGCACAATCCACCTGCAATGAGCCATCAATGTAGAGGCAGTATGGATATGTGATGGAGGACGTCACTGTTTCTATGTGTTCGTGAGCCAACTGCCGCTGTATAGAAGGCAGTCCCTACTTGAAAGTAGGTGTGAAGCTCACATCAGGTGTTGGTAGCATCCACGGAAGGGGCTCTGGGGGAAAGTCTGCAACCATTATATCTATATTCAGACTACGGAGCATAGAGGAAACAGACCTTATAAGAGTACGTCCAGCAGGCAGTATGGGAGGGACATCTGAGTTTGGTCTAACAGAAGTCCTGACTAACTGAGAGTAGTGGGATGAAAGATGTGGGAAATGGAAGCACTTGACAGTGAAGCAAGTAACATTAGAGTAAATTCTCTCGACTAAAGGGGGAAGACGCAACTCACGCTGTATATTCACTATCCTGGTCGACATTGGACAGTTGAAAATTTTTCTCATTGCTCTATTCTGATATTTTTCCAAAGTTTCCAGAGTAGCCCTTGGAAGTTGAATCAGAGCAGGGGAGAGGTAATCAACAACTGAACGGATAAAAGCAATATAGATGGTCCTGGCTACTGGGATGGAGATGCCCGAGAAGTTGTTAGTGGTGTAAGTCGGCGCTGGAGACAACCCAACAAGTCCTGGATAAAAGGATGATCATGAGGTCTGGCAGGGACAAACGGCCAAATATTGACTGGTGCACCCATGTAGTGGTACTGGGAACACATAGGAATGATAGTCCCTCCAATGGTAAAGGCGGCAGGTGAATATTCTGCTCATATCTGGGGAGTCAATAATGCCACAGTGAAAGGAGGTCACAGAGAAGGAGTCAAGAAACCGCTGGAGATCCCTTGGTGAGGTAGAATAAACACATATTTCATCAGCATAGCACGTAATTGAAGTTCCAGGATTATCAGAAACAGAAGTGAGCAACCGATGCATCAGAATGTTAAATAAAAATGGGCTGAGAACACCCCCTTGAGGCGTACCAAGATTAACACTGCACAAAGGACTGAGCACACCACTGAAAAACACACAGGAGGTCCTGTTACTGAGGTAGCCCCGAATCCACCGTAGTAGATTACCCTTTATCCCAAAGTCAATCAGTTGATCCAAAATGACGTCTCTATTAGCAACATAGAAGGCACTTCGAAGGTCAATTAAGGCCACCACACTGTCCCTGGAAAGGCGAGAGTACAGGTCGACTATGCAGTGGTGTGTGCTCCGCTGGGGAAGGAAACCAAACAGCCATGGAGAAAGACGATCCTGCAGTCTGTACATGAGACGATTGAGTAAGATTCTCTCCGTAACTTTACAAAAAGAGGAAGTAAGGGAAATAGGCCTGAACTTCGCAGTGCCGGGCTTAGGGATGGGTATTATTGCGCTGCTGGTCAAGACTCGTGGTACACAACCGTCACGAGCACGAAGATTGTACAGTCGAAGTAGAGGGTTCCCTGGAACTTGTTGAAGCAGGCGCAGCACAGCATAAGTAATACCATCATCACCAGGGGAAGTAGCTCTACCCCGAGAGAGAGCACGGCGCAACTCCTCCTCAGTTATCTGCTCTACATCATCGTCATCATCTTGCAACAGAGCAGACATTAGACGTAGCCGATGGACAGCAGCACGGGAAACAAGTGCATCTTGTATGTGGATGGGTAGACTGGCTGGAGTAGATTGTTCTGACCAGGCATTGACAAGTTGTAGGGCATAGGCGGCGGGAGTGTGATGACGTTCACTGGCCGGCGTCTTTTTAACAACCTGACGTATGAGGTACCACACGGAAGCCACACTCGTTTGCTGGTTGATACTTTCCGTGAACCGCTGCCAAGAATCAGTGTGAGCACACTCCTGCATGGCGACTAAAGCATCCTTAGACATGGAGCAGGTCAGGGGTTGGGTTGGCTTGAAATAATAGGCCATTACGTTCAGCCTCCTCCTTCGCCTCCTGTATACGTGCATCAAGCGTCCAGGAGTGGGCAGTATGGCGATGTTGGAGGTGTGGCTGGGAGACGTATAGCCTATAAAAGTCATGAGTAGCAAATACAAGATCAGAGTACAACTGTTCAGGTGAAGATATGTCAAATGTAGGGAATACATGGGCCATAAATAAGATGTAAGTCGGGATATATTTAGGGGGCACAGCAATACGTAAACGAGTGGCTGAAGCACTTCACCCAGCAGGTAGAGAATAATGAAACCTAAGAGCGACGTGATCAGAGAATAAATCTGGCACGTAGGATCACTGGACCTGAGATGCTAACAGGCCAGACAAAAGGATGTAATCCAGAGTACCTCCCCGGCAATAAGCCAAAGGGGTGGAGAAACTTTGGGTCGTGACTGTGCATAAATACACAATAATATTTCCATTGGAATTACTTCTTTCGTGAACACAATCACTGTTTCTAAATAATTGTGTCCATTCTGATAAAGGCAATATCGCAAAAATTACAGCTCACCGGTCCTTTTACACATCAAAAGGAGTCATACATTCTAGAGATAAGTAAGAACTTTCAGAAACAGACCTCTTGTGTTTATGTCCACCAACAGTACTGGGTGTTGAGAAAACAAAATGTAATAACAACACTATAATTCTATCTTTTTTAACACCGCGTATTCCATATGATATCGAATTATCTTACCATATTAACATTACAGTGAAAATATATAGGCAATGTTCAAAGCAATTCTTCTAATGTTATGTTTATGTTCACGTTGATAAAAACTGTGAAAATGACCACAAGTCTCGCACATGTTCAGATTAAAATCCTTCAAAAGAATCCTGCGCGTATCCACCCGTTTGTTTCCATAGCAAAGGTTATATTCTCCTTCATGTAGAAAATGCCAGTTTTAGACATTTGAAAAGGAAATATTAGAATCAGCTCGCAATGAACACATTATCATAGGAACAGTTAAAAATACATTTTAAGCGGCAAACAGAGACCTTTCTTCAACTTATGCAAAAATTGTTAATTAATTAAACAACTAGCATCCTTTCACCCTCGCTCCAAAACCCATAATCAGATTATACTAGGTCATCTAGAGAATATTTTACTTTTCAATGTCTGATTTAATATTATCATCCAGTGTTGACATTAATGCCTCCCAATCCCATATGGAACAGCACATTTCAACAAGTTCCCAGCTCTGATGGAGAATTATTTATGGAAAATGAAAAGAGTTTATCTGGTCCTTGTATTCTCGGTGACCAACTACATGAGTTGTCATTAACTATTCTACCCGAGGCTGTCATTTCTGTTCTGAAAGTGTTCTGCCAATATCGAGGTGATATCTCCTGATGACTCTGTCCCGTCCCCTCGATCTTCCCTTTAGGAATGCATGGGTGACAGCGATATCTTATCGATACCGGATACATGAAAAGAGGACTGATGAAAATATGTCTCCTTTCACCATCACTGTTCGAGTTAGAAGAGAGTGGTGGTAGCTGGGTGGGCGGGGGGTGGTTCCTTGGCTCTTATCTTCACTAATGCCAGCCAGAAACTAGCTTGTTAGCCCTTAATTCGTGGGTGTGTAGTAAAATTTTCATACTAACAACAAATCTGGAGCACTGCAGGTGTAGCATTTATTCGATAGCACAGTCTTTAAATTTGCAAGGTCCCTAACAAGCTAGTTTCAGCCTGGTATGACTGATGGTGGCAGCCAAGGGGCTGTCACAGCCATCTCGGCCTCCACCAGTCAGTTTTACTAGAGCAGTGAGGTTGAAAGGACATATTTTCATCACCCCTCTTTTCCTGTAATTATCATATATGTACGTAAAAACGACAGTAACATTATATTTCATATTGTTGTGTTGAAAAATGTGATTCTGAAATGTTTCATAACGAAATTAGAGTGTGAAAATTCACTTAGATATGTAAATGGCATGTAAAAGTAAAATTAGAGTAACTACTGTTCATGTCAAGTCTGAGCTGGCTACCCATCCTACAGATGGAATTTTTTTTGGTTTACAAGCTATTAGGAGTCAAATGTGTTGTTTGCATAGTGACCGCGAGTGTGGGAGAGAGGCTTCGAAGACATGAGCTGTCGGAGTAGATAAGGCTTGTGGCTGAATGGTTAGGGACCGCGCAATTATAAAAATTGCTTTGACGTGAATTCTCGTCACCCGTGGTGTTCCATACTTGTTTCTAGTATCGAAAATTCTCTACACCTGCGATTTAAGGGTTAACACAAAGACAAATGGAATGACAGATGCCCTATCTATCCAAATTATCACTTTACCTGCTAATCCAGGAGGTAACAACCGCCATCGTAATAGACTATACGTTTCCCTACTTGCCAGCAACGAATATGGATGTGGTTTATCAGTTAAAATAGAAAATCAAAGTGATAATCAATCAGATATACCTGTATATACTCAGTTATCTCTCAGGAATTATACCTAAGGAGTTTAGAAACAATTCCACTATGCATGTCTTTTTAAATAACAAAAATAAAGGTATGACTTAAAGTTTTCAAGTAAGTAAGAATTCGAAAAGAATTTCTCCGGAAAGGAGGCCATGATCTTACAGACTTAGGAGGTAGCCAATAGCTTTGGCATGTCCCCTTTTCAATCGCGAGGTATATAATTAAATTACTCCAGAGATATAAAATAAAATGTTGAGTATATTTTGTTCTATAAAGTATGGTGTGTATGATCTCAGTAAAGTACAATGAATACTGATAAAAATTATTTTAACGTGTGTTGTCAAATGGCCGTGAGTGTCGAAGGGAGTGGTAGCCTAATATGTTTTTCGGGCCAAAGAGGCCTTATTTATTTCATCTTAATAAATTTTATCATGATTGCAATGTTTATGTGATGTTCTATAACGTACATTGAATCATACCCACCACGATGATAATCAAAGATATTAATATACTAGTCCATGGGTCAATATATATATATATATATATATATATATATATATATATATATATATATATATATATATATATATATATATATATATATATATATATATATATATATATATATATATATATATATATATATATATATATATATATATATATATATATATATATATATATATATATATGGTTATTTTTACAAGTTGCCACAACTCGATTTCAACATTTTTACTATTACCATTATATTTCACTATTACAAACAACTTTTCTATATACCATTTGCCTCGCAAATGCGTTATATCATTAATTACCTCTTATAATTGTAGTGGCTGTCGTATTTTTCAGTCCCAAAATTTCGTAAAATTGACATTTTCACACTTTTCTTATTACAATATGCTCTATTTCAACTTGTACTATAATATTTCTTATTAGCATTTCCGTTATAAATGCGTTATAAGGCCACTCTCACGATTTCTAACCTTCAATGTCTTTGCAAGTGAAAACAATATGGTTGCCATGTGCATTGAAATCAAAACATAGGTCTGCTGATCAACTGGTTGTCATGGTAACCATGAGTCCCACAGTGCTACCTGGTGGCACATTTTTTAACTTCAAGCCAAATCTAACCAAACAGTTATTCACACAGTTCTATCATCTCGTTATCGCCCAATCATAGACCTACAACAGGTGACTACGTCAGTGAAACTTCAGTCTCTATCCATTTATTCTGCCAGTACAACATTAGTGTCTGTCTGTGGAGGAGGTTTATCCTTGACTCACCTGGTTAACTCGCCTGGCTGTTTGGTTTTGCGAATTTTTACTGGAGAAACACAGAAATTTTACAAAATAACACTTGTGCCTCTTATTGAAAAAATCATTAGTCAATGATCAGTTATTATAAGTGATTGTTGGTAGGTTTAAAGTGCTTTGAATATAAGGTCATCCAGTCAACCTACCACCCATACAACTTGCCAGAATACAACACTAGCTACTCTTCAACTCCACAAGAACCAGTACCTTCCCCATCATTTGCTTCCAATTAAGGTAAATTGGTGTATGAAACAAGGGGTCTGATATGGGTTTCCTAATTCTATAACAAATTGATGTTCTGGTTAAGACCGAAGGATGCCAAGATTAGGTCCCGAAGGATGCCATGATTAGGTCAGGAAGTATGCCAAGATTAGGTCCCGAAGGATACCAAGGTTAGGTCCCGAAGGATACTAAGGTTAGGTCCCAAAGTATGCCAAGGTTAGGTCCCGAAGTATGTCTAGGTTAGGTCCCGAAGTATGCTATGGCTAGGTCCCGAAATAAACCATGGTTAGGTCCTGATGGATGCCCCCTTCTAGGTTAGGTTAGGTCAGGTCAGGTAAGGTCTTTTTAATTCTATAATATCTTGATGCTATGGTTAAGACCGAAGGATGCCTGATCCAGGTTGGGTCAGAAACATCTTGGCTCGGATTTTTAATTTTTCAATATTTATGCTCATTGAAAACTTTTATGGCATGTCATGAGTGCAATCTAGAAAGGCAAATATACTGTATTATGAGTTTCCCCCCCACCCAAAACCCCCGATTTCCCAGGCTCTCCCTCATGATTGTTGGATTGGGGTGAGGGGGGCTATCTCGAAAACGAAGCATTTCCTAAGGAAACGAAGGTCAATATCACTCAAATCACACTAAAACCTTCACGGAATTATATATTTTTCCAATTAAATCGTGTTGTGGCAACTTGTATATATATATATATGCTGTGGAGGTTGAGGTGAGTATGTTAACCAATACACCATCAGCACCCACCTCAATCAATCAATCAATCTTCCCCCTTGCTTATATAATTCATCAGGAGGGGGTTGCCACGACTCACCAACCTCAAGCATTACATCATTCAATACCTTCTCAACCAACAAAAATATAATTAGCCCAGCCTCGCAGGGGTACACCCCACAACCAAACTAATATAGGAAGGCAATAGGAAAAACAAATAAAACAGCTGGCAAGCCAAACTATTCCTCCGTGGCTGGCCGACCACGCTCAACCACGCCTTACTGTTACCACGGTACCGCTCGAATATATGAACCCTCTCTCAGTACGGGACAGTTAGAACGTATGAACTCTCAATAACACACGATCGGGTAATAACTCACATAGCGTCGTCAAGATAGGTGAGTTCATTATTCATGAAACTTACCAAAATATCGTTTATGTAAGGTGTAATCACTGTTGCAATCATAGACATCATGCCGGCTTCTCCTACAGCCCTGCATCTGTACTTGGTCGGAAAGAGTTCGGGTGTGTAGTACCAAAGTAATGCAAAGGCTGCAGTGATCGACATCTTGCCACTTAGGGAGAGAATTAACTTGACTGCAATAGGAACTGCAAAATAAAACGTGGGCATGCCATTAATCACACAAAGAACATTATAATCACAAAACTTTTATATGTACTCTCTACTTCCACATTCATCATCCTGTGTGGTCAATGTTTGTACCCCACATTGTTTGGCCCATCAGCTTCGACTCTTGTATCCGAAACACATGACAATATGAGTCAGACGGAAGGTAATGGAGGGGTGGGGGATTGGGAGAGAACTGTAAGCAGTAATGAAGTACTTAAATATACATCAATGGTAGTGTACACTCGTGATACATAATTGCTGACCAGAGTGTGAGGAGCAGAAAGCTTCGAATCGCCTGGTATTGTTCATTTCCCCACCCAGTACACCTATAGAGGCCGAGTTCGAATGCTGGGTAGCCTATGTGTAGTGCCTGCCGTTCGTCTCTGGTCAGAAATTACGTATCACGAGTATACACTCTATAAAAAATTATTCGGCACTCTATCTTCACGATACAATATGCCACACCGCAAAGAAAATTGAATCCTCAACTGAGTTTCGGTACGTGGTTGGTATCTCTGGTCTGCTGAGTTGCCAGTTATCTGTAGTGTAGTCCAACCTTGTGAGGTTCGAACCATTATATAATGTCTTACGAATTGAAATTGTGCTTCATGAAAAATTTTATGCCTCACGATACATAGCAGAGTAAACAGCAGCAGCATAATTGTATATAATTTTTGTTACCTGGGGTAGATCTAAGGTAAAAGATGATTATATAATAACTATTTATTGGAAAGTTTACCAGCAAACGAAGAGTGGGAAGATGTCACCCAAATGAGTCAACCCAATGTATATGATTATTATTGACCACGACTGTACTGTACGTATTGTAAGTCATAATTACCTTCCCTGAGTATGGTGAAGCAGTTTGGGAACAGTTGAACCATATCTGTGAAACTGATGTACAGGTGGCAGGCCTGATTCACCCGTGAATTCTGATGCCAATTCAGCAATATAACCCCCCCAACGGGAACCGCCTTGACGTGGTAGGGGGGCTTGCGTGTCTCTGAGACCTATCAAGCTAGACTAGAGGGGGCTCTGGCCCCTGCTCTGCCCCGATTTCGGGGAAGAGAGGGCTTCCCATGCTAGTAAGGTCGCCAGTGAGAGACCAGACTAAATGGTTCCCATGCATTAGGCTGCCAGTACGGGCCAACAGTGCTGCCCTCCAGAGGGACTGCCTTCTAGGGGCCGTCCTGTGTTGGATGGTTGGGTGTCTGGGCCAGAAGATGTTGGGGAAGGGGGTCTCAGCACCGTCGTGGGCAAACTTTCGAGCCAGTGGGACTGCTTTTTCAAACGAGTGGCCCCGTGGGGGAAGAGGTGACCAGCGCTCGGTCCCCTCATCTGCCCGGTAGGTAGTATCTCTTGGCTCCTGGGGCCAACAACAATAAGTCAATGATATATGGATAAATAAAAGCCCCAATCTCTTCCTCGAGCAGTGGTCGACCAGGCCCTCGAGACGTCACTCTCTGGTCGTGGTAGTATGCAGAAAGCTGCAAATAAGACTAGACCTAGCAGGTCGGGTGTTGTGTCAAAGAACCCTGTTAGCAATTTTGACAATTTAATGTTAATGAATGTACTTGCATCCCTTTCCTATGGCGCTATCCACTCCATTTTTAAGTGTTTTGGAGTAGTTCTTCGAATCCGAATCACATTTGACAGTGATTGTAGATCTAATCGGTGCTATATTACTTTCAATACAAATGCTGCTGCCAAAGCAGCATTTGAGGCAAAAGATTCTCTGACGGTGGGGGATACTCATTGTAAAGTTCAGATGATGCGGTCCACCAATGTAGTTGACAGTGACAATGACTACTGCCCTAACATATTTGATGACTCTGTAGAGCATGTCCCAAAGGAACGTCGGGTTCCTACACCCTTTTGGTTTGTGGCTTACTACAGGGAGGGACGTGGTAACCTTATCCATGCTTCCCGGTATCTGGAGCAAGAAATTGGATTATTACCAATGGGCCACATAAAGAAATATGGTAAGAGCGTTTTAATGAGAGACAAAGATCTTACACAGGCCATGATGCTCCTCAGTCTCCCCTGTCCTTCTGATAGCATGTTTGAATCTATTAAACCACATCGAACATTTAATTATTGCAAGGGGCGTATATATAATGAGGACATGTTTGAATTCTCAGAAGAGGACATTCTCGCTATGTGCCCAGACAATGTCCAACGAGTAACAAAGATGAAAGGCAGTAAAAATATGATCATACTCACTTTCTATGGCTCGCATACCCCAGATCGCATTAACATTAACCCCACCTCTTTTGGGGTGAAGCCTTTTGTTGAGCGTCCCCTACAGTGTTTCTGTTGTTATGAGTTTGGTCATGGCAGGAGGAATTGCAACAACCGTTTCCGGTGTGGTAATTGTTCTGCTCTTGTCTCATATCTTACTTCTGAGTGTCGGTCAGAGAGTTACTGCTTTTACTGCAGAGATGCTCACCCCTTGCTCTCTCGCCAATGTTAGTTGTACCTCCTTGAGCAGGATATACTCCACTTGGCTAATACCCAATTCATTAGCATAGGTAGTGCCAGACGGCAACTCAACTTCAGGCGACAGAAGGATGGTGGTGTGAAGACATACGCCTCCTCCCTTCGCTTTAAATCGGTTGCAGCACCCTCTCAACCCTCTCAAGAGGCAGCTGCTTTTTGCTCTAGTGAGAGCATTTCTAAGGTTACTCTACATAATAGTTTCTCTATCTTGGAAACTGTATCAGACACTCATTCTGGTGACCCTTCAACTGATGACAATTCTCAGACTTTAGCTAAAGGTGTTCATGTGGTAGAGGTTCACGCTGCCACACGCTCTCCAAAAAGGAAACTTAAGTCACCTAAACTGCCACAGAGACGCCTTCGTGGTTCCTCTGCCGCACTTGACTCTATAGATGTTCCTCCTTGTAAGGCAACCATCTCTGTGGATTCATCCATAGTTTCCTCTCAATTTCACCAGAAGCGTTCTTGTGGCTCTAATGAATCGCTTGATTCAACAGAAGTTCCTCCTCGCAAGCTTCCTTCGGGATCATCATTGGGTGCGTGAAGTTAATGTGAATGCCACGGATGTTTTGACTTCAAAAGAATCAGTTTCTCTTCTGCTTGAGCAGTGGAGTGATTCTACCACCTGTATTATGGATGTTGATGTATCTGCCTGTGTCAGTGATACCACTGCTGTACAGGACAATACCAATGTAATTGTTTCAAAGAATATCCCAGCTCATATACCTTCATCTTCTTCTAACATATCAGATGCTTCAGGGACTCGTCTACGGGCCCCAATTACTGACCCAAGTACTATTCTTCGGGTTCGCTTTTCTTTTAGTGGCCCAGGATTAGACAAATCTTATCGTTTGAGTAAACCCTCAGGTCGAGGTGGTAGTGGGAAGTACCTCCGTGAGGCTTCCCAAAAATCAGTACTAAAGTAACCCTGTTCAAGGTCCTTCAGTGGAATTGCTGTGGCTTGCGTGCTTCTTGGGAGGAACTGCACGTTCTTCTCTCTAGCTTCTCTCCTGCATGTGTTTCTCTCCAAAAGACAATGCTTGGGGACTACATTCCTGCCAATCCTCCAGCATACTCTGCCTTTTATTCCAATTCATTTAAAGGGCAGGGTCACCATGGTGGCTCTGCCATCCTAGTTCGCCGAGATATTCCATGCACGAGCCTGGAGCTTGACACTCCGCTCCAGGCCGTTGCAGTAAAGGTTTTTATGGACTGCCCGTACACTATGTGCAGTCTATACCTTCCTCCCAGTGTTACAGTTGAGAGGGATGATCTCAACCGTCTTGTACGAGACCTTCCCTCTCCCTTTATTTTATTTGGTGATTTTAATGGTCGTCATCCTCTGTGGGGTGACAGTTCGGTCAACCCCAGGGGTGCTTTATTGGCTTCTTTTATTGAGGATGAGGGATTGGGGGTTTTAAATATGGGAGATGTGACACATTTAAATAGCCCTATGGGGACTTTTACCGTCATTGACATTTCCGTTTGCTCACCCAGTGCTCTGTTTGATTTTACTTGGTGAGTGTTGCTTGATTTATATGGCAGTGACCATTTCCCTATACTTTTAGAAGGTAACAGGTACGAACCACAGTCTCGTCTTCCTAGGTGGAAATTAGAGAAGGCTGACTGGCAGTTTTTTAGAGAGCTAACTTCTTCGGTCTCTTCTGCAGCCGATTTTGGTAGCTCTGACGAGTCTGTAACATATTTCACTGATATGCTCCACTCTGCTGCTCTCAACTCTATCCCTAGAACTTCTGGCTACTTTCCCAAACGTCCTGTCCTTTGGTGGTCACCAGTCTGCACCACTGCTTTCTCTCGCCTTCGTCGCAATCGTGGGGACCCAACTCTTTTAGAGGACTTGCGACGGGCAAGGGCTCGGGCTAGACGAGTCTTAAAAGAGGCCCGACTTCCATCTTGGAAGGCCTATGTGTCTTCAATTAATACTAAAACTCCACTCACCCAAGTGTTCAGGAGAGTCCGTAAGATGGCGGGGAAGTTTTCTCCTAGTTCTCCACCTATACTTAAGGTCAATGGAATTAAGATCATGGATGGTTTGACAGTGGCCAATACCATGGCGGAGGCATTTGCAAGAGTCTCCAGCCATGACTCTCAACCTCTGGCTGTCAGGCATGAGTTAAGAGGCAAGGAGCACACTGTCCTGGATTTCTTAGGGAACGAGAATGAAAGTTATAACCATATATTCACCCTGAGACCTGCATTCTGCTCTCTCTCTCTGCGGCGATACTTCTCCTGGGCCAGACAACATCCCATATGCAATGTTGCTGCATGCGAGGCCTTTGCATGACATCAACACCTTGTCTGTGTATTCTTTGATATAGAGAAAGCGTATGACACTACATGGCAATATGGCATCTTGCAGCAACTCCATTTATATGGCCTACGGGGTCGCCTTCCACTCTTTCTTAAGGAGTTTCTCAGTGGTCGCAGTTTTTCTGTAAGGGTTGGTACAACCCACTCAGCATCTGTTGCACAGGAGGAGGGTGTCCCACAGGGAAGCGTCCTCAGTGTCACATTGTTTGCAGTAGCAATTAATGCCATTGCCTCATCCCTTCCGGACGGTATAGCCAACTCGATGTACGTTGATGACCTAGCAGTCTGGTTTTCTGCTTCCCGTATGTCAGTGGCGGAGCGGCGCATGCAGCTTGCCCTTGACAGGGTGTCACGTTGGACTGGTTCTCATGGGTTTCGATTTTCTCCTTCTAAGACAGTTGCTATGCACTTCTGTCGCATCCGAGGCGTCCACCCTGATACGGACTTATTCATGTATGGTTATCTGATACGTTGTGTCGAGGAGACTCGCTTTTTGGGTCTCCTTTTTGACAAACGTTTAACTTGGGATCCCCACTTATGTACACTTAAGGTCTCTTTCCTCAAGGCTCTTAACCTGTTGAGGGTCCTGGGCCATACGTCCTGGGGGGCTGATCGGGCCACCCTCCTCCGCCTATACCATGTTCTTATTAGGGTCAAAACTCGACTATGGGTGTGTGTACTCTTCTGCCACCGATGCCCGTCTCAGAGTTTTAGACCCTGTTCATCATGCTGGAGTACGTCTGGCGACCGGAGCTTTAAGGTCGTCCCCAATCCCCAGTCTCCTGGTAGACGCTAATGAGCCACCTATTGATCTCCGTCGCCAGTCCTCGATGGTTCGTTATTGGCATCGATTACATCGACTTCCTGACTCCATTCCCTGCTTGGCGGTGTCATCTGATATCATGTCTAAGTACTACCTTTTACATTCTCGTACACCATGGCCCTTTGGCTTCCGGGTCAGGAAGGCTATGGAGGAGATGGGCATTGATGACTTCCAGATTTGTCCTGTGAGGGTCCCCAGGGTGGCTCCATGGCTTCTTCCAGTAGTTTTCCCCTGCACCTGCTTTACAGACAAGAAGGAATCTCTTCCTCCTCCAGTGGCTCGTTCCCTATTTTTAGAACATGCCTTCAATCACATGGAGTCCCTCCCTGTGTACACTGATGGGTCAAAGTCTGATGCTGGAGTTGGCTTTGGAGTTGTCTTTCCTGACTTTTGTCGTGGCGGCAGGCTCCCTTCTGTCATGTCAATTTTTACTGCTGAGCTCTCGGCCATTTTATATGCCCTCCAAGTGATTTTTACTCTCCCTCAGCCATTGTTTACTATTTTTAGCGATTCCTGTAGTGCCTTGCAGGCCTTGTGCAATTTTAACTCTTCCCATCCCCTGGTGTTGGCCATTCTTGAGTGGCTTTTTCCTCCTGGATCGTCATGGCCACAAAGTAACTTTTTGTTGGGTCCCGGCCCATGTGGGTGTCGATGGGAATGAGCGGGTTGACGCCCTGGCTAAGGCTGCGGTCTCCAATTCTCGGCCTCCTGCCAGGCGTCATCCTGTTCCTGCAGTGGACCTTCGATCCTACATAGATGCTACCGTTCGTTCCTGCTGGCAGGACAGATGAGATGCCATCGGGGCTAACAAGCTCCACGACATCCGCCAGCGCCTTGCTTTGTGGAGCTACAGTGGCCTGTCCAGCCGGTGGGAAATGGCTCTTGTCCATCTCCGCATTGGCCACACATTATTGACTCATGGCTTTTTAATGGAGGAGGCTCACCCTCCCTACTGTGATGATTGTCTGGTCCCTTTGACAGTACAGCAACTTATTGTCGAGTGTCCCAGCCTTGGGGACCTTCGTCGTAGGCACCTCTCCGAGTACCGGGTGGGTGACTGTTCTTACAGTCTATCCCAGGTGCTCGGGGACGAGGCATGTAGTGTGGGAGGGAACACCCTCTCCTAGGTGGAGGAGGCTGGCCTTCTCCACAAAATATGATTTTATGGTATTTATGGTTTTTAGTTTGTGTGTCTTTTAATCATGGTGCCTATCCCTTTCGGGTATTCATGTTTTATTAATTATGTAGATGACAATTTTATGTTGGGCAGTATATGACCTTAGCTTTTGCGCCGCCAGATGCTTAGTTGCATCAAAAATCAATAAATCAATCATCAGTATAAGTGGACTATACTAGTTACGTGCATTATAGGTATTCTAAAATTATTATCACCTATATACATTCGGCTTATGTCGGCTTCAGGAACGATCATAGTAATCGTCCTCCAAAGTTTATAACCATCCAGAGAATCCCTGAACCCATCAAGCTGATATTGAACAGATTCGACTGTTTGTACGAATAAGACCTCGGAAGTTACGAGTACTCAGGTATACCAACCTAACTTTTAACGACATTAGTTAATTCTCATAATAATTCGACATGTTTAGCCAGTATTCGGGCACGCTTGGGAAGATAGTCGTGGCTTTCATTGTACAGCTGACCACACTCCCGCGAGGTCCACCCAGTATTGTCAATGTAGATTAAGATAGCCACCCTGAAGCTCTAATAGTGATCTCCGCTCTAACGATTCACTGTGGGAGGGTGATATGGGGGGTGGGGGAGAGGAGGTTGAGGGAAATATAACGGGGTTTGTGACGAGTAAGGGGTGCCTGTACACGAGAAGTGGGAAGGTGAGAGATGAGTGGTATCTTCAATAAGATTATGAAAATATACCTCTTTACTGATCATACATTTTTTTATATCCATGTAAATTATTAACATCACTTTTAAGGTTAGATCAACTTCTTAATTTTTTGATGTAACACAAAAACATCCGAGGTAACATATACAATAACTAAATAAAAATAATTAACCAGAATGCTTCTCTAGTAAATGAATCAAATGTGTCATAATTATTGCATGTGGAAAGTGCTGACACCACTAGCACAGACTTCCGTATCCCCGTATGTAGCCGTGTTTAACAGTTTATAAACATAATGTCAGTTATCAAGGCCAGCATCATGCCTTAATTAAGGCTTAAGTGAAAGCAGCCTTACGATATATATATATATATATATTGCTTCACGAATTTTTTGCTGAATTACGCACTGCTACGGTAAGCAGGAGGTAGTACCAAAGGGACATTGAAAAATATTTTTCTTGAGCTATTTATTTACGAGATTAGGTCATCTTCAGGTAATGACAAAGGAGTGTGTTTTTTGGGTTTAACGCCTATCGACTTCATAATCGTCATTAAGGCAATAATAATAATAGAGGGATATAGTGTGTGTATATTGAAACCCAGCCACTGGGGGGGCAAGCCAGCCCAACTCAGTGCCGGTCCCAAGCCCGGATAAATGGGGAGGTTTCGGGGTCAGGAAGGGCATCCGCCCGTCAAAAATCTCCGCCAAAACTTTTTATGAAATGAGCCAGATAAGAAGTGAAACCCATGCTAGGACGTCACCCGTAAGTGACCCACAGACACATCGCCCTGACTCTGTGGACCTGCGAGGGCTACCGCCTCGTGAACGGGGGCGGCCAAAGAAGTTAGTTCAAAAATTGAGAGTAGGAACCCTAAATGTAGGGACCATGACAGGACGAGGTCGAGCTATTGCCGACCTCATGAAAAGGAGAAAAGTTGATGTATTGTGCGTGCAGGAGACTAGATGGACCGGAAACAAATCGAAGGAATTAGGCGATGGCTACAAATTGATATACGGAGGAGCAAATGGAGAAGGAAGAAATGGTATTGGTATAATTCTAGCGCGTGAAATGAAGGACTTGGTGACGGAAGTGAACAGGAAAAATGACAGAATTATGTGGATACGTTTAGCCCTGGAAGACTTTGAACTCATTGTATTCAGCGTGTACGCGCCTCAGACTGGATGTACGGATGAGGAAAAAGAACATTTTTGGACGGCATTACAAGAAGAATTGGAAAAGGTGGACGAGAGTGAACGGTGCATAGTGGGAGGAGACATGAACGGACACGTTGGTAGTGGAAATGATGCGATCAAACGCGTACACGGAGGACATGCCTATGGAATTGGAAATGAGGACGGAGAAAAAGTAATTGATCTAGCTTTATCTTTTGATATGCAAATAGCAAACACCCTGTTCCATAAGAATATTGAACATCTTATCACATATAAGAGCGGCGATAGAGCAAGCCAGATAGACTTCCTCTTATACCGAAGGAGAAATATTAAAGAGATCAAAAATTGCAAGGTGGTGCCGGGAGACCATGTTGCTACTCAGCATCGTCTGGTGCTCATTGATCTCACCATTAATATTACGTCGTGGCAGATAAGGAAAAGAACTACTCAAAGAAGGATTAGATGGTTCAAACTGAAAGAAAGAGAATTCCAACAAGAGTTTAGAAATAGAGTTTTAAGAGAATTAAGTCGTGAAATGGAAGATCCAAACACCTGGTGGAATGATGCGAATAGGATGATCCTAAGAGCTGGAAAGGAAGTACTTGGCGAGACTAGTGGAAAGATCTGGGAAAATAAAGAAACGTGGTGGTTTAATGAAGATGTACAAGAGAAAGTGCGTGCAAAGAAAATGGCCAAGAAAAAGTGGGAGGAGAGCAAACTTGATGTCGACAGAGAGTCTTACAAAATATGCTGTAAGGAAGCTAAGCGAACGGTTGCGGTCGCAAAATCGGAAGGATACGACCACCTGTATGAAGAATTGGACACGAAAGAAGGGCAAGGGAAGATTTTCAAGCTGGCAAAGAGCAGAAATAAGAGCACGAAGGACATAACACACATTAGACAAATGAAGGATGACACAGGTACAGTGTTAAGAAAAGAAAGAGATATATTAGCAAGATGGAAGCAGTATTTTGAAAAACTATTAAATGAAGAAAACGAGAGGTACTTGAGAGGAGATGGAGAACAAAATGAGCAAGAAGTAGCCGAGATAACTAGACTAGAAGTGGAATTAGCATTGAAAAAGATGAAAAACGGGAAAGCGACTGGTCCAGATGAAATTCCGGTGGAAGTGTGGAAAGCATTAGGAGAAGAAGGAGTGGACATTTTACATGGGCTGATGAAGGAGGTAGTGGAGAGAGAAGCTATCCCAGAAATGTGGAGAGAAAGTACACTGATACCAATTTTTAAGGAGAAAGGAGACATCCAGAGTTGTGAAAACTATAGAGGCATCAAGTTGATGTCTCATACTTTGAAGATCCTGGAGAGAATCTTAGACTCGAGGCTAAGGCAAGTGGTCAACATCGGCAGGCAACAACTTGGTTTCATGGTAGGAGTGGGAACGGTCGACGGCATTTTCTCCCTTCGGCAGACTATGGAGAAACATCAGGAGAAGCAAAGAGTGCTGCATATGGTTTTTATTGACTTAGAAAAAGCTTATGACAGAGTGCCGCGACAGGAAGTCTGGAGAAGTTTACGAGAGAGAGGGGTGCAGGAAAAATATATAAGGATGATAAAGGAATGCTACAAAGATGTTAAAACGAGAGTGAGGAGTACAGTGGGCACCACAGAAGAATTTGAAGTGAAAGTTGGCCTACACCAAGGATCGGCCCTTAGTCCATTACTTTTTAACATAGTCTTTGATGTAACAACGGAAAATGTGAGAGAGGATCCCCCATGGTGCGTTCTCTACGCTGATGACATAGTACTGGTAGCTGAGGACAGAATAATTTTGGAAAGAAAGCTAGAAGAATGGAGATATGCACTAGAAAACCGAGGAATGAGGATAAGCAGGACTAAGACGGAGTATTTCACCACAGATATTGCTGGTGACCAACAGGCAACGATCAAACTAGGTGATATGAACTTGAAGAGAGTTAGAACTTTCAAATATCTTGGCTCAATGGTTGATGATACTGTCGGAATGGAGAAGGAGATCAATTTTAGAATTCAGTGTGGATGGAACAACTGGAGGAAAGTATCAGGAGTGCTATGTGATGGAAGAGTCCCAGTTAGATTGAAGGGCAAAGTGCACAAAGCCGTAGTCAGACCATCCTTAACGTACGGCTTGGAAGCTGCACCGTTAAAGAAGACAGAAGAAAAGAAGTTGGACGTGGTGGAGATGAGGATGCTGAGATGGATGGTAGGAGTTACACGAAGAGATAAGATAAGAAATGAGTATATAAGAGGAACAGTGAAAGTGGTAGAAGTTTCTAAGAAGATTCAAGAGTCTAGACTCAGATGGTACGGACACCTAAGGAGAAGAGTTGGAGAAGAGCACGTGGGAAGAGAAGTCATGGAGATGGAAGTACAGGGAAACAGAAGAAGAGGAAGACCCAAAACAAGGTGGAAAGATTGTATAAATGTAGATCTCAGGGAGAAGAATATCAACGAAGCGATGGTCAACAACAGGAGTACATGGAGAAGGCTCATTCACAACGGCGACCCCGTATAGGGAAAAGCTGGGAAGAAGAAGAAGTGTGTGTATATTGAGAAGTATACGTGTGTGTATGTGGAGAAGTGTGTGCTGTGTGTAGTCTGTGAGTATTCTCCTGTGGTGTCTGTGAGACTACTTCTTCTTATTCAACGTGGTACAGGTTGATTGGCAGGAGGTCAGTGGTGATGACCCTTTGGAGAGAGGATAAGCAGACGGTGTTACTCTGCTTGTCCACACCTCCCGAACCTCGAACACGTCGGGGTTCCGCTAGCATGTGACGTATTGGGAGAAGAGGTCGAGGCGAGCGGAGGTGGTCATCCACCACTCTGCTGTGACAGCATGTGGTGGTAGCGGTGACTGGCTATCCATCCTTCTCCTTCTCTTCTTTGCTGTCTGCCACTCCCCTCCGTCTTCCAGGTCCATGTTGTCGTCGGTAGAATCATCTTTGATGGTGGTTGAGGTTGAGTAGGAGCTGGTGTCCGAGTCCTCCTCCATTGCAAGGTCCTGCTGGGAAGGTTCAGGTGGTGGTGGTGGTGGTGCCTTCCCACAGTTCATCCAGTTGAGTGGACGAGGAAGCACCGGGGTGGGCCAGAGGTGGGGTGAGTGACGTGCCCGTTCTGCTCCTCCCTCGTCGTGCCGTCTTGCTGCTTCATTGTGGCAAGCCATATCCAGGAGGAGGTCAGAGAGACGACCTAGCCCTTCTGCAGCTAAGGCAACGGCAGTCTTGGTGCAGACAGTGATAATGTCTGCCTGCTGCTGCCGTGGTTGGGTGTCAGTCGTCTTCCTCCCACGGGCATGGAATGAGCCTAGGACCTGCCCACCATCAGGTCCTGCTACGTTGGTAGCATCCACGCCCTTCCTCCACAGTGAAGGACACCTTCTCTCCGTCCCCCAGTGATGGTGGTGAGGTGGTGGCAACAGAGAGAAGGATGCCCTTCCTGTGGACGAAGCAATCTCGCTCGTTGCAAGTAATAAAGCCATAGCCCTTCAAGTGATTAAACTACGTCACCCTGCCAACAAGGCGGTCGGCAGGGGAAGTGGTGGTGTTGACTCGGTCATGGCTTGTTGAGGAATCAGCCAGACCTTGCATACTTCATTCATTTTATATAGGACACTCGAGCACTCTAAAACCTACTGACACCACTTCCCCCCCGAACAGGGCACTTGAACATCCAACCCACCCCTTCCCCTCCTACCCCTATTTTTTTTTTTTTTTTATTGTTGAAATTATATAATTACCTTTGTACCAGTCCTCTAAGGCTTTAACTCGTTTAGGATCTGATACAGTACCTTGTTCTGGAATTGTAGTAGTTGTTGTTGCTAGGAAATTAACAATGAATACTTAAATATTAATACAAAATAGACATCAAAGACATAGGCACACCGTATGCTTAAAATTAACAGTACCGGTAATACATAAATATAAGTACATTGGTACATAAAGAAATCATCTTAAAATTAATGTGTTTAGAGAGGTGCATGTTATTGTGTCTATATAAGCTAACCTATGCTAAAGATTCACACATTAATGAGGGGGGGAGCCGTGTTGCTATGTTGTGGCTGCGAAATAGCAGTAATTTTCTTTCAAGACGAGATAATTTAGTATAACGTTGATAGACTTTTCTTATACAATACAAAAATAGTATAGTAGACTGTCTTATACAACATAAAATATTATAGAACATGCCAGAAAGATAAGATATGGGAGAATAAACATTGGTACCAAGATTTATTTTGCTCAATACATGGAGGAATCAAATGATATAATAAGGATGTTTGAATCCTAGTCTCATTGAGTAACTTAATAGTTTCACTTTTCCTGAAACAACTGATAATTAGGAGATGTTAAATAAGTCGACATTAAATGAAATATGTTGAAAGGTGGAAGAGAGTGTGTTATGTTTTCAAGCAATTTATGTTTACTAGGCAACGTAACGATTCCCTTGGATCGTATTTCCTATGAGTCTGCTTCTTTATAGTAACCTTGAACCATACCATGTGTAGGGTAATTAGGGTAAATTTAGTGTTAATTGTGTATCAGCAGGTAAGTATAGATAGTGGAAATTAAAAAAATGATGATGAAAGAGAGGTTCGATTAGTAATAGATATGAATGTGCATGCATAAGTGCTTGATTAGTATTACTTTGATCCCAAGCAAGTGGAGATTTTGCATCATGTGGAGACTTAAATGCAAATAAATATGCAGGACAAACATATATGAAGATATGCAACATGGCACTTGAGGAATTGTGTGTCACTGATGACATCATCACTAAGTATAATACTTGTTGGATGAAAATCGATTATTAAAGGATTATTTCATTTTAATTGGGAATTGTTATTATGGGAATAATAATGAGGATATGATCATGTGCTAAAATACTACGCATGACTGTATAATAATATTTCAAGTAGGTGTATGGATGATAATAAGGAAGATGGTATTTCATCATTGATTGTACCATTACATTTCGTAGCTGTTGGAGTGGTAATAATTGTGAGTTGATATTACCTTACTCGCAGTAAATACACTTTTAATAAATGGTTGTCATTCCTCTCTAAGTTCCTGTACCTGCTATTCATTTTCCTGCCAACTCACAGAAATAAATAGAAGCCTAAAAATATGATGTGATTATGATGTGATTATTCCATATATGTAGTTCTTTTCATTCGTTGATCATGTAAAGCTATATAAATTCGTATGTAATTTATGTGCAATGATTTACACTCTAATACAGTATATACCTGTTACTCTATCTTACCTTGATTTGCAATGGCTTGTCCCGCAACATTTTATTTATGGGATAATGCTTGTATACCACTATCTAAGCAGTACCAAATAGTGCTCAAGAAATTTCACTTAAAAATGATCTAAATCACTCTATGGGCTGTGATGATGCCTCTAAGCCATTATATTTTTGTATAATAAGCGAGCAATATTACCTGAGTCGCTGAATTCATTCATAGGGCGCCCTTTAGTGAAAGGACACTACAGAATATAATGCATTTAAATGGGTAAATTCATTCGTGTGATACCTGTCAAACAAAACTAGTGTATCATTAAATACCGGTATCTGTAACCACTGCTCAATGGCAGAAAATGTATGTAATAATTCAGATATATCCTGTAAAGAAATAGTGATCATATAATTTGTCACCAATATTTTATTTATTTATTTTCAACAGTTTGATAAAATTGTAAACGAGAGCTCTCGGATTGAAGACGTCATCTTTTGCGTAATGTACTTTGTCGGAGCCTGTAGCCGCCGTGAGTATAGACATGAAAACCGTTATATAGGTTGATTTGGGCCACATCTATAAGAAGAATTAATATATGTCATTGGAAACCGATCGGAGTTCTTGTTTGTAATTGTCTATTTTATTACCATCAATATTTGTTGATGTTCCAGAGATATTGATTGGTTTTATTTTGGATGTTGGGTTTTGCGTGCTTTGTACCAATTTCTTTATTCTGTTCACATAAACAATATCATCCGCCAGAGTAAATTTATTCTTTATTATAAGTTTATTGCTTACTAAAGACATGACTGTGTGAAGTTTCGATCGGGTACCCATATTATTATGTTATGAGCTGGAGTGAACATTTGAGTTATTTGCTTTGTTATGTCGGCGATTACCCATTTTATTCCTGCAAGCCTATAATTTGTTTTGTTATGTCGGCGATTATGCATTTTATTCCTGCAAGCCTGTAATTTGTTTTGTACATCATGATGAAATTGTGGAAATGCAACTCACTGTCGTTCAGTGTAGTTGTCCATGTTGTAGCATGGCTTCTTTGTGGCAATTGTTATATCATAATTATGGAAGACGTTTCTGTATGCCCTATAATATTTCATGAGGAGTTTTTCCTTTTATTTCCTTTTTTTGTAGTGTTTATAGACTGTCATATCGATGCAGTCTTTCCATGTGGAGGGATTTTCATTGTTTCTGTGCCACGAAGTACTTCCAGTATTATATGGTTTTGCCATTTTGTTAACCCATTAGATGCTGGGAGATATGTTAATACAAACGTTTGCTTAATGTCGTAGAAATCAGATACCTTTTATAATATCGGGACATGTATATGGGCATATCAATTTGGTTTTAAATATATGTGCACTTACTTTTGCGATTTTTTTTTTTTTTTCGTAGTGGTGCCACCACTTGATATCTAGAAAATAGTTAACCATAGGTTTATAACTTATTTGCGCCCTGATTCGAAATTGGTAAGGAAAGTAGATCTATTCCCACTACGTCCCATGGTTCGTCCAGGATTAGGGATTCCCGTCATGGAGCAGGTCAAAATGTATGGCCTTTATTTGCATTGCATGTTTCGCACTGAGCAATATATGTGTTTTATCATCTACCCTTACTTTATGCTAATAGTATATTGTACGGAGAGTGGTCAGGTACCTATCTCTCCCAGGATGACCTGCTGCATTATGATATAAGGGTAATTAATACTGAGGGAATTATTATTCGTTGTATCACTATTTGATTGTTTTGTACGTCACGTTACCTTAGTTTTCTGTAAATAATATCATCATGAAGGGAAAAGTTATTTGAGTGACTGGGTAAGTTTGGTCCATTATCTTCATCCTCAGGGTTTAATGAATATCTTATTACATTCATCATAGAATCCGTTTGCTAATGTTTACAAACCGCATTAAGGTCAAAGTCCATGGGTGTCCTCGGAATTAAAAGGACAAGATGACTGTTTAAGGGATCTGATACCTTATGTAATCGTCCTGGAAGGTAGTTAATATCAATATGTGGGAGAAATTCCTGAATTATTAGATAATTTCTGGCTAATTTCCCGTTAGGGTTTGAGGTTATAGTAAGCCAAGGATTGACTGATAATTCGCGAAAACTTGTAAAGGATAGCCTTATACGATTTCTCTAAAGTACGAAGTGCCCATAAGATTGCTAAAGTTTCCTGTTTTGTTACAGAGTAACGAATTCCCTGCGCATTTAATATTCTCTAAGCATAAGCACCTACCTGACATAGACCCATAGCTATCTCTTACATAAGTACAGCGCCAAAGCCTACTGAAGAAGCATCTGTACACGTGATATAAGGTAATGAATATTTGGGAACGCAAGAATTGGAGCTGACATTACTTAACCTTTAATAATTCAAAGCTCAGCTATTTCTCTGGCATCCATACAAAATCTCGAGGGGATTATTTAGGGGTTTAGCTACTTGGAAAAAATTCTTTACAAAGATTCTATATAAGAACATAAAATCAAGAATGATTTTACGTTAGTAGCATTTATTTGGAATAGTGTATACTCTCATTGCTCGTATTTTATCAGATTGTGTATGGAGCACAGTGGCGGTTAATGGATAACCTAAAATTACAATTTTCTGGTAAGAAAATGACACATAGACATTTAAAGTTTGAGGCCTACCTAATGTAATCTCTGGATAAGCTTCTTTATTGTTACTTATTATGAATGTACGTCTTTAGAAAAATAATCAAATCGTTTAGATTAGCGATGACTACGATATTTATAATGCCAACTCGAAAATTGACCATATGCTGAAATGTGGATGGAGCATTACATAACCCAAATGGTCTACGAATATATTCATAATAACCATGGGAAGTATTAAATGTCGTAATGGGTTGACTTTTATCATCTAATGCTACTTGCCAGTTTCCACTGACCAAGTTTAAGGTGGAGAATATCATAGGCTTTGTTTCACAAATGTTAGACAAAGCATCTTAAAGGAGGGAGGGGATATTTATCCTTAATTGTAGCATTATTTATTTTTCTGTAATCAATTACTGGCCTAAATTCACCATTATTATTATTATTTTTTTTTTTTTAACCAAAAACATTTGGATGTTAAAAGGGGAGTTAGAATTCTTAATAATGCTTTCATCCAACATTTCATTTATAATTGTCTTTACAACTGTCTGCCGACTATGAGGTCGTCTATATACTCGAGTATAAATAGGTTGCTGAGATGTTAGAGTAATGGAATGTTTTTCCTAAGAATTCACCAGGTAGGGCAATCGCATTTCGATATGTGGCTATTATGTCGATGAGATTATCACGACAAAGTGGAAATCGCCGCCATGTGCAAAATTTCTAAGTTGCTCCCTTACGTGACTATCTATATATACCCTTAGGTTAGAACCGATGCAATATTTCCTTGTGTAATTTGGTCTAACTTCCATCTGTACAGATCACATAGATATGTTCCTTTCTTTACATGATTATTGGTAGATGTTTTATTAAGATCAGTGACATTTTCACTGTTTACATTGGTTAAAGTAGATTCTAACCCCAGATTATTTATTTTCACTGGTTCTATTAAGGATAGAACGGTAGTATGTGGCTGTACATGAGATGGAAGCTTTACCTTCAAGTTATGGACGAAATTGGAGTTAATATAGTATTATATGCAGTAATGGCCTTTATGATAATGGAGTCGTTTTCCTCCTGTTCAATACGTATAGGGTTAACATTACATGGACTTATATATTGACCTGGACAATCCTGTATTGGAATACATTAATTCCTAAAATGTATTATTTTATGTTTAGGGTTAATTATTATGGTTTGTTTGATAAGGTATGATAAACCTAGTTTATAATTTCGTATTATATAAAATTCATTATGGATATGGTTAGTTCCCTTGTCTAACAGTACAGGAAGGGTTAGTGTCCCTAATACCTGTAATTTATTGCTTGTCATGATTGACAATTCTATGTCACCTGCTCAATCTTGGTTTGTAAATGCCGCTGGGGATTAATTTGCACAATATGTTAAATGAATTACCCGATAACCAGGAAACTGCAGTGCCTGTGTCTATCATTAATGGAGTGTTACAATGTGATACTAGGACAGGGAATTATAGTATATTATCGGCAAATGCGACGACAGGGCCTACAGTTTTATTTTCGGGACGTTTGATACTATTCTAATATTGTGGCGGTCTCGTTTCATACATTATATTTCGATTGTGCAAGTCCTGTTTCATTCTGTTAAGTATCATGCATTCATCTAAGGAATGCGAATTTGACTCATGTAAATGACAGTATTTATGATTACTTTTCCCTTGATAATTTCCCTTAGTATTATGTAAGTAATAACATTCACTGGTAATATGATTATTTTAGTTACAGTGTTTGCAACGTTTTCCCTGTGATTCCCCTTGAGTAGGTGTGGCATCAAAATAAAAAAATTCGTACCCATGGATTGAGTAATCTGTAATGCACGATGTATGATACGAGATTCCTTCGAATTCAAAGCTAGAGACCCTGATAATGTAAGTGCTTTTGCTGGTTCACTAGTATTTATGTTGTCTGCCTTTGTTTTAATCATTCTCTGAACCCATGATTATGAATTATGTAGTTTACCATCCCCCAAAACATCAATAAGTGACTGTCTGAGTGTAGCATATGACGTTACATTCTCTGGATCAGAAAAAGCACTTGTAGTTAACATATAACTGGCTGGACTATCTGGTGCAATATGCCCTCTCACGAATCCTATCTTATTTGCGTCCTGCTCTATATTCGCTTGGTAAAACACATCCTCCAAATGACGCAAGAAGAGATGACTCCCATATCTCGGATTTTCTCCCGTATAATGCTTTAAATAATATTATTGTGGGTGGGTAAGATTCTCACTGTTTGCATAGAAAAGGTATTAGGGTCAGAAGAACTTGTATGAAGAGCAGAGACAGTAGGAGATTGTGGAGGAATAGCCATCGTTGGAGAAAATACAGGTTAATATAGTATGACAGATCGAGTTTTTAATGGGAGTAAGGTTGGAGAAGCAGAAGAATGTATTTCGAATGTGTTGGCACCACAAACGAGACTTATGGAGGCAGAGAAATCTAGTTTGGAGGCTAATGAATCATTATCAGGGATATTCGAAGTTAGTTGTGATTCCTTTGGATTAATGGGGGAGAATATTTTTACTTTGTTTTAATTTGACACATCTTTTCTTTCTTTCTGGGCTGTTAATGAGGAACCTAATTCTTTTCTAACATGTTCGTGGACAAGTGAAAAATAATGTAATGTAACATGTAATGTGTACCTACTTTTAGTTGACTGTAGTTGCAACAACGATGACGACGAGATGAAGTCTAGTTGGAGCGTTTGTCACGAGTCAGCATAGACTCGTGACGTAATTTGAATTACAGAGAGTTGGAAAATTCCATACTGGAGAATGTTCTAGAGTAGGGGAATATTCCATGAGACAAAGGAGGTAGGAGTGGGTTGATGTAGGTGCGGGTTAATCTGCAGGTAGTCTTAATCCGCTGGTAGTATCCAAAAATAGACCAGGTAATTAAAAAGGGTAAGGAAGGTCAGATTTCAACTGAAATTGCCACATCCAGTCCTATAGGTGTTCGCAGGTTAATTACAACTTGTATTAATCAATTATGCTACCAGGGTAACGTATGGTATTGCAAATGATCGTGAAGTGGAGGGAAATCATTGGGAATTAATAGTACGCCATAGGTAAATTGAAATAAGATGTATAACTAAGGAATGAGAGGGTACAATGTAAATCGTAGCCAATTAGGAGAACCGAACACAGATAAGGGGGAGGAGTCAGAAAAATTTTGAACTTCCAGCCTCCAGTTAATTTTGGAAATATAGGTCAGTTTGAACAGGACACTTGGAGAGACAACAGTCGTGAAACTAGCTTCCCTTGCCTAATTTACCTCCACGTGTTGAGTGGGGAAGGATCAACGTAGACGCCGAAATCGTTGGATATTACCACGGTTCACAAGGCTTTACAGTTGTATACTGACCAGTTGCATTGACGGTGGTTCAGTAAGTGAATTAAGGTGAGGGAGAGCTGGATCTTTGAAATTTACGAGTGTGTTGTGAGACTCTAAATTATTCCCAAGTGTGAGACATTAAGAAATATTCCAAACTCGTGTTAGCATTGATAGAATCACTACAGTGTTAACGTAAGCTAGATTATCGTCACGTATACGAGCGGGACGAAGCGACGTAGCGAGAGCGAGTAGCTAGTTAGCGTGGGGTGAGTGTGTGTGTGTGTGTGTGTGAAAATTAATTATTCATGTTGGCTAAAGTTACTGGAGTTGAATAAATATAGAAATTTGCAATTGGTTGTTTGAATGCACCAGTAGATTTTTTTTCTATATGATTACATATATAATATTAAAAAAATTCTATGTGCGGGGGTGATTGAGGCCAACGGGGAAATAATCCCCGACTTTTTGTTCTTCGCTGCAGCCAACCAACGAGATCATAAATTGAACCGAGCAAGGTAAGTTTATAATTATCATATTATAAATTAAATTATCGATCATTCTCACATCACCGTCACAGCATTGTCTGACGAGCCGACAATGTGGTGAAGAGGTTACGACGGTGAAGTGACGAAGCGAAGAATTAGTTAGCTCGCACACTAACAGTCGTTATTGGAATGAAGTTGATGAACGTTGACTTGCCTTTACGAGAGAATTTACGTAACGAGGCGTCAGCGTGGTGGTGATGGAGGTCGTGGCGTTGTCCTTACGAGAGAATTTACGCAGGGACGCCAATATGGTAGTGATGAAGTGATGATTGTTTGTTGTGAAGTAGATGAGGTCCCCTTGTAAGTAGAGTTGCCGTTATGTTGAAGCAGGTGGCTCTTGTAGGTGAAGAATTTGTGGTTTATCTACCTCGTTAGAGGTCGTAAGATTATACCCACAGAAGAAATTACTTGAGAGAATTTACAAGTAGATTCCTTCAACTTGTCCATGAACTATGTTAGTCACTGTACTCCCGTGAAGTCTTTACCTTGCAATTTGCCTTGTTGCAAAACCACCGCTGGAACCAAATGCACCAGTCCTCTAAGGCTTTAACTCGTTCAGGATCTGATACAGTACCTTGTTCTGGAATTGTAGTAGTTGTTGTTGTTGTTGTATTAGGTAGCGAGCTCGGCGTTGTGGTGTTCTTAGGTAATTGACTTCACAAGTTTCTTAAGGCTTAATTTATTAATATATACTTATATCTATACATGGAATGATAATGATGTGCCTTGTCTTATATTATTGTGTCTCTCTCTTATGGAGACAGTTTATAGCCCTTTAGGGGGTCAGTATAGGTATCCTACCTATTACTTAAACTTCACTGCTTATATACATTCTCTACTGGAGTTGACAGCTGTGTCTGGATACAATATTACCAACTTGATGGATTATGATTTACTGTGGGTTACCTTGTGGTCATGTGGTAGGATGAATCACGTGAAACTATGGTCATGAGGTCTGAGTCATGCCTCAGGTAGCTGAAAGGACCCTTGCTTCTATCTCCAGGTACCTATACTGATAAATAGTTTGTGATACCTGGTTATCTTAATGCCTATCTCTTGGTTATTTGTTTTATGCCGGCTCTGGGCAGGTAGTCTGTTTTCTAACCCTAGCTAATCTTATCTTTTACCTGCCTTGCCTCTTGGTGCTGTACACCTTGTCATACTACGTAATTAATTAATGCAATTAACATGTACAAAGAAATTTTATAATGCTTTTTGGCACAAATACAGAGCCTTTTCAATAGCCGCTTAAATAATATTATAAAATTAACGAGAGGTGTGCGATGCGTTGAGCGAGTTCACTATCAACAAAGGGGAGGAGGGAGGGTGGAGGAAGGGGAAGATACTCCACAGGCGACATTTGTATTGTTGTCTTATTAGTACTTCAGTTATTACTGTAAGTCCACTTAGCCTTTGCCTTGACATGCTGATATACATTCACACTAATAATTTTAAGTTTCTCTCTAGGCTGTGAAGCGTGCATGGTCTGCCTGATGTACCGGTATTTATAGCTAAGCGTGCGTCCTCGATCTCTCAAGACTGCAGACGACTGAAGTGACGGCTTGGGTATCACACTTAAATACATAATTTTGTCACTGAAATACGAGATTGATGTCGGCTTTAATATTTGTTTAATTTTTAGTTTAATACATACATACATACATATACCAGGCCTACATCTCAATACCTATTTATTTATGTCAAAAAGCATTATAGTATTTCTGTATACATGTTTATTGCGTTAATTACGTAGTATGACAAGGTATTGTTAACAATTTAAAAAAAAAAATCAAATATGGGGAGTAGGGGTTGTTACGAGGCTATGTAATAATTTAGTTATCTCATCTGTGTCCACCGAGACCAGAAAATAGTTTGAAATTCGCGCCGTATCCCTCTGGGAGCGGAATGTTACATTACAGCTATCCGATCAACCCGTCGCACTCTCTTATCTTATTGCCGAAAGTAATATTTGATCGAACTGAGTATATCCTTCAATTCCGGCTCGTTTTAGCATTAAGTGGTCAAGTATGGAAATTATATATATCGTAGAATGATAATTGCATGTATAACAGTGACGTACTATAGCTAGGAAGTAGAATTTATGAGAGGCAGGGTTTCGAACTCATGACGTCACACATTAGCATATTTTTTATTGTAGACAAATAGCACTCCAGTCAATCAAATCTGAGTAACCAATGGGGAAGCGGGGATATTTCAAAATGCGTCAGGGAGCGTAAGCCGGAGAGAAGCGGACTACCCTCGCACCGACCTCTACCAGCACTCACTCAGGGAGGGGAGGTGGTGGCAGAGTGGATAAAGTGACGGACTGCTAATGGCAAAGGTCCACGAGAAACGTCTGGGGTTTTTCAGAGGTGATCTGATGGGTCCAGCTGTTCGTCAATTATCCTGGCTATGCCGACACGTCAAGAAATTACCCCGTACATCGTCGTCAACTCACAACATATACCATACTAGCGGAGGTACCCAGCGTAAGCGAAATCGTCACCAGAAAAGACGTTACTGAGAAATTAGTACCGTAAACTCGTAACTTTAGCATTATTAGCTAGTTAGCTATTTAAAATTACGTGTGTGAGAGTGAATGCATGTGTATTTATATATTTATTAATGTTAAATTAATTATTGTTGGTCTTTATTGAGAATAAATATAGTAGAGTTACATATTTAGAGTTTGTGTGACCCTATGTAACTAGTATAACAACTATTAAGTGCATACATAGATGGGAACCCCTAAATAACTATGTGAGTGGATGTACTGGCGCCGAGAGACCAACCGAGGTCATCGACCTTGATCAAACTTGTCGGATGAATTACATATCACATTAGTGGCTCACCATCAGAGGGTAATATATATATATATATATATATATATATATATATATATATATATTAGAGTCGTTGATATACAATTATATAAATAAAAATTCCTCCTTCTTTCATCACAGGGGTAGGAAGGGGAGGGGAAGGGATGGCTGTAACACTGTCCTGGCATTGGGGGGAGGGGGGGGGGAGTGGAGTCGGTAGATTCTAGAGCGATCTAGTGTCCTGTATAAAATGAATGAAGTAGTCATAAGGGAAAAAAAAATAGAGAGGAGGGAGAGCAAGTACTAAGGAAAATGAAGGAAACTAAAGACAATTGAAGAAAGAAAGGAAAGGGATTGGTTCGTATCCGAAGTTCTGTAGTGTAAATATACCCATAAAGTAATACCTGTGATGAAAGGAGAAGGAAATTGTATTTTATAATTGTATATCAACGAGTCTAATAATAAGGGAAACAAGAATGATATATTTATATAACCCTCTGATAGCGAGCCAATAATGCTATATACAAGTCACCTGACAAGTTTGATTAAGGACGATGACGACGGTTTGTTTCTCTGCGCCAGTTCGTCTGGTTAGATATGCCCGTCTTCCACTCACACAATACCTAATATTACAGTTATTTAGGGGTTCCCATCTATGTATGCATTTAATAGTAGTCATACTAGTTACGTAGGATCACACAAAGACTAATTATGTAACTCTACTATATTTAATCTCAATCAAGACCAACAATAATTAATTTAACATTAATAAATAATATATACACATGCATACTCTCTCACACACGTAATTTTAAATAGCTAACTATAAATAGCTAATAACCCTAAGGATTACGAGTTACGGTACTTCTTTTTTGTAACAACTTTTCTGGTGCAAATTCGCTACGACACTTACTTAAATATATATATATATATATATATATATATATATATATATATATATATATATATATATATATATATATATATATATATATATATATATATAGTTTCACTGAGCACCTTCAGGCATGTTCAACAGCCTGCTAATCTTATGAACGTTAATTATAACAAGAGCAAAGCTAACACTTTAATTTAGGTGCTATTATTATTAGACACTTCTCTATAATCTAACCTTACATAATTTATGCAAGAATTTGGGCAAAGCTAACACTTCACTTAAATTCAGGTGCTATTTCTGGACCTTTCCTACCCAGTTAAGTTACTTCGATCATTTTTAATCAAAGCTAACACTCGATATCTTTCAAGATCGTTTCCTAGACTAGTAAAGATATTTTTCTTTCCACCAGCTGACAATTTTCCAACAGCTTCTCGCACTATATCAATCGTAAATTCTTACCTTACAAGATCGTTACCTAGACTCGTAAGGAAGACTCTGGCCAGCCTGCAGATACAAGCCAGCTATTCCACTCTCTATTACTCATAATCTGGCCAGCGAGCTGTGAACACAACCAGCTGAAATATTCAACAATTGTTTGGCATATTCAGGCACGAGCCGTGAAATTCACCATCTGATTATACTCTCGTCAGTCACGCAAGACGAAAGAGTGGTAACGAGGACGAGTGGAGCTGCGCTGTGTCGAGGGAGGTGCTGGTAGAGTGCCACCTGAACTAAACAAGTGCATTGGGAAAGAAGAGTTTAGGGCTTTATGTCTATCGACTCATGGTGTTGGTCATTAAGGCAGTCAGTATTGTTACATCAACACATCTTCCCCCAGCCTACATCCTTGTTTTCACAGCTGGGTACCTGCTTACTGCTAGGTGAACAGGGACATAAGGGGCTGGGAAAATTGTCCAACAATTCCACTGACTCAGGAATCGAACCCTGGACCTCTCGCGTGCTGGGCGAGTTTGCTAACCGTTACACCATCAGCACCCCCCGTGCGATGGGTAGCGCTCTGCCCCCTTTTATTGCGTTCGTGGCACATCTGAAAAATCCTCTCTTCCCCATTGGTTACTAAATTTTGATTTACTGGAGCGCGATTGGTCAAAAGTGACGTCATGGGTTCGAAACCCTACCTCTCCTAACTTCTACTTCCTAGCTATAATACGTCACTTCTACATACAATTATCATTTCACGATATATATATAATTTCCATCATGTCCACTTCATGATAAATGTCCCAAAATCGAACGATTTACTCCGTTCGATGAGTTATTACTCTCGGCAAACAGACTAAGAGAGTGCGAACGAGTTGATCGGTTGGTTGTAATTCACAACCCGCCCATAGGAGATATGGCGCGAATTTCAAATTAACTTCTGGTCTCATGTGGACACAGGTGAGATAACTCATAAGGGAGTACAGGTGAACTTCCACTAACTCCTGATCTCAGATGGATACAGGTGAACTAGCTAGCTATTATATGACACGAGCATAGACTCGTGACTATACCCACATTCTAATGCTTAGATACTAGGCATGGATTTCCAACAAAGCTATGAGGCAGAGGAACTGTTATTATTTCGAAATCAATATTATTCTGGAGAATGAAGACAAATACTAATTAACTTCCGGTTGATAATGGTCCATATCATGTCAACACATGATATGGACCATTATCATGTGCTCTGCATAAATATACAATATCAATATTTTTTTTTAACCTGCATTATATGGAGAAAGCGTAGTACAAAGTTACACTTCAATATGGTTTCTATTTCAATAACATATATTTTCACAAGGCGTGGTTTGTTATTCCTACCTCACGTTCCACTCCGCATATTCTGTCCACACAATCACTTCCCCTGCTCCCTCAATAACTATATGTTACGTTGGAACCGCCCCATGGATATTCACACGCCTATTATATTATGTACTGAATTTTTACCCTTAAGGAAAAATCTCTTATTAGAAAACGTGAAACCTCTTTCTGATAAAAGTTAAACTCAATTATAATAATACCCATGTTCGCACAGTAATTGCCAAGAATGAATGTCGATTGCAAAACAGTTACTCATCAACAAGAGTTAATCGTCAACATGACTTTTCTCAACGACTCATTTGCTTTTTTTCCCGTGAAAGCTCGGTGTCACCTCTAGGTGACAGAAGTTTGTGTGCATATAAATTATATATCTATATGAGTTACCGATTTATTTTTGATTTTCTGTGGAGCTGCATCATTCCCATTTTCTTTGATATACTCAGCTTGCATCTTTGTTTACATATAGAGCCTCAACAAGGAAAAGAATTGGGTGTTGTGAAGACTTTTCACCAAAATTTCAAGTACCCTCAGCATAATGGCTTCCAAAAGGGTAAAGAGGTGAGTTAGAAAGTTCAGTGTCTTTGTAGAACATCTTAATTAGATGCTTTTTTAAGGAAAAATGTCTATATAGCAATATGATTACTGGTCTCATTGTTATTACAACATATATTTGGCCTGTCACCTGCAGGTGACACTGAGCACCAGTCAACTATATTGATACCACTGTGCTGCAAAAGTAAAAAATAATGGAGAATATGTGTTATATCATTGTTTTATCAATGGTTACAGTGTTTGATCGTATGTACAGTACTATATTTGTGGATATGGTAACTTCTACTGCAATTATTACTTTATTTTACACATTATTATATACATATTTACTAATGTATTCACTTTCAGTCTGACCATTGATGAGGTTCTGCAGATACTGGAGACCGATGACAATGAGAACCAGGAATCCAAAGATGAAAATGAGGAAATCAGAGGCAAAGACATAGAAGAAATAGAAATTTTTCCTCCAAAAGATGGAGCAGAAACAGATGATGATTCTGATGATGATGATACGAGAAATTTGAACCACCCTACGGCACCACAACTAGTATCAGAATGTGAAATAAAAGTAAGTGTTAGAGAGACAGGAAAATCTGAGAATGATAATACTAAGAGTGGAAGACAACCAAGAATTAGGAAGAAAGACAGACTCTGGAAAGCTAACTGCGAACTTCCTCAACGGTCTGATTCTGAGCAATATGTGCAAGAACAAGGTGCTCCGGGTGATTTCATGACACCTACTGAATGCTTTGAACTTTGTTTTGACAAGTCACTTGTGAAGCATTTGGTAGACATGTCAAATAGATATGCTCTTCAGAAAAATCATAATCTAAATGTGAGTGAGAATGAGATGAAAGTTTACATAGGTATTCTTTTGCTGATAGGGTATCTTACTCCAAAAAATATACGCATGTTTTGGGAGACCAAAGCTGATACTCATAACAACTTGGTTGCAAGTAGCATTAGGAGGGGAAGATTTCTAGAAATTCACCAATTCCTCCATACTTGCAATAATGAACAACTTCCTGCTAATGACAGATTTGGAAAAGTAAGTGAGTACCTAAATCATTTGAATGAATGTTTTCTGAAGAATTCAAAGTACGTGTTGGCTACTAATAACATTTCAGTTGATGAAACGATGGTACCATATTATGGACATCTTAGTCGTAAACAACATATACATAGAAAACCAATCAGATTTGGATATAAATTATGGTCAGCTGCAACCCCAGGAGGTTATTTGTTATATTTCATCCCATACCAAGGATCAAAGACAGCTCCTCTTCCAGATCAACTGAGGCTAGGATTGGGTGCTTCTGTTGTTTTGTCCTTCGCCTCACATTTACCAAAGGATTTCAAATCATACAGCATTTACTTTGATAACTTTTTCACCGGTCTTCCACTACTTGATGAACTAACCAAACTGGGTCACAAAGGAACAGGAACAATTCGAGAGAACAGAACTGAGAAGTGTCCATTGGAAACTACACAGGTGATGAAGAAAAAGTCCAGAGGAACAATGAACATGAGAACATCAGATAATATAGCTATTGTTAGGTGGCATGATAATAGTATTGTGACACTTGCATCTAACTGTAATGGATGCCAGCCGGTTACAAAAGTAGATAGAGTAGGAACTGTGAATAAGAAGAGACAAAAGATCAAAGTTGACTGCCCACATGTTGTGACAATGTACAATCAATTTATGGGTGGAGTAGACCGATTTGATCAGAATGTAGATGATCAAAGGGTATCATTTAGAGGGAAAAAATGGTGGTATCCTCTGTTTGCTTTGGACTAGATGCAGCATGTCAAAATGCATGGCAGATTCATAAAGTGTGCGGTAATAGCAAACTAACATATTGTGAATTTAGGCGGTCAATTGTGTAGGGATACCTGGGAACCTGTCAATCACCAGCCACAAAATCCCCATACTGTGGAAGTAGGGGGGAAAAGAGAGTGCATCAGAATGTACGCACAGATGCTTACATAGAGGGACATGTACAAGAGTCATGCAACCAAGCTCGTTGTGCGGAGTGTCATCAGCGAACAAGAATAATGTGCAAAAAGTGCAAAGTACCTCTACACATTCACTGTTTTTGTTTTCCACTCCAAATAGAAAGTAAGAATTGTTGGAAAATTAAGAATTATAGACTTTATTTTTCTTTGGAAGGATGGCATAAATGTTGAATATGAGTTTCTCTTATTTTAATGTTATAAAATTTATATAAAGCTGCATCAATCAGGATTATGTGCTCTATGAATACACAACATATTGTAGTCAATGAAACCAGTTTATGTCAGTGAGAAACACCTAATTACTGTATTTTTCATTAGAAGGACCTTTTTTTGTGTGTAGCACATAGGAGATAAAAAATTATGATTACTCTTCTGCAAAATATTTATTATATTCAAAATGTGTCATGCATGAAATACTGAGTAGATCTTTATTGTATACTTAGAGGGACCATCATCCACCTATAATACCAACAAATGTGTGATAATCTGTGATGAGTAATATTATCTCATAAGTATTTGATTGAGAAGATATATTTAATGCTCAGTGTCACCTGTAGGTGACGGCCACTTTATTAGTAACTTATTGTAGTTAGGAAAAAAATGATATGAATAAAAATGTCTTAGAATTGTGGTTTTAGCAACATATCCAAACCTCATGAAAATATTCTTTAAGATAAATGAATGGGCTTTGAAGGGTTAAAAGAAATAACGATACTCTGGTTCTCTGCGTCTCTAACCTTCTTGGAGAAGTAGCAGTAAGGTTGTTAGAAGGGAGATGGAGATGCCGCAGAAAATGGTAAGTATGAGGAAAACATTTTTCCTTCCGTAGGTGGTGGTTGCCAGCCAGAGTAGGACGTATGAGGGGATTTCCAGTAGGCCGCCCAAAAAGGAGTACATATAGATGTTGGTACTGTCGGGTTGATAACAATGCATTAATTATTACAATTTACAAATTTTGTCTGACACAATAATCAATAATTCTAATCAAAGTATATATATATATATATATATATATATATATATATATATATATATATATATATATATATATACTCTTTCAAACAAACGAGGTTGAAGGAAATGGCTTGTTCTGCATTAACGAGTATATTATTTATATTTTCAATATCTCTTACAGTTTTTCTTAAGTCTTCACTTAGATGGTGGATAAGTGAGGCAAATGTTGAGTTGTTGGGGGAGGTCGACGTTTCGTCCAGTACATTGGACATCTTAATTAAGGAGGAAGTGGTGATTCTGAGTGGGTGAGGGGTATTTATCTGTTTTCCGTATGTGGGGTGGGCGGGGCCACCATATCAGAGGCCTAGTGATTGGTGGCGCTACGTCTGAGTTGTTGGTTGGTTGTAGTGGTGGTGGGTAAGATGGTAGATGCTTGTGGTGGGTCAGTAGGTGTTGGAGGTGTGGTGGGTACTCATCATCACTGTCAACATCGTCGTCATTATCATCAACGCTGCTCTCGTCGTCGTCATCATCGTCTTTTTCTTCCTTTTCTTCATCAGCACAATCTTCACAGTCTTCATAGTGCTCGAATTCTCCATAGTCAATGTCACAAATAAAAATGTCTCTGACAGCCTCAAGTTCCTCATCCTCATCACCAGACCCCTCGAAGATTTCATTCTGGATCTTTTCTTGCACTTCCCCTTTTTCTCCATCAGAATCCAACAAGCGCTTCTCGAGCCTGCTGCAGTTCCTCAATAATTTACTGATGAGCTGGAATGTTTCCTTGTATTGGGGGTTGCTCATTGTTTTGGGTTCAGTTTTCCATAACTTGCGGTGAAGCACAACCAACTGGTGGTTTAGTTTACCGAGCTGTTCTTCGATTTCGGGCTCAACATTTATGTCTGTGGCTTTGTTGGCGCTCCTTGACCCGTGATGAGCTGATTTCCTTGTCTTCTTGTGAACTGGTTTCTTGGAGTTCTTTTTCTTCTTCTCGCCGTCGTCATTCCTTTCAATGTCCTGGTGGCCTTCTTCCTCCTTTTCATTGCTCTTCTCTTCATCCTTAACAATACTTTCTCCTTCACTTTCCATGGAGTTGTCTTCCAAACAGCTTTCTTCCTTGTTATCGCTGTCTTCCTCACACTCTTCCTCCACATCGTATTCTTCTGATTCTTCTTCACTTATTTCTTCCACATCGTTTTCAGTGGTTTCTTCCTCAGCATTGTTTTCAGCAGTTTCTTCTTCTGACACAAGGAAGTTTCTTTTATTTTCAGCTGGGCCTCTATTTCTGGCCTCCAGCTTTTTTATCTCAAGCTCAATTTGAGCTGTCTCCTCATTTTCTTTCTTCAGGAGGAGCCGCAAGAGCTTCATTTCCTGCTCGTACTCCATTTTCTTAAATGGATTATCTTAAACTTCTTTTTTCTTTTCTCGAGAAATCTTCAACTCGAGAATATCCCGGTCAGGCCCCCAAATTCTGTTACGTCCTCAGCCCCGGGTCGGCTGAGGCACGTAATCAGATTAATAATTGGGAGGAAGAGGGGCAAATCAAACTCCAAAGCCTGAAAGTCACAAGGCTTTATTATCTTGGTCTTTATCTCTTATCTTATGCTTCCTCCTCTTCTACAATATATTCCAAACTATATACCATAATATAGGGGTAACCTGGAACTACCCTAGGAATATAATAACATACAATATTCACATCTACTTAATAGTGAAGATGTTGACACTACTAAAACATAATGACGATGTGACATAAGCTTAAGCTTTCCCCTGTATGGGTAGTGAAGATATGTCACACAGTAACAATATATACATATACATATATATATATATGTATGTATATATATATATTTATACATATATATATGTATATATATATATATATATTTATGTAAATATATGTATATATATATATGTATCCATATGAGTATTTATATGTATTTATATATATATGTATATATATATATATGAATATATATATATGTATATATATATATATTTAAGTATGTATATATATTTATATTTATATATATATATATATATATATATATATATATATATATATATATATATATATATATATATATATATATATATATATATATATTGAACACGGATATGTGATTAATCAAAAATAACTGTAGCCTGGATTTAGCACCCAAATGACTGTTCTGCAGAATCATAAAAGAATATGTAATATTATGTACAGTATGTTGGTAGGTAATCAAGTAGGTATAAAAGAGTAGGTACAGTAGGTATGGATGTAGGTATGTAAGTATATAATTGTGTACTGTAAATAGGTACTGTATAAGTAGGTATATTACTCATTATAAAATTGTGTACTTTTATCTGAGTTGGTATGCATATATTTAAAATAGATATGCAAGTAGTAAGAATATGCAAGTATCGCAGTGCTGTATGTAATTATCTGTGAAAGTGTACTGATATGCCATACCTTTTTATATGACTATTTTCATACATACGAACTTAGGCTACATTATACTATATACTTTTTTTTACACCAAACGTCGGGAAAGAACTTTCATATTAATTTACGTACACTTTCATAGATACACTTTCACACACACATGCACACACTCATTTCCTCTTTTTCATACCCATTCTATCACACCCATTCTCTCTCATTTATTCTAGATTTTACCTCTGTCTCTATTTTGCTATCCACCGTCACCTTTGACCCCAAATACTTAAAGCACTCCACCTCCTCCAATATTTCACCATCTAGCATTATATTCATCCTTCTACCCTCTGCTCCCCTCCTACATCTCATTACTTTGCTCTTTGCCATGTTCACTCAGTTTCCTCCTCCTGCACACCCGTCCAAACTCCTGCACTAACATACTCAGTTCCTTTTCTGACTCTGCCACTAACGCCATATCATCAGCAAACAGTAATTGGTTTAGGCCCAACTCTCTACCTCTGCTGTCTACCAAGCTCAGTCCTCTTTCCATCACCCTAGCATTTACCTCTCATACCACAACATCCATATAAATATTAAACAACCATGGTGACATCACACAGCCTTGACGGAGTCCCACGTTTACTGGGAACCATTCACTCACACTATTTCCCACTCTCAAAAGTGGGAAGTAGTCCTTCCATGCTCTACTGTTCACATAAAAACTTTTCACCCCTCTCAATAATTTCTCCCCCAGCCCGTACAACTGCAAAACTTTCCACAATCCATATCCATCAATTCTGTCATATGCTTTCTCGAGATCCATAAATGCCCATACTACATCTTTACTCTTTTCTAAATACTTTTCACATACCTGCCTTACTGCAAACATCTGGTCTACACAACCTCTTCCTCTCCTAAAGCCACCTTGCTCTTCACCAATCACAGCCTCTGTACCCTCTCTGACTCTCTTTATCAGCACCTTTCCATATAGCTTTCCTACTACACTTAACAGGCTTATACTCCTGAAACTCGTACATTGGTATCTATCCCCTTTTCCCTTATATAGAGGTACTGCACAAGCACTCACCCAATCTATTGCGACCTTACCACTGTCAAAACACACCATCAACAACTTTACCAACCACTCCATCATACTTGTTCCACCATATTTCAGACATTCTACAGCGCATCCATCCAAACCTGAAGCTTTCCCTGTTTTCATCTCTCCCACCGCCTACTCCACCTCCTTCTTTCTTATCGGCTCCTCATTTAATCCCTCCAACCTGTTTACTCCATTTCCCCTTCCAAAACACAACAATCTTAGCTTCTCTATCCTCATCAACATTCAGCAATCGCTCCAAATACTCGGCCCATCTCCTCTCAACTACCTTCTTCTCAACCAGCATGGTAACATAATTTGCTTTCACCCTTTTCTCTTTCCCTGATGTCCCTTTCCTTATCCTCTTGACTTCCTTTCAGAACATTTTCTTATTTTCCTGTAAATTTTCAGTTAACTTTCCCCCCCACCTATCATCTGCCCTCACTTCAGCATCCCGTACAGCTCTCCTTGTTCTATTTATCTTCTCCTTGTAACACTCATACGATTCCTGATCTTTTCTCTGTAACCATACTTCAAACGTTCGCCTTTTTTCCACTATAGCTGCCTTAACTTTCTCACACCACCATTCACTACCCTTCCTCAAACCACCCCCAACCCGTCTCTAACCACAAACCTCCTTACATCCTACTACTGTCCTTCTAAGCATTTCCCATTCCTCCTCTGCTTCACCTGTCTCCCTCTCCCTTATTCCATTACAATTCTTAGCAATCTCCTCTTCTCTTTCTTGCTCAACTCACTCACTTTTAAAGCCCTCTTTACTCCTTCCCTATTTCTTGGTACCACTCCTAAACCCACTCTTACAATACCCTCTACTAGAAAATGGTCCGAAATACCACCCCCTTTCCCCCCTCAACACTCTAACATCCAACAAACACTGTAAAGCAGTCTTTGACACTACCACATAGTCCATCAAAGCTCTATCTACCATTCTCACATTTATCTGGCTTACCCACGTATATTCATATATTTCCTTTTTCTTAGAAAATGTATTTCCAACTACTAGCTCTCTCTCTACACATAACCCAATCATTCTTTCACCACTCTCATTTATTCCCGGCACCCCATACCTACCCACAACCCCCTCTACTACCTCATTCCCCACTCTTGCATTCAAATCTCCCAAAAATACGATGTTCACATTCTGCCCAAAACTCTGTATACACTCCGGAGTTCCAATTCATTCCAAAACTGTTCTCACTGTAGGTTTGAGTAAAAGGCAGAGGTCGATTCAATCTTGTATTATATAGAGCAGAACAGGTTATCAGGAGAACCTCTCAGATCAAGCTGTGATCTTTTACTGAATACACTAGCTGAGGGCCGAGCAAACTATACCTCGGAATCGTATCAGAGTTTGTGAACCAAAACTCTGGAAGACTGCTTCACTGCTTCAACAATTGCACCATATTTCTATTCATACATAACCATCACCAATTTAATACATATTACCACACTCACACATCACAAAAACATCATACATATTACCACACTCACTCCACCTCATCCCTCTCACTTCCCGGCCCATACGAACTCGCAAACACCCAATTCTCCTGACCAAATTTTTCTCTTACCCACATCAACCTTGCCGATATCTCCCTCCACTCCACCACATTCCGAATCACTTCTGCTCTCAGAATCAAAGCCACTCCTTCCCTAGCTCTTCCCCGCTCCACCCCTGACACTCTACCACTCACACAATCAAAACTCACATTCACCCTTCCCGTTCAACTTTGTCTCACTCAGTGCTAACACATCCAACTTCCTCTCAACAAACACTCTCCCAATCTCCTCCCTCTTACCTACAACCGTACGACATCCACGCACATTTATTGTCCCAATTTTTTTATTCTTTATACCATATAATTATAAATATTTATATACCATATAAATAATACTTATTTGGAAATGTAATCTCTTCCCTGTTTACATTGAGGTGATATCAAGAGTATGAATAATAACTATACCCCATATTGTAAGAGTTGAGACTGACACCATAGTAGATAGTGGAGCAGGACATCCAGAGGTAGAAGATGATGATCGTCCTCACTCGTAACCCAGGTGTCAGAAATAGCACGAACATAGTCCGTAGTCCTTCCTTTAGTCTGGTAAACATCCTGCCGTCATCGTAACCCCTCTTACTGTTTTTCGGTTTCTCCTGTTGGTGGTAAAGAAAAGTAATCAATTGTGGGACAGTGGAGGTTATTGTGATTGTGAATAATATACTACACGGTCCGAAAAAGTGAGTCCAATGACACAAGCACAGTACACACCATTTTCAGTACTTATTAAATTATAACTAAATAACTGCATCGAAACCACTTGGGGATAGGCTTCGAAAATCTCTTCAGTCTCATTTCTTTGGTATCTACCATCAGAGATGCCCTGGTTTATTTATAGCCTAACTCACCTTTCATAAATTTTTGGAACATTCGTGGCATCACGACTAACTTCCCAGCTGTATAACATCACCTCTCTTCTACTAAACCTCACTTAACACCTGACACCAATAATTTCTCTATCTTCTCCTACCCTCTCTCTTCTCAATTTTGTATAAATGCTGACTCCTCACTTGCTCTCATTTTCATAAACTTCTAAGTTTTCCAACTTCTGGCTTCGGCTTACATAAAACTCTACTCTAACACTACTGATTATCCAATATTTATTTACAATCTTTCCTCATACGTGGAGAGCAATGTATCCCATTCTCTTTGCTCAGAAATTTAAATTTTAGAAGATTCCTTTTGCTTCTGCCTCCCTTCACTGATCCATATGGTGATTGATTGATTACTTGATTGATTGATTGATTGATATTAGGCGCCGCAACAGCGAGGTCATGTAGTGGCAGAAGAAGGTAATGGTCTGCCACTGTTATCCATCCAACAACATATATAGCCAGAAACAAAGGTTCACACCCTGCCAAGTGATATGTGATCAGGTGTAGTGTATTTACAATTACAAATCCTTTGACACATTAACAATGAATTCGGTGGACTGCTCGCACCTAATATAGCAGGTGCTGCTTACACTAGTGTAACGTATCATCATTTATGTCTCTTGAATTACCTTTACATGAATTGAAGTAAGACATTGTACCTAATAATACATTTTTTATTTCACATTTTATAGTAACAACGTATTATCATGTCACTGCACACGATACGATATACAGCGAGTTAATATGAACAAACACAAGGGAACAGGCACTCTTTCACTGTATGTGGACCTTTGTTTCTGGCTAAATATGTTGTTGGATGGATAACAGTGGCAGACCATTACAGATAAAGGTTTACATTATCAGGGCTACAATGCTTCACAACTGATCACGTGACTATGGTGCGTGAAAGCGATATTCAAAGATGATGATTGATAGGTCTCTACAGTATTATATAACTGATATGACTTGTGCAGTAGAAAAGAATAACAACATTATCATGAACAGCTTGGAGGGTGTCAGGTTGTAAATAAATTGTCAGGTGCTGGTTTATCAAATACATATTTGCCAAAAACTTATTGTATCTGTTTATTAATTTCACAGAAGTATTCTTCAGCTACATCTACTAGATGTTGGATAACCCTACCCGTAGGAAATCACTCAAGTGCAGCTACACACTTTTCACAAAAGTTTGAATTGGCAACTATCTAAACTTTGTTTACTTATAATCACCCCGCAAGTGGTATTCGGCTAACAACGTCCAGTATCCATGACCTTTCAATACTGGGATGACATAAATGTGTGAACAAATATGCCAACCCAGCATTACTCTGTAATCATTGATACTGGCTTATGGTATGAGCAAAGAACACATCGGTATGCAAGGATTGTATCTAAACAGCACGTTCTTATATATATATATAAATATATATATATATATATATATATATATATATATATATATATATATATATATATATATATATATATATATATATATATATATATATATATATATATATATATATATATATATATATATATATATCAATATTCCTCTCCATCTTCCTCCCTTAATAAATAGAAAATAGTTACATATTGATATACCATATAATAAGTATACGCGACTCATCCAACACCATAAACTATTAAAACTACGAACTGTGGAAGCGTTGTCGAGGGAGGCATTTAAGAAAAGAAAGGTTGAGTGTGGTTGAAACGGTGTGTAACTGAATATCACATTCGACGATAGAAATGGCACAATTTAAAGAAATTGAATAAAAATTCGGCTTTAACAGCAATATACGATAATTAAAAAACGTGATATGTATATGGGTATCCTCACATAAACTAGTATAGGTCATCATCTGTTACTGTTACACTGTGTTATGGTTTACGTCTAAATATTATTATGGAGCTGACCATGGATATTGCTATCCGTTGGTGTAACATCATCAACAACATTATAGGCTCTCAGTAAATATAACTTCTTTACTTAAATATATATTTGTTAAGAGGAATTTAACAGGCGAAACAAACCATGAACTGAAGCTTCACGGCCAGGCGTCAGCGTTGCAAACGGGAGCTCGCTTGCTCGCCCGCTCAAAACAGGCACATTTCCGCTAGCCAGACGCCTCCTTGGTCTAGCAAGGAGTGTCTCGGAATTTTTCGAAGCAACTGTACCAATGAAGGGGCTAGATATAGCCCTATGTCGATAGGTGTTCATCGTTAATGGAGGAAAAATAAGTTAAAACATCGATCGTTGTCCATCGGTTCATAGGGGTTAATAATGTTTAGTATTATTGCTTTCACTACCCTTCCCCCCAGCCTCGCCCAAACCTTGATGGTGTGCAGACGTTCTCCTGGCACTCTGCCTGCTTTGTTGTTTGTGTTGTTTTTGCATTCAGGTTTGTGTGTTGTTGTTTGTGCATTCTTGTTTGTGTGTTGTTGTTTCTGTGGTGTTGCTGGTGTTGGTTGTCTGTTGTGGTTCTGTATATTGTTTTGTTGAGATTATGTGTGTGTGTATGTGGCTGTGTCCTTGGTGTTACGAGTGCAGTAGTTATCCTTTTATTGAACACATTACGTATTTTTTCATTGTGTATCATGAATGTAATGTTTATTATGTTTGTTTCTGTATGATATGATCTTAAGTTGAGTTGAAGTTTATCTTTGTTAAGTGTAGAAGCCAATTATTTGTAATGTTGTTAAAAGGGAAGCTAGTAATGATAATGTGGTTAATTTGTTTATCCCGTTGACAAAGTGGAGTTATGTTACTTTTCGTTTGTATAAAGAAGGGAGAGCCTAGCCGCTAGTGTCTCTTGACTGGCGATGGTGTGGACGTGTGGTGGAGGGGATGGTGCCTGGTAGCCCGAGGGTGCACGTGGTGTTCTGAGAGCAGATTGTAGTGAGGTGGTGGATATTATGCAAATGAAATGGTGAGGTATCCGTGTAATTAATATTATTGAGTGCTATTTGTGGGAAGAGTGATTTCTGGTGGAGACATTGTGGCATGGAGCTTATACAGTAGTACTTTTCTATGGAGATATGAGGTGTTTAATGTTTGGGAATATTATGTGAGATTTAATAAGTAATACTGTGTCTTGGTGCTGTGTTGAAATTAATGTGAAGTGACAAGTAGTAATAAGAGTTAAGAATTGTGAATTTGGGATATAATGTGAGAGGTGGTAATAATATCCATTGTTTTGGTAGTTTTGTAGTTATGGTGATATGTGACATTGTGGTAATATTTAGTGTTTGATAAATATTTGTGATATCAAGGAGGGAATTTCTATGTAAGTTGGTGATACTGTATTCTATGGTATTGTGGTGGTTCTCTAAGGGAAATTTAATTGGTGAGTTCTTATACCAGAAGTGAACTAATAATATTCTTTATTTTGTTTTGTGTTGCATGATCTGTAAACATATGTAAATAGTGTAGTAAGGCAATCTCATTATCATTATTGTGTTTGGGGGGGGTATCTTGGGGAAGAAAATCCATGTTATTACCCAGCTGGCCCAGGATTGAGGAGTTTTGAGGCCAAACAGATTTCTACCGTATACAACATTTGCAGTGTGTGAGTAGTGGCGACAGCTGGGGACGTAACACTGGCTGTGCGAGTGTTCAGTTGTTTTCTTCCCATCTAAGCCTTGCCTGGCCTGATGGAGAGCGCGGATTCCTGCTTGGAGGACGACGAGTCTCCAGCCTGGGCCCGGATTCACTAAACGCTCCCGTAAGAGCTCCCTTAAGGTTACGGCAGTAAGGCTACCTTACAATTCCGGCAGCACGGTGCTTAAGGTCTATTCCAGGGTTGTCAAACTCCTGTACCCCAGTGGGCCACATTTAATTAGGGTATATACAGTACGTGGGCCAAATAATTATGAACAGATCGATACCACTTATTAAGGAAGTAATATAATAATAATGGATTAATGATAATAATAATAATGAAATTAATAATAAGAAAGAAAGACAAATTTTATCTACACTTGTGTTTACGTGTAAAGTTATAAACATAAGGCAGGCCGACTGTCTGGAGCAGAAAATGTGCCGCGGGCTGCGTGTTTGACACCCCTGGTCTATTCACTAAACAATCGTAGGGGAGCGAGAAGTTATCCTCACAGTGAGTCGTAGTTCATATTTGTACGGTAGATGGCTCTACTTTATTTTATCTTGTAACAAAAGAGTCCAACCAATCAGACGCAAGAATCTCTCATCAGCTGATATTATTATTTTGTAAACAGTGAAGGAGAGTGCTCTACAAAGCATTATATTTGTACTTAATTCTGCAGCGGAGTAACAACCAGAATACAGAAAAAATGTCTAATCAACTGTTTTCTTTCCTTCTTCATTTCTCTTTTAGTCCAGCAATGCCTTTTTTCATACATTACAGTATGTATTCCATGTAGCCTACTGTAGAGAAATCCTGTTGTTTAGAGAAAGAGCCTGTAGCTGTTTATTTGGGGAGAGCATTTAGAATATACTGTACAAGTTTTGAATAGGGTGGATAGGACTGTGGGTTTTTAAGTAAACTGTGAATACTTTGTAAAATATCAAGAGTAGCCTAACTTTATGTTATTAGTGCTAATAAGCAATGAAGTTTATGGGGACTTCACACTTGGACACACTTCTGATTGATTGATTGATTGATTTTGATGCAACTAAGCATCTGGCGGTGCAACAGCTAAGGTCATATACCGCCCAACATAAAATTGTCATCTACATAATAACACCAATACCCGAAAGGGATAGGCACCATGATTAATAGACACACAAACTAAAAAGCACATTATTAATAAATGAACCCATCAACATAAAAAAAAAAAAAAAATCAAACCATCTAAAAACCATTAATATCATAAAATCATATTTTGTGGAGAAGGCCAGCCTCCTCCACATAGGAGAAGGTGTTCCCTCCCACACTACAAGCCTCCTCCCAGAGCACCTGGGAGAGACTGTAAGAACCATCACCCACCTGGTACTCGGAGAAGTGCCTAAGACGAAGGTCCCCAAGGCTGAGACACTCGACAATAAGATGCTGTACTGTCAAAGGGACCAGACAATCATCACAGTAGGGAGGGTGAGCTTCCTCCATTAAAAAGCCATGAGTCAATAATGTGTGGCCAATGCGGAGACGGACAAGAGCCGTCTCCCACTGGCGGAACAGGCCACTGTAGCTCCACAAACCAAGGCGCTGGCTGATGTCGCGGAGCTTGTTAGCCCCGATGGCGTCCCAACTGTCCTGCCAGCAGGAACGAACGGTAGCATCTATGTAGGGTCGAAGGTCCACTGCAGGAACCGGATGACACCTGGCAGGAGGCCGAGAATTGGAGACCGCAGCCTTAGCCAGGGCATCAGCCAGCTCATTCCCATCGACACCCACATGGGCCGGGACCCAACAAAAAGTGACTTTGTGGCCACGACGACCCAGGAGGACAAGCCACTCAAGAATGGCCAACACCAGTTGATGGGAAGAGTTGCACAAGGCCTGCAAGGCACTACAGGAATCGCTAAAAATAGTAAACAAAGGATGAGGGAGAGTAAAAATCACTTGGAGGGCATATAAAATGGCCGAGAGCTCAGAAGTAAAAATTGACATGACAGAAGGGAGCCTGCCGCCACGGCAAAAGTCAGGTAAGACAACTCCAAAGCCAACTCCAGCATCAGAATTTGACCCATCAGTGTACACAGGGAGGGACTCCCTGTGATTGAAGGCATGTTCTAAAAATAGGGAACGAGCCACTGGAGGAGGAAGAGATTCCTTGTCTGTAAAGCAGGTGCAGGGGAAAACTTCCATAGCCTTCCTGACCTGGAAGCCAAAGGGCCATGGTGTATGAGGATGTGAAAGGTAGTACTGAGATATGATATCAGATGACACCACCAAGCAGGGAAGGGAGTCAGAAAGTCGATGTAATCGATGCCAACAACGAACCATCAAGAACTGGAGACGGAGATCAAGAGGTGGCTCATTAGCGTTCACCAGGAGACTGGGGATCGGGGACGACCTGAAGGCTCCGGTCGCCAGACGTACTCCAGCATGATGAACAGTACACCTCACACCCATAGTCGAGTTTTAACCTAATAAGAACATGGCATAGGCAGAGGAGGGTGGCCCGATCATATGGCCCAGGACCCTCAACAGGTTAAGAGCCTTGAGGCAAGAGACCTTAAGTGTACGTAAGTGGGGAACCCAAGTCAAACGCTTGTCAAAAAGGAGACCCAAAAAGCGAGTCTCCTCGACACAACGTATCCGATGACCATACATGAATAAGTCCAGATCGGGGTGGACACCTTGGATGCGGCAGAAGTGCATAGCAACTGTCTTGAAAGGAGAAAATCGAAACCCATGAGAACCAGTCTAACGTGACACCCTGTCAAGGGCAAGCTGCATGCGTCTCTCCGCAACTGACAAATGGTAAGCAGCAAACCAGACTGCTAGATCGTCAACGTACATCGAGTTAGCTATACCGTCTGGAAGGGATGAGGCAATGGCATTAATTGCTACTGCAAACAATGTGACACTGAGACGCTTCCCTGGGGGACGCTCTCCTCCTGTGCAACAGATGCTGAGTGGGTTGCACCAACCCTCACAGAAAAACTGCGACCACTGAGAAACTCCTTAAGAAAGCATGGAAGGCGACCCAGCAGGCCATATATATGGAGTTGCTGTAGGATGCCATATTGTCATGTAGTGTCATAGGCCTTCTCCAAATCAAAGAATACACAAACAAGGTGTTGATGTCGTGCAAAGGCCTCACATGCAGCAGCTTCCAACCTGACCAGAGCATCTGTAGTGGAACGGTGTTTACGAAAGCCAGACTGGGATGGAGACAGAAACTCACCCCGTTCCAAGAAGTTTACCAGTCTGACATTCACCATCTTTTCAAGTAGTTTACAGAGACAGGAGGTCAAGCCAATTGGTCGGTAATTGAGGGCAACACCAGAGTCCTTGCCCAGCTTGAGGAAAGGAAGAACGGTAACAACCCTCCAGCCAGATTCTGTTATATAAAGCTAAAAGAAATGAGATCACCTCCTCACCCAAGTGTCGTAACATTGCATATGGGATGTTGTCTGGCCAGAGAGAGAGAGCAGAATGCAGGTCTCTCAGGGTGAATATATGGTTATAACTTTAATTCTCGTTCCTTGAGAAATCCAGGACAGTGCGCTCATTGGCTCTTAACTCATGCCTGACAGCCAGAGGTCGAGAGTCACGGATGGAGACTCTTGCAAAAGCCTCCGCCATGGTATTGGCCACTGTCAAACCATCCATGATCTTAATTCCATTGACCTTAAGTTAAGGTGGAGAACTAGGAGAAAACTTCCCCGCCATCTTATGGACTCTCCTGAACACTTGGGTGACTGGAGTTTTAGTATTAATTGAAGACACATAGGCCTTCCAAGATGCTCGTCGGGCCTCTTTTATGACTCGTCTAGCCCGAGCCCTTGACCGTCAGAAGTCCTCTAAAAGAGTTAGGTCTCCACGATTGCGACGAAGGAGAGAGAAAACAGCGTGCTTTTCCCGCACAGCAGTGGTGCAGACTGGTGACCACCAAGGGACAGAACGTTTGGGAAAGTAGCCAGAAGTTCTAGGGATAGAGTTGAGAACAGCAGAGTGGAGCATATCAGTGAAATATGTTACAGCCTTGTCAGAGCTACCAAAATCGGCTACAGAAGAGACCGAAGAAGTTAGCTCTCGAAAAAAACTGCCAGTCAGCATTCTCTAATTTCCACCTAGGAAGACGAGACTGTGGTTCTTACCTGTAAAAGTCCCAGTAGGGCTATTAAAATGTGTCAAATCTCCCGTATTTAAAACCCCTAATCCCTCATCCTCAATAAAAGAAGCCAATAAAACACCCCTGGGGTTGACCAAACTGTCACCCCACAGAGGATGACGACCATTAAAATCACCCAATAAGATAAAGGGAGAGGGAAGGTCCCGTACAAGACGGTTGAGATCACCCCTCTCAATTGTAACACTGGAAGGAAGGTATAGACTGCACACCATGTACGGGCGGTCCATAAAAACCTTAACTGCAACAGCCTGGAGCGGAGTGTCAAGCTCCAGGCTCGTGCATGGAATATCTCGGCGAACTAGGATGGCAGAGCCACCATGGTGACCCTGCCCTTCAAATGAATTGGAATAAAATGCAGAGTATGCTGGAGGACTGACAGGAATGTAGTCCCCAAACATTGTCTCTTGGAGAGAAACACATGCAGGAGAGAAGCTAGAGAGAAGAAAGCGCACGGCAATTCTACTGAAGGACCTTGAACGGTGTTACTTTAGTACTGAATTTTGGGAAGCCTCACGGAGGTACTTCCCACTACCACCTCGACCTGAGGGTTTACTCAAAAAATAAGATTTGTCTAATCCTGGACCACTAGAAGAAGAGCGAACCCTAGGAGTAGTACTTGGGGGAGTATTTGGGATCCGTAGACAAGTCCCTGAAGCATCTGATATGTTAGAAGAAGATGAAGGTATATGAGCTGGGATATTCTTTGAAACAATTACATTGGTATTGTCCTGTACAGCAGTGGTATCACTGTCACAGGCAGATACATCAACATCCATAATACAGGTGGTAGAATCACTCCGCTGCTCAAATGGAAGAGAAACTGAATCTTTTGAAGTCACAACATCCGTGGCATCCACATTAACTTCACGCCCCTCTGATGATCCCGAAGGAAGCTTGCGAGGAGGAACTTCTGTTGAATCAAGAGATTCGTCAGAGCCACGAGAAAGCTTCTGGTGAAATTGAGAGGAAACTATGGATGAGTCTACAGAGATGGTTGCCTTACAAGGAGGAACATCTATAGAGTCAAGTGCCTCAGAGGAACCACGAAGGTGTCTCTGTGGCAGTTTAGGTGACTTAAGTTTCCTTTTTGGAGAGCGTGTGGCAGCGTGAACCTCTACCACATGGACACATTTAGCTAAAGTCTGAGAATTGTTATCAGTTGAAGGGTCACCAGAATGAGTGTCTGATAAAGCTTCCAAGACAGAGAAACTATTATGTAGAGTAACCTTAGAAACGCTCTCACTAGAGCAAAAAGCAGATGCCAGTTGAGAGGGTGCTGCAACCGATTTAGGGCGAAGGGAGGAGGCGTATGTCTTCACACCATCATCCTTCTGTCGCCTGAAATTGAGTTGCCGTCTGGCACTACCTATGCTAATGAATTGGGTATTAGCCAAGTGGAGGATATCCTGCTCAAGGAGGTACATCTTACATTGTCGAGAACGCAAGGGGTGAGGATCTCTGCAGTAAAAGCAGTAACTCTCTGACCGACATTCAGAAGTAAGATGCGAGTTAAGAGCAGAACAATTACCACACCGGGAACGGTTGTTGCAGTTCCTCCTCCCATGACCAAACTCATAACAACAGAAACTCTGTAGGGGACGCTCAACAAAAGGCTTCACCTCAAAAGAGGTGGGGTTAATGTTAATGCGATCTGGGATATGCGAGCCATAGAAAGTGAGTATGATCATATTTTTACTACCTTTCATCTTTGTTGCTCGTTGGACACTGTCTGTTCACATAGCGAAAATGTCCTCTTCAAAGAATTCATACAGGTCCTCATTATATATATGCCCCTTGCTATAATTAAATGTTCGATGTGGTTTAATAGATTCAAACATGCTATCAGAAGGACAGTGGAGATTGAGGAGCATCATGGCCTGTGTAAGATCTTTGGCTCTGATTAAAACGCCCTTACCAGATTTCTTTATGTGGCCCATTGGTAATAATCCAATTTCTTTCTCCAGATACCGGGAAGCATGGATAAGGTTACCAAGTCCCTCCCTGTAGTAAGCCACAAACCAAAAGGGTGTTGGAACCCGACGTTTCTTTGGGACATTCTCTACAGAGTCATCAAATATGTTAGGGCAGTAGTCATTGTCAATGTCAACTACATTGGTGGACCGCATCATCTGAACTTTTCAATGAGTATCCCCCACAGTCAGAGAATCTTTTGCCTCAAATGCTGCTTTGGCAGCAGCATTTGTATCGAAGGTAATATAGCACTGATTAGATCTACAATCACTGTCATATGTGATTCGGATTCGAAGAACTACTCCAAAACACTTAAAAATGGAGTGAATAGCACCATAGGAAAGGGAGGAAGATACATTCGTTAACATTAACGTGTTAAAATCGCTAACAGGGTTCTTCGACACAACACCCGACCTGCTAGGTCTAGTCTTATTTGCAGCTTTCTGCTTACTACCAGCCATGGGCGGGGTACCTCTTCCCCCACGGGGCCACTCGTTTTAAAGAGCAGCCCAAATGGCTCGAAAGTTTGCCCACGACGGTGCTGAGACCCCCTTCCCCAACATCTCCCGGCCCAGACACCCAACCATCCAACATAGGATGGCCCGTAGAGGTCAATCCCTCCGGAGGGCAGCACTGTTGGCCCGTACTGGCAGCCTAATGCATGGGAACCATTTAGTCTGGTCTCTCACTGGCGACCTTACTAGCATGGGAAGCCCTCTCTCCCCGAAATCGGGGTAGATCAGGGGCCGGAGCCCCCTCTAGTCTAGCTTGCCAGGTCTCAGAGACACGCAAGCCCCCTCACCACGTTTAGGCGGTTCCCGTTGGGGGGGGGGGGACACACTTCTGAGGACCGTGTAGTAATAAAGTAGCAAAGTTAACTTGCATCAGTTGAATATATATGGCGATTTTATGTGTAAGTACGAAATATCAACATTTCCTTCATGGTGGTATAGTATACAGTGTGACATAATATATGTTGAGATATATAGCAGTAATGATCATCAGCATTAACCATATGCTTCCTAAAAACATGGGTATTATTGTATTTAGTCCGCAATTCATGACAACTTCCTTTTAGCTCTTGTGATAGGGGTTAATTAACGCCTGAAGTTAGATTATATCAAGGAATTCCAAATTCTTTATTCTCATATCTCTGCCTAAGGTGAGAGTTGCTCCAGATAATGCATCATGAGTGCTGCCAGGGTATTTTGCACACACATTAGTTATGTACTGATCATTGTTGGCAACAACTTGAATGTTGATAGAGTGATACTGTTTCCTGTTCACAACTTCACATACTTCACTTTCTTTGGGTGCTTTGATCGGAACATGTGTGCAATCAATTGCTCCAATTACATTAGGAAAACCTCTTTGTCTATGAAATTTATGCTTAGTGTCTGTTGTGGCAGCTGTTACTCTAGGCATTTTTAATTCCAGTCTTGCTTTTCTGTAGAGGGCTTCTGTCACTTTATTTATTACTCTAGACACATTAGACTAACTTAGGCCTGTAGTATCACCAACATCACTCTGAAAGCTACCACTTGCATAAAATCTTAAGGCAATAACCCCTTAGGACCGACTTCTTCTTTTTTTTTTTTCATCCCCAGTCGACTTCTGGGGGTCAATTTTCAACTTTCATGTAGGCAAATTTTGTTCTTACAGAATAAAAGAGCTTGAATTTACACACCAGGAACTGAAAACGGGAGCCTCCTAGGTGTACGCGTTTGCGTATGACAGAGCGTCAAAGTCCAAAAATAAATAAATAGTATACCCTGAAACGCATGATAGAAAACCTCATACGCTCTGCGTACGCTGTAAACATGTATATAAACACCTAAATAATGCGTTTAAGTGGTTTTCAATGATTATAAACGAATTTCAGTGTAATTTTGTCTGTCTAGACTCTCCTGGAGTATAGTAGACAGCAGAGAGATACGAGAAACATAAGAAAACACCATGTAGTGGTGAGATATTTCCTTGTTGGCATACGCATCTGCCAGACACCACTACCACAGTCAAACCTTTTCTCAAGGACGTTAGCTTTCCATCGTTACCAACGCCAGCTCGCTAGCTACTCGCTACAGTTTTTTGTAGGTACGTCGACATGTCGGTTATTCGGAGGGAACGATTAATTTGTTTATCACCGACATGTCAGTCAATCGGTCCTAAGGGGTTAAAACCAATCTATGAGTGGAGATAGCATGAGATCGCCTGGTAACTCTTCCAATTTCTGAAGCTCGTCACATAATCTCAATATTTCCACTCTAGGAATACGATAATACCGTATTAGGTGATTTTCATCAACATGGAGTGGGTCAAGAGGATCTATAAAGACTCTTTCTCTTTTCAATGCACCTTCCTGATCAAGAGCAACAACGAGTTCCATGGTGACATGTCTGTAAAGTAAAGTACACCTGGCAGCTCAGTTTGTCGGACATTTCACTCCCGTATCTCGGGAAATGGTGCCTTCTCGCTCCCTTAGGTAAGGCTGTACGATAGTTTGGATTAAGGGTCCCGTAACTCGTTAGTGAATCGCACCCTCGCCCACTAAGGGAGTCTTAATGCTTTAAGGCTCCCTTAGTGTGTTAGTGAATCCGGGCCCAGATGAGGATCACTGGCCTGAGCTGCCCTCGCGCAACCCTCCTCCCTTCTCCTCGGTCACTCTGCAGCTAAAGTTGCAGCCGTCCACTTCCTCAACCTCTACCAAGTGACCTGTTGATGCCTCGTCCGACACCTCACAAGATTCCGATGGTGTAGACTGTTTGCCTCCAGCTGCCAAAACGGCGAAAGGGGCTTCAACTGAGTACGACGTACCTTCTCTGCCTCACCCTGGTGTTTCTTCCTTATATACCAACTCCTTGCCCTCGTCTAACCTTCCTGCTTTTGCCCCGAGAGATGCCTATGTCAAGCTCTCCTTCTCTGGGAACCCATCTATGGACACAAAGCTACGTTGGTTGTCTGATATCAACAGGGCCTTCCAGTTGCAGCGTGAACTGGTTGAAGTTAAGATGGCTGCAGTCACCTCCCGGTTTGTCTACATCTCTAGGAAGCGTCAGGACATCATTGATAGAGTCAAGGCTGGTGAATTTTTGTCTTTGCCTCTCATTCTTCAAGAATCACCCGAGAGGCTTCATAAGTTCCCCAGCTAAACCCTCACCCATTTTCCTATTGATGTTGACCTAAAACGTGCCAAGTGATACCCTGGTGTGTACTCAGCCCGTCGTTTTCTCCAAGATGGTTCCCCCATTAGCCGTATTGTTGTTGTCTGGAGTCTTCCCGATCCACCTCCAATTGAGATTTCCTTTGATTTCCTCCCCTGTCTTCCACCGTGTGAGGTGCAGAAACTTCATAATGACCAGCCTTGGTGCTATAGGTCCTGGAGAGTTGGGCATATCTCCCGGTACTATTCTGCCTCGCTGAAGTGTGCCTGGTGTGCCACCGACCATGATTCCAGGACATGTCCTGTCAGGGGTGAACCATTACGTCCTGCTGCCTCTACCTCTGAGCCTTCACCTACTGAGGATACGTCTCGATGGAAGTGTCCAAGATGTCTTCAGCCAGGGTTTAACATGTGGCATGGATGTATTCAACGTCAGGTCCAGGCTCGTGCCTCTACTATTGCGCCACCTCCACCACCGCCATCATAACCTCCCCAATCTGCTTCTCCCAACAGCCCTGCCTTGCCTCCGGACCTGGCCCTCCACAAGATGGTTGCTACCCTCATGGCGCAATGTACGGCCCTCGAGAACCACTTTTATGCCCTTGAAGCCAGGATTGATGGGCTGGTTAATGCTCAAGCTGCTAATGACTCCAAACTCTCCACCTTGGTTGAGGCACACCAGGCCATCATCTCGTCTGTCACTGCCCTTGCAGAAAGGATGAATACTGTTGCATCTCGCCTTGAAAAGCTTTTCGAGTCCGTCCCTTCTCCAAGTACCTCATCTGCCCCCACTCCCCAGACTTCTACCTCCAAACACCAGAGTTTGCTAGTGATTGCCAGCTGGATGTCATCTCCTGGAATGTATGTGGTATCACCAGTTATGCTAAGCTCACTAAACTCAAGGCTGACGCGTTTCGTCATCATCGCAGTATAGAGTTTCTCTAGGAAGCATATCCAGGATGGCCACTCGCTGCTGGGCAAGCTTCTCCCCTCAGGTTATGTGCCATATGTTCATCTAGGAAGGAATGGTCTCCTGACTTACATACATAGCTCCTTGCCACATCGCCTTCTCCGTACCTGCTCTGATCCTGACATGACCTTTCAGCTCTTTGAGGTCCTACCTTGGAATGGAGTACGGTACTCCAATTATGTAATGTCTATTTTGCTCTGGCTAGACTCACTCTTGAGGCTCTTCCTTCTCCAACAGCGTGGTAATGGTGTATATGGAAGATTTTAATGTTCGGCATTCTGACTAGGGTGATGGTTCTGGCTCTATATATCATAATGGTGTTCATCTCCTTTCATATATCCGCAAGCATCATCTGACACTCTTGGACACTGACAGTGCCACTCATTGCCAGGGAGGTGCTCTGAATTACATCCTCTCGTCTGGCCTGATAGCATCTCAGGTCTAGTGCTCCTCCGTGCCAGCTTTATTCTGTGATCACATCTTCGGTTTCATTATCCTCTACCTGCTGGGATGAGTGCTTCAGTCGCTCGTTTACGTATTGCTGAGCCCCCTAAATATTGCCCGACGTACATTTTATTTATGGCCTATAAATTACCTACATTTGAAATTTCTTCACTTGAACAGTTGTACTCTGATCTTGTATCTGCTACTTATGACTTTTGTAGGCTATACATCTCCCGACCACATCTCCAACATCGCCAAACTGGCCACTCCTGGATTTTGATCAATCATCTCATGTATCGACTGCAGGATCACCTTTCTCCATGGCTGTTTGCTTTCCTTCCCCAGTGGAGCACACACCACTGCCTAGTCGACCTGTACTCTCGCCTCTCCAGGGACAGTGTGGTGGCATTATTGACCTTCGAAGTGCCTTCGATGTTGCTAAAAGAGACGTAATTTTGGATCAACTGGTTGACTTTGGGATAAAGGGTAATCTACTATGGTGGATTCGGGTTTACCTCAATAAAAGGACATCATGAGTGTTTTTCAGTGGTGCGCTCAGTCATTTGCGCAGTTTTCATCTTGGTATGCATCAAGGGGATGTTCTGAGTCATTTTTATTTAATATTCTGATGCATCGGTTGCTCACTTCTCTCCCTGATATTAAGTATTGATATCTGTATTCTATTTACCTCGCCAAGTAATCTCCAGTGATGTCTTGACTCCTTCTCTGTGGCCTCCTCTCACTGTGGCATTATTGTCTCCCCAGATAAGAGCAGAATATTCACCAGCAGCCTTCCTCAAACTCTGCCAGTATTCACCATTTGAGGGACTGTCATTCCCCTGTGTTCCCAGTACTGCTACCAGGGGAGACAAGTCAATATTTGGCCGATTATCCTTGCCATGCCTCAAGACCATCCCTTTGTCCAGGACTTGTTGGTTCGCCTAATGCGCCGACTGATACCACTTTAATGGCTGACTAACAACTCTTCGGTCATCTCCATCCCAGTAGCCAGGACCATCTATATTGTTTTTATACATTCAGTTGTTGATTACCTCTCCCCTGCTTTGATTTAACTTCCTAGGGCTACTCTGGAGACTAGAAAAATTTCAGAATATATTGATTGATTGATTTTTGGTGCAACTAAGCATCTGGCGGCTTTCAGAATATAGCGATGAGAATAATTCTTGGCTGTCCCAAGTCGACCAGGATAGTGAATAAGCAGCGTGAGTTGTGTCTTCCCTCATTAGTCGAGAGGATTTACTCTAATGCATCTTCAAACATATCAGGTGCTTCAGGGACTCCTCGAGTTAACTCTTTTCTAGTTGCCCAGGATTAGAGAAAATTTGTTGTTTGAGTAATTACTCTGGTCAAGGTTGTAGTGGGAAGTCCCTCAGTGAGGCTTCCCTAAAATCAGTTTTATAGTAATAGTTTGCAAGGTCCTTCGTTGCCGTTGCTTGCGTACCTCTCGGAAGGAACTGCTGGTTCTTCTCTCTTGTTTCTCCCCTGTGTGTGTTTGTCTCCAAGAGACAAAGCTTCGGGACTCCAGGCTGTTGCAGTTAAAAGGTTTTTATGGACCAATCCTACACAGTGTACAGTCTATTATTTCCTCCCAGTGTTATAGATGGGAGGGGAGATCTCATCCATCTTGTACAAGACCTTCCCTTTCCCTTTATTTTATTTTTGTGATATTAATGGTCGTCATCCTCTGTGGCGTGACAGTACAGTCAATGCCAGGGGTGTTTTATTGGCTGCTTTTATTTTCCCTCTACTTACCCAGTGCACTATTATATTAGATTATACTTTGAATGTGTTGTACGATTTTTATGATAAAGACCTCTTCCCTATACTCCTAGAAAATAACAGGTACAGTTGGCTCCACTTCCGCGTTTACCACTTTGCGTTGCCAATGCTGAGCTAGCCTACCCAGAAATATGTATCCCGAACCACGTTTCATCATAATGCGAACCATTCACTACCGAGTGAGATGGAAAGAGGAGTTGGGTTGGGGGGAGTGACTCAGATACAATGTGAGTGTATGAAAATCATCTGGTGATTGGTTCAACAAATACCAATGGTGTCATTCGCTACAAGATTATTATATAATATTTTTCTAGAGACCATCTTTATCATAGTCATAATTTTATTTATTTGATGTTATATATTATTTACCTCTGCACCTTTTGAGTATATTTAATTCAAGTGCTCTCTCTCTCTCTCTCTCTCTCTCTCTCTCTCTCTCTCTCTCTCTCTAGCGTCTGAATATCTGGCCTAGTCATTTTCTCTGATGACTTTATCAGGGTAATAAAATGTCCTGATATATTGCATTGGTTGAACATGTATAAAAATATCACATATATATATTTTTTTTTAGGGCCTGAGTACATAATACTGGATTGATCATTTTCGGCTACACACAGAATGATAATGAAGGTGGTGAGGAGAGTGAGGTGGAAAAGTGGAGGAGTAGAGTGAAGGAGTGCTGGGAGGGGGACATGGTGAGGGAGATGAGACAGAGTGATTATTGGGTAACTATGACTCTCCACTACAAAACACAATCCTCTGGTAACCAGTAACACAAAACGATCTATCAGGAAATGTCTTGACTGCTGCCGAGTAACGAAATTAGCCTTACTTATAATATCTTCCAGAACCATTATGATCTTTCTTCTTCTTCATTTACTTTAAAAGGCTCAACCGTTGAGCACATCCATATCATATTTAGAAATGACCGTCAGTACCTTATCTGCCCTAAATAGAAGACACCTAACACCTGTGGACTATGCGAGGAAAGAAAGCTGGATGTCTGTGTGTTCAGCTGGTATTGCCGTGTGTGAACGTTACACTGCAATATTGACAAGATATATACCGGTATTAATTCATTATAAAATCTATAAAAGCTACGTTCATCGTTCTCAAGTTAGTCTCACTTGGAATACTACAATTGTCTACCACGACAAAACATAGCGACAGCGAAATTATATTCGTGAAGTGGGTGGTGTATGGATAAGACCTTTAACGATTATGAATGTTTTCGTAATGATTATTCCCTTTCCTTTTCTTAGTAATTGGGTGAGTAAGAATCATTAGAAGACTCACAAAGAAAGCATTTATTAATCATCAGTAATTGCTCACGTGTGAATGTTATTGCTACGTAAAGTTTGTCATAATTTTTTATAATAAAGCAAATCTCTTGGAATGTAGCATTCTCTGGTATTTAAATATCAGAAGAAAAATTATTAAGATGACAGTCGGGTTTGTTGACTTATAATCTCAGGTGCTTACTGTAATACTTCTCTCCCTCTCCAATAATAACACTTGATCACTGTTGAAGCTTTCCCTTTCAAACCCAACACCTCTTTCAGTCTCACGAGCTGGTGAGGAATTCGTATCATGATAAAACTGGGTTCGGGATTCAAATTTCTGGATAGCTCAACATTGGCAACGCAAAATGGTAAACGCGGAAGTGGAGCCAACTGTACGAACCGCAGTCTCGTCTTTCTCGATGGAGATTAGAGAAGGCTTACTGGCAGTTTTCTTAAAGAGCTTACTTCTCCATTCTCTTCTGTTGCAGATTTTAGTAGCTCTGTCGAGGCAGTGACCTATTTCACCGATATGCTCCACTTTGCTGCTCTCAACTCTGTCCCTAAAACTTCTGGTCACTTTCCCAAACATGCAGTCTCTTGGTGGTCACCAGTCTGCACCACTGCTGTGCGAGAGAAGCGCGCTGCCTTCTGTCGCCCGCATCGCAATCGTGGGGACCCTATTCGTTTAAAGGACTTCCGATGAGGGAGGGCTCGGGCTAGACGAATTTTAAAAGAAATATGATGGGCATCTTGGAAGGCCTATGTGTCTTCACTTAAGACTAACATCCCGCTCACCAATGTTCAGGAGAGTTAGTAAGATGGCGGGGAAGTTTTCTCCTAGTCCTCCACTTTTTTTTTTTCTATACTAAAAAAGATGAGGACTAAAGGCTATGAGCTCGCTCATTGTCCTCATCTGCGTAGTGTTCAGTTAGAGTGTCCAAAATCATGTCCAATTTCGTTCGAGATGCCTAGACACATTGCGTTTGAAGGAACATAAGTCGTAGTAACGTGGAAAGAATGATGAAGGTAGAGTGTTCCAGAGTTGACTAGTTGTGTATTTGAATGACTGAGAGTACCGGTTAACTCTTGCATTAGGGAATTGGATAGAAAAGGGGTGAGAACAAGAGGCTTGACAAGTGTTTCATGCTCTCCTGAGGGGAGAGAGTTCAGAAGAGCAATGTCCAGTGTAATAGCGATAGAAGTGAGAAAGTGATGCAACATTGCGGCGAAGAGAGAGAGGTTGTAGTGAATCAGTAAGAGGAGGAGAGTTGATGAGACAAAAGGCCTTTGACTCCACCTTGTCCAGGAGTGTTGTGAATATTGAGCCACCCCACACATGAGAGCCATACTCCATACAGGGGCGGATGAGACCCCTGTACAGAGACAACAACTGTGTGGAGGTGAAGTATTCATAGAATCTCAGCAGCACACCAAACTTCTTTGCGGTGGTTTTAGCTAGAGAGCTAATGTGATATCTCCAAGAGATATTGTGAGAGAAAGAGACTCCAAGAATATTAAGAGAGGAGGAAAGATCAAGATGTGTGTCACTGAAGGAGAGGGGATAGTCATCAGGAAAATTAGTACGAGTTGAAAGATGAAGGAACTGTGTTTTTGAGGCATTAAAAACAACTAGGTTCTCTCTGCCCCAGTTAGAGATGAGGGAAGATCAGAAGTCAGGCGTGCCACTACATCATCACATGATGTGGAGAGGAGCTGCTGGGATGGGCGTTTGTCAAAGTGAGTGGAGTAGTGTAGGGTGGAATCATCGGCATAGGAGTGGATAAGGGAAGAGGTACAGGTAAGATCATTAATGAACAGGAAAAAGAGGGTGGGTGATAGAACAGAACCCTGAAGAACACCACTATCAATAGACTTGGAAGAACAGTGACCATCTACAACAGCAGCGATAGAACAGCCAGAAAGGAAATCAGAGATAAAGGTGCAGAGAGAGGGATAGAAACCGAATGAGGGCAGTTTGGAGATTAAAACTTTGTGCCAGTCTCTATCAAAAGCTTTGGATATGTCGAGGGAAACAGTAAAAGTTTCATCATAGTTTCGAATAGAGGATGACCGTGAATCAGAAAGGAGGGATAGAGGATCGCCAGTAAAGTGTCCCTGAAGGAAGGTTGAAACAAGTAAGGTGCTTATGAATTTTGGAGATAAAAATAGATTCGAAGACTAGATAGACATGAGGTCAAAGCAATGGGGCGATAGTTGGAGGGTTGGGAGCGGTCTCCTTTCTTCAGAGCAAACTTCCAGCAAGAAGGAAAAGTGTTAGATAATAGACATAGACAGAACAGTTTGCCTAGACAACAGGTTAAGAGCCTTGAGGCAAGAGACCTTAAGTGTACAGCTCCAGACAGATCAAGGGTCCACACCCCATCCATCAGCGACTTGGTTTGGGCCTCGTCGGATCTGGCAACAGTTGCAGGTGGAGGGAGGGGGGGATGTTAGTGGAAGAGGAGGAGAGAAATGTGGGCGGAGCTATATAGGAGGATAACGAATGATCAGGTAGAGAAGACGTGTGTCAGAAGGAATGAATGAAGCATACACTGTGAACGGTATCGAATCACCAATAGTTTAAAGCAGGGTTCTTCAAACTTTTTCAGTCGTGACCCAGTTTTTACTATGACATCATTCTCGCGACCCTTACAGAAAGATCTTTTACAAATGACCAGAATTATCAACCTAGGAAAATACAAGGCCAGAAACTGAAACACAATAATTATGATTAAAAGTCATTCTAACCAGAATTATAAACACTGCCTCACCTGCCCCTCCCTTTCTCTCTCTCTCATTCTCTCTCAAAAAGGCTAATTATTGTGCAATGATTTTGTTTTATTGATAATTAAATATATGAATATTCGATTATAAAAAATATGTTAGGTGGATTCATGTATGAACTACATATTTATTTTAATGTCACGAACATTATTATTCTATTTTATTCATGTATTTATTTTTGTGAGCCTGCGACCAAGTTTGGAGGAATTCGGGACCCGTAACTTGAAGAACCCGGGTTTAAAGAAGTGCATACTGCATTAACGTAGGTGGATATAGGAGAGAAGAAATGTGATGATTTGAGGCGAGGGTGAGGGGGAAGAGGGTAAGAAAAATGAAGGTGATTAGTTGAAAAGTAATAACAAACAAATATAATTAGAATATCTGTTACATTATATCCTTTAAATAAAGGCACTGTCTTTTGTTCACCATCGTAGTGGGATAGACTACTGATTATATATTATCCTTTGGATATTAGACAGCTATCCCTGTATTCTTTTTATCCCTCGTGCTTGCCCCGTAGGGGGGTATTGCCAGTAATGATATGGGCAATACTTTAAGGGTTTTGGCGCCTCTTCGGCCCCAGCCACTAGCTTACATTTCTTCAACTGTCCCTCCTATCTTCCTATTTCCTTCTAGCTTCCTGTCACACCTCTCTATCGCCTTTTCCTGGTGCTATATGACCTCGCTGTTGTGCCACCTAATATCAATCAAATCCCTCGTGCTTGTAGTCCACCCTATTTATCACCTTCTCCCAAGCCCGGTTGTTTTTTTTTGTTTTTGTTTTTCGGCAGAAGATGGTTTAATTTACTAACTTTTTTAATCATCATATTTGTCAACAAATTCATTAAGCTATTTACCAGGATTTTTTCTTTTAAATATGCAATTCCTTAAAAATAATCAAAGTTAAACTTGAATAGGCGCCGCTATATGGCGTTTCTAATAAACTTGGTCTAATTTTATGCATAGGTTATATATATTACAGTATCTCTCAAGTAACTGGCAACCTTACACATCCTCCCTACTGTCTTATCCCTCTCTCACTTGCTCTTCCCTCCTTTCTTACCGTTTATCTTTCCTTTCTCATATTTTTAACCATTTCATTCGTTCTTAAAAAGTTTTAATGACATAGGCCTTTCTCCCTTATCACTTATAGTCTAATTATATGATTCGAAAAACTATGGCTGAGATTATGTTGTTGATCGCATTTTGGTTCTCAATATGTAGAGGTTGATTGATTGATTGATATTTGGCGCCTCAACAGCGAGGTCATATAGCGCCAGAAAGCGGTGATAGAGAGGTGAGACAGCAAGCAGGAAGGAAATAGAAAGAAAAGAGTGATAATTGAAGAACTAAAAGCTAGTGGCTGGGGCCGAAGGGGCGCCAAAACCCTTAAAGTATTGCCCACATCACTAGTGCAGGCAATACCCTCCTACGGGGTCAATATGTAGAGAATTTAGAAAACAACTAAAGATTTATGGGGAAAGATATATAAATTATTAAGAATGAAAGTGTTGGCAGATACGCATTCTTGACGGGATTATCCCAGCCACAACATTTCGCCTTCATAATACTGAAGGACTATAGGTTTCATGCATTGCCATTTGCTAGTTTGTTGCTAATCAGAATGGTAACTTGTTGAACCCATTTACAGGAAAGAGAAATATATTATATCATTCATTTTACGTTACTTATAGGTATTTTTTTTATTAAAATCTGTTTCGATATACATTACCTTACTTTTATCTAGTTCCAGCATTACTGCGCAGAACACCATATGACACAATAAGGATCACAAGGACAGTAATGGTGATCAACGTGATGCTCATGTATCTCTCTATAAGTTGCTTTATTGCACAAATATTAGCCTTCTTGGGAGAGAGAGAGAGAGAGAGAGAGAGAGAGAGAGAGAGAGAGAGAGGGAGGGAGGGAGGAGTAGGTGAGGCAGTGTTTATAATTCTGGTTAGAATGCCTTTTAATCATAAATATTACGTTTCAGTTTCTGGCCTTGTATTTTCCTAGGTTGATAATTCTGATAATTTGTAAAATATCTTCTGTATGGGTCGCGAGAATGATGTCATAGCAAAAACTGGGTCACGACTGAAAAAGTTTGAAGAACCCTGCTTTAAACTATTGGTGATTTGATACCGTTCAGAGAGTATGCTTCAATCATTCCTCCCGACACACGTCTTCTCTACCTGATCATTCGTTACCCTCCTAAATAGCCCCGCCCACATTTCTCTCCCACTAACATACCCCCTCCCTCCACCTGCAACTGTTGCCAGATCTGACGAGGCCCAAACCAAGTCGCTGATGTAAGGGGTGTAGATCCTTGATCTGTCCGGAGCTGTACATCGAGTTAGCTATAGGGATCAGGCAATGGCATTAATTACTACTGCAAACAATGTGACACTGAGGACGCTTCCCTGGGGTACGCCCTCCTCCTGTGCAACAGATGCTGAGTGGGTTGTACCAACCCTCACAGAAAAACTGCGACCACTGAGAAACTCCTTAAGAAAGCGTGGAAGGCGACCCCGCAGGCCATATAAATGGAGTTGCTGCAGGATGCCATATTGCCATGTAGTGTCATACGCTTTCTCTAAATCAAAGAATACACAGACAAGGTGTTGATGTCGTGCAAAGGCCTCACATGCAGCAGCTTCCAACCTGACCAGAGCATCTGTAGTGGAACAGTGTTTACGAAAGCCAGACTGGGAAAGACAGAAAATCACCACGTTCCAAGAAGTTTACCAGCCTGACATTCATCATCTTTTCAAATAGTTTACAGAGACAGGAGGTCAAGGTAATTAGTCGGTAATTGAGGGCAACAACAGAGTCCTTGCCCAGCTTGAGGAAAGGAAGGATGGTAGCAACCCTCCACCCAGAAGGGAAGACACCCTCCAGCCAGATTCTGTTATATAAAGCTAAAAGAAATGAGATCGCCTCCTCACCCAAGTGTCGCAACAGGAGAAGTGTCGCCGCAGAGAGAAAGAGCAGAATGCAGGTCTCTCAGGGTAAATATATGGTTATAACTTTCATTCTCGTTTCCCGAGAAATCCAGGACAGTGTGCTCCTTGGCTCTTAACTCATGCCTGATAGCCAGATGTCGAGAGTCACGGCTGGAGACTCTTGTAAAAGCCTCCGCAATGGTGTTGGCCACTGTCAAACCATTCATGATCTAAATTCCATTGACCTTAAGAACAGGTGGAGAACTAGGAGAAAACTTCCCTGCCATCTTACAGACTCTCTTGAACACTTGGGTGAGTGGAGTTTTAGTATTAAATGAAGACACATAAGCCTTCCAAGAAGCACGTCATGAAGCTTTTAAAACTCGTTGAGCCTGAGCCTTTGCCCGTCGGAAGTCGTCTAAAAGAGTTGGGTCCCCATGATTGCGACGAAGGCGAGAGAAAGCAGCACGCTTCTTCCGCACAGCAGTGGTGCAGACTGGGACCACCAAGGGACAGGACGTTTGGAAAAGTAGCCAGAAGTTTTTGGGATAGAGTTGAGAGCAGCAGAGTGGAGCATATCAGTTAAATATGTTACAGCCTCGTCAGAGCCACCAAAATCGGCTACAGAAGAGACCAAAGAAGTTAGCTCTCTAAAAAACTGCCAGTCAGCCTTCTCTAATCTCCACCTAGGAAGACGAGACTGTGGTTCGTACCTGTTACCTTCTAAAAATATAAGGAATGGTCACTGCCATATAAATCAGGCAACACTCTCCAAGTAAAATCCAACAGAGCACTGGGTGAGCAAAGGAAAATGTCAATGGTGGTAAAATGTGTCACATCTCCCGTATTTAAAACCCCTAATTCCTCATCCTCAATAAAAGAAGCCAATAAAACACCCCTGAGGTTGACCGAACTGTCACCCCACAGAGGATGACGACCATTAAAATCACCCAATAAGATAAAGGGAGAGGGAAGGTCCCGTACAAGACGGTTGAGATCACCCCTCTCAACTGTAACACTGGGAGGAAGGTATAGACTGCACACAGTCTACGGGCGGTCCATGAAAACCTTAACTGCAACAGCCTGGAGCGGAGTGTCAAGCTCCAGGCTCGTGCATGGAACATCTTGCCGAACTAGGATGGCAGAGCCACCATGGTGACCCTGCCCTTCAAATGAATTGGAATAAAATGCAGAGTATGCTGGAGGACTGGCAGGAATGCAGTCCCCAAGGATTGTCTTTTGGAGAAAAACACATGCAGGAGAGAAGCTAGAGAGAAGAACGCACAGTTCCTCCCAAGAAGCACGCAAGCCACGGCAATTCTACTGAAGGACCTTCAACAGTGTTACTTTAGTACTTATTTTTGGGAGGCCTCACGGAGCACCATAGGAAAGGGATACAAGTACAGCCGGCAGCATAATTTCGCGTCCATCCCATGTACTTAATAATGCTAATATGACCAAGGTAGTTGCATTCTAAACCAGTTTCTATCCTAACAACATGTGTAATTTACCACATGTGAAGTATATCTGTCATCTCTGCATTCAAATTGTGTTACAACATCAATATTGCTCAGTAGGTAAAAATGAAGTGAACTTATACTGCCGACTGTACATTCGTTAACATTAACGTGTCAAAATCGCTGACAGGGTTCGTCAACACAACCCCTGACCTGCTATGTCTACTCTTATTTGCAGCTTTCTGCATACTACCACGACCAGAGAATGACGTCTCGAGGGCCTGGTCGACCACCGCTCGAGGAAGAGATTGGGGCTTTTCTTTATCCATATATCATTGATTTAATGTTGTTGGCCCCAGGAGCCTAGAGCTACTACCTACCGGGCAGATGAGGGGACCGAGCGCTGGTCTCCAAGTGCGGGGTACCTCTTCCCCCACGGGGCCACTCATTTTAAAAAGCACCCCCAATGGCTCGAAAGTTTGCCCACGTCGGTGCTGAGACCCCCCCCTCCCCAACATCTCCCGGCCCAAACACCCAACCATCCAACATAGGACGACCCATAGAGGGCAGCACTGTTGGCCCGTACTGGCAGCCTAATGCATGGGAACCATTTAGTCTGGTCTCTCACTGGCGACCTTACTAGCATGGGAAGCACTCTCTCCCCGAAATCGGGGCAGAGCATTGGCCGGAGCCCCCTCTAGTCTAGCTCGCCAGGTCTCAGAGACACACAAGCCCCCCAACCACGTCAAGGCGTTCCTGTTGGGGGGGCAAACTATTTGAGAAAATGGTGAAAGTCAGACTGGTGTACTTCCTGGAACGGGATGGTTTTCCGTCTCAGTCCCAGTTTATATTTCGTATACAATGTTACACTACAGACCCTCTGGTCAGGTTGGAAGCTGCTGCATGTGAGGCTTTTGGATGACAATAACACCTGGTCTGTGTATTCTTCAATTTCGAGAAAGCCTATGACACTACATGGCAATATGGCATCCTGAAGCAACTCCATGCCTATGGGCTGCTTGGTCACCTTTCTCTCTTTCGCAGGGGTCGCAGTTTTTGTGTGAGGGCTGGTACAGCCCTCTCTGCACTCGTAGCACAGGAGGAGTGCTTCCCCCAGGGAAGTGTCATCAATGTTACATTGTTTGCAGTGACAATTAATGCCATTGTCTCATCTCTTTCTGACGGTATAGCCATTTTGATGTACGTTGACGACCTGGCAATCTGGTTTGCTGCTTCTCGTATGTCAATAGTGGAGTGGTGCATGCAGCTCGCCCTTGACAGGGTGTCGTTTGTGGATGGTTCTCATGGGTTTCGCTTCTCTGTTCTGCTATGCACTTCTGCCGCATCCGAGGCATCCATCCCGATTCGCACTTCTTCATGTATGGTCATCGGATACGTTGTGCAGAGGAGACTTGCTTTTTGGGTCTTATTTTCGACAAGAGGTTGACTTGGGTTGCCTATCTACATTCACTTTTGACCTGTTGAGTTTTCTCGGCCATACGTCCTGGGGGGCTGATCAGGCCACCCTCCTCCGGCTATATCGTGCTCTTATTAGGTCGAAACTTGACTATGTGTGTGAGGGATACACCTCTGCCATGGATACCTGTCACAGAGTGTTAGACCCTGTTCATCATGTTGGGGTACATCTGGCTACTGGAGCGTTCAGTTTGTCCACTGTCCTTAGTTTGCTGGTGGACCCTGATGAGCCACCTCTTGATCTCCATTGACAATCCTTGATGGTTCATTGTTGGCATTGCTTACATTGACATCCTGGCTCCCTTCCCTCCTTAGCAGTGTCATCTGATATAATGTCTCGGTACTACCTCTCACATCCTCACACGCCATGGCCCTTTGGCTTCTGGGTCAGGAAGGCTATGGAGGAGTTAGGCATTGATGACTTCCAGATTTGTCCCGTGCATGTCCCAAATGTGGCTCCATGGCTTCTCCAAGAAGTTCACACCTGCACTTGTTTTTTCGACAAGGGGTCTCTTCCTCCTCCCATGGCTCTCTCCCACTATTTAGAACCTGCCTCCTCTCACAGGGGGTCCTTCCCTGTGTACATGGATGGATCAAAGTCTGATGCTGGAGTTGGTTTTGGGGCTGTCTATCCTGACTGTTGTCGTGGCGGCAGGATCCCTTCTGTCATGTCTATTTTTACGGCCGAGCTCTCGGCCATTTTTATGCTCTCCAAGTAATTTTTATTCTCCTGCATTCTTCTTTTACTAATTTTAGCAATTCCTGTAGTCCTTGGCACGCCTTGGGCAATTATACCTCTTCTCATTCCCTGGTGTCGGCCATTTTTGAGTGGCTTGTCCTCCTGGGATGTCGTGGCAGCAAAGTTACATTTTGTTTGGTCCTGGCCCATATGGGTGTCGACAGGAATCGGCTAATGCCCTGCTAAGGCCATGGCCTATAGTGCTTGGCCTCTTGCCAGGCATCATCCAGTACCTGCTTTACACCTTCGGCCCAACACAGACTCTGCCATTTGTTCCTGCTGGGAGGACAGACGCCATCGAGGTTGACAAGCTCCGTGGCATCTGCCCGAGCCTTGGGTTGTAGAGCTACAGCAGCCTGTCCCGCCGATTGGAGATGGGTTTGGTCTGTCTCCACATTGGCCACTCTCATTTGACTCATGAATTTTTAATCAAGAGGACTCCCCCTCCCTACGGTGATGATTGTCTAGTCCCTTAGACAGTATGGCATCTTTTTATGATGTGCCCCAGCTTTGGGGACCTTCGTCGTATGTATTTTTTCTGAGTATGGTTTTTACAGTCTCTCCTAGGTCTTGGGGAGGAGTATTGTAATGTGGGAGAGAGAGTTTTTATGAATTTTATGGCTTCTTTCGTAGATAGTTCATTGTTTCTTTCGTTTTTAATTTAATTCTTTTATAAATTATACTTAATCAGGTTATTTGATTAAAATGTGAGTTTTAGTTGATATGTCATTTTAATCATGCTGCTTCTCCCTTTCGGAGTAGTGAAGCCTGAATATGTGTGTAAATATTTTATAAATTATATAAATTACCATATTTTGAAATACTTAGAATTAATATTATGTTGGGCAGTATATGACCCTGGCCGTTAAGCCGCCAGATGCCTAGTGACATCAATTAATCAATCAATCAATTTTCCATCCCTTAATATTCCTGGAGTTTCATTCTCTCACAATATCTCTTGGAGAGATCATATTACCACTCTAGCTAATACCTCCTCAAAGAAGTTGGGTGTGCTATGCAGATTCTGTGAATACTTCACCCCCAAACGGTTGTTGTCTCTGTACAGGGGTCTCATCCAACCCTATAAGGAGTATGGCTCTCATGCGTGGGGTTGCTCAACCTTCACAACACTCTTGGACAAAATGGAATCAAATGCCTTTCGTATCATCAACTCTCTTCCTGATTCACTACAACCTCCCTCTATTCGCCACAATGTTGCATCACTTTCTCTCTTCTATCGCTATTACACTGGGCACTGCTCTTCTGAACTTTCTCAATGTATGCTTCCTCCCCTCAGGAGAGCATGGAACATTCGCCAAGCTTCTCGCTCCCATTCCTTTTCTATCCAACTCCCTAATGCAAGAGTTAACCGGTACTCTCAGTCTTTCATATACTCAATTGGACAACTCTGGAACTTATGTTCCTTCAAATGCAATGTGTCTAGGCATCTCGAACGAAATTGGTCATGATTTTGGACCACTCTCACTTTGTACTACACAGTTGAGGACAAGCAGGCTCACAGCCTTTAGTTTTCATCTTTCTGGATATAGAAAAGAAAAGTGATTTGCTGTAACAATAAAGGTGCAAAAGGTTTTTAACCATACATCAAAAAATGTTCCAAGAATTTGGTACTGGTACCTTGTGTCTCATATTTTCCATGGCAGCAAGGATGACGTGATCTGGAGGCAAGGTCCTGCGGTTAAATGAGGCGGCTTTCTTCAGCAGAGCAAGTGCATCGTTGTACCGACCATGTAGAATCAGCCAGCGGGGTGACTCCGGAAATACCCTGACAATAGATTCATTATAAATTATTGTTCATTGGCGGAACTTCCCAGCGTTACCCTAGTCAATAAAATATAATTGGACATTATGTTAAAGTCTTGTATAAATTATATCACAACCTCATCTAGTAACCAATTAGTTTCTGCTGGTAGTTATATGTCACTTTCTCCAGTATCCAAAAGCCAACCCTCGGTACTTACTTTCCTCTACCATGTTTTATAATACAGTGACTTTGCCCTTGTATCTCGACTCCATCCAATAACCATTAACTATTACTATGGACTATTCGTTCAAGCCTACTGACAAATGCTCTAGGTGGGTATCTTGACCCATTCATGTACCCACTTACCATCGCCTGGTTGTTGCAGGACACTATTATCCATAATAGATTACTTACTTGTGCACTTGGTATCTTGATTCCCTCTTATACCCAGTGGCTAAAATTCAGTACTTGTCAATAAAGCAATATATGTCTATCGTCCCAGTGTCCGACCATTTTTTTTTACAATAAACATTAATCTGATCATGGACAGAACAGGTTAATCATTAATTGCTACCAAAAAGGACCCCAATTAATTATATGCACTCTAATAAAAAGTTAATTCTTCATGTATATTTAATGTTTTATCGGGTGTTTTAAGCCTATATGAACATTAACCTCTTAAGGCCGATGGGCCACGCTCGTGGCACTGAAGACTCTGTGCGTTTGAGCCAATAAGCCACGATCGCACGTGGGCTATAAAAAACAGCATGGGCTATATACATCCATGCCAGTGGTACCAATGAAAAGGCCTGGGCTAGATCTATCAGATTCTCGGTAGTAATACTGTCTTTCGGCTGTTTTAGCTAGTGGGTGGAGCTTAAACTACTCCTCCCTCCAGCCACCAAAACACACCACCCAAGACCCCTCTCTCGGACCCATGTGTGACTCACCCACCCATCCAATCCCCTCCTCTCCCTCTTCTCCCATTGCCCAGATGAAGTGTAGAAAATTTGGACTGCATGAGAACCTACGTTTACCCACGTCGGCGCCCGCACACACATACATACGCACATGAATCACATTTGTCAGCAAATTAATATGAATTATAATGTCACGGTCATTTTAACGTACATATATGGTAATAAGCACAAAAACAGAGTGCTGAAAATACATCCTCACATACATACTCTCTATTATGAGCCTAATCAAGCATGTCAGGGTGGACTCAAATTTAAAAACTGCGCAATCGATATATGTCGTCAACTGCAGTTACCCACATTTGTTGGTGGTGTTGACTTATATCATCACCAATGGTTCAGCACCTTAAACGTGTGTGACGAGATAATTCGACACCACCAACAAGTGTGGAGGACCGTGGGTAACGAAATAATTCGAGAACGCAATTTTTAAATATGCGCTCCCCATAAAATGCTAGTTTTGGGCTGACTACAATATGCATGATAGCCAAGGGACTCCCCAGAGTCTTGCCAGCCACTTCCAATCAGTATTTCAACAGGAGTGATAGTGTGAGGACATATTTTCATCACTCCTCTTTTCCTGTATTTACCATATACAAACAGCTCCGGACATATCAAACGACAACATCCCATCCACCAGCGACTTGGTTTGGGCCTCAGCAGCTCTGGTAACAGTTGCAAGTGGAGGGAAGGATGTGAGTGGGTGAGGAGGGGCAATATTTGGGAGGGTGAAGAAGTAGCAATCATCATGGTATAGCTGGTGTGAGGTGAGGAAACGAATGATGGGGGTAGGGGAGACGAAAGTGTTAGGAGGTAGGAATGAGACGGAGTATATTAGGATACACCGTTGATATGGTGTTGAATCAGCACTGGTTTAAAGAATTAGATCCTACATTAGGTGTATAAACGAAAGTGAAAATGATGGTGAGGGGGAAGAGGTTAAGACAAATGAGGGTGATTAGTTTAAAAGAGATTACAAACAATTATTTATTTTAATATCTTTCTGCATTATTTTGCATTTTATTTAATAAATAAAGGCACTGTCTATTGTTAACCCCATAGTGGGATCTGATTATCATCCTTTGGATATAAGGCAAGGAATAATATGAAATATAATGACACTTTCGTTTTTACGTACATATATTGTAATTACAGGAAAAAAGGAGTGATGAAAATATGTCTATCCCCCCTCACTGTTTTAGTAAGGCCGACTGGTGGTGGCTGGGAGGGCTGTGGCAGTTCCTTGGCCGCCACCATCACTGTTACCACCCCGAAACTGTGCTGTCGAATGAATGCTACACCTGCGGTGCTCCAAACTGTTGCTAGTCTCGAAATTATACTACACCCGCGAATTAAGAGTTAACTACCCACCTCTTCCCCGACGTCCTGAAGCCCCCCATGGAAACCACCATGTCGTGGCGGGGGGGCTTGCATGTCTCTGACGCCTGGCGAGCTTCCCATGCTAGAAAGGTCGCTAGTGAGAAACCAGACTAAATGGTTCCCATGCAATAGGCTGCCTGTACAAGCCAATAGTAGGCTACTGCCCACAAGAGGGACCACCCTCTAGGGATCGTGCTGTGTTGATGGTTGGGGGTGTGGGCCAGGAAATGTTAAGGAATGGGATCTCAGCACTGTCGTGGGCAAACCTTTAAGTCATTGGGGCTGCTTCTTAAAACGAGTGGCCCAGTGGGGGACGAGATACACCACACACCACGACCAGCACTCGGTCGCATCATCTGCCCGGTAGGTAGAAATTCTTGGCTCCTGGGGCCCTTTTATATATATCAATGACAAATAGAGACGATTACACCTCCCTCACTTCCTTGAGCGGTTGTTGACTAAGCCCTCGAGATGCCACTCACCAACAGATGAGGGATTGTGAGGACAATGCCTGCTAGCGATTTTGACCCTGTAATGTTAACCAATGTATTTGCATGTCTTTTCTATGGCGATATCCACTCCATTTTTTTGTGTTTTGGAGTGGATCTCCATATCCATCTCACCTAAGAGAGTGACTGCCGATCTAATCGGTGCTATATTACTTTTAATACAAATACTGTTGCCGAAGCAGCATTTGAGGCTAAAGATTCTTTGTCTGTGGGGGATACTCGCTGTACGCTTCAGATGATGCCCTCAACGAATGTAGTTGACAGTGACAATGATTACTGTCCTGACATATTTGAGGACTTTTTAGGCATGTACCTAAGGAGCGGTTCATTCCTACACTCTTTGGTTTGTGGCTAGAATAGGAAATTGGAGTACTACTGATGGGCCATATCAAAAAATATGGTAAGGGTGCTTTAATCAGAGCCAAAGATCTTACACAGGCCAGCCATGATGCTCCTCAATCTCCCCTACCCTTCTGATAGCATGTTTGAAATCATCAAACCACATTGAACATTTAAATATAGCAAGGGGTATATATACAATGAGGATTTGTATAAATTCTCAGAAGAGGATATTCTTGCTATGTGCCCTGATAGTGTCCAACGGAAACAAAGATGAAAGGCAGTAAAAATATGATCATCCTCACTTTCTATGGCTTGCATATCCCAGAAGGCATTTACATCAACCCAACCTCTTTAGAGGTGAAGCCTTTTGTTAAACGTCCTTTACAGTGTTTTTGCTGTTATAAGTTTGGTCATGGGAGGAGGAACTGCAACAGCCGTTCCTGGAGTGGTAATTGTTCTGATCTTGACTTGCATCCCACTTCTGAGTGTCAGTCAGAGGGTTACTGCTTTTACTGCAGGAATGCTCACCTCCTACGTTCTTGCCAATGTAAGATGTACCTCCTCGAGCAGGATATCCTCCACTTGGCTAACTCCCAATTCATCAGCATTGGTAGTCCCCCCACAGAGGGAGCTGCCTTGTCGTGGTGGGGTGGCTTGCGTGTCTCTGGGACCTGGCGAGCTAGACTAGAGGGGGCTTCGGCCCTAGAAAGCTAACAAAAGAAGACTCAGCAGGTCAGGGGTTGTGTCAACAAAACCTGCTAGCGAATTGGACACTTTAAACCATTTAAGCTGCTCATTGCGTTCACGCAACTCGAAACATGCTCTAACAAGATTTTATGCTGTACCATAAACACAGCACATAGGATCCTGTAGCTGCTCAGCCTGGCAGTACTTACCCTTGCCTCTTAAGGCGTCTTCTATTTATGCCACTCGATCAACCCGGGTTGGCAACCTGTGTTGCTCCGAAAGACCCGGGTTGTATGGTGTAAATAGAACACGCTGACCACCAACCCGGGTTGATATTCATATTCCTTTGTTTGTAAACATTGAAGATGGCATCACAAGACTCAGCAGAGCAGTTTTTCCCAGCATTATGCTCGGCACTCTCAGAATTTGATGACAAATCGAGTGTTTCCCTACCTGCATATATTATGTTGATAGTGTAGTTATGGGCTTCACAAGTGGGAATGTGACTGATGCCAGTCATTGGCCATGTGTTAGCTTCATTAAAAAGCTACTCTCAGGGATCTGTGCAGCAGACCATACTTTGCAATTGCAAGGAGTATAATTTGTGGCTGCAACTAGGACAGTAACCATTCCCGACAAATTGAAGAAACTTATGTTTTTTTCATACTAGAGTCAATAAGAAAATTTGTAAATATTGAATGAATTACCGTTATTGCGTAAGGTTTTTCTACCTTTATTACCCACTTATTTAGACCATTCTAATACTATTTTCTTCTATGGCATTTCCTCCTCAAAATATTAATGCCCCATTTCCAAGACAGGGCATATTCAAATGGGGCATATTGAACTTAGCCTGACCTTACCTGACTTTACCTAACCTAACCTAGACCGCATCAGACTACCGAGACCTAACCTGGGCAAACTACCGGGAAATAACCGTGGTAAAGTACAGGAAATGACCGGGGCAAAATACTAGGACCTAGCCGGATCTGGCAACACTGCTACGAAACTGTAATTCTTTCAATAAATACCAGAAAAACTTGAGCATACTTACAAGTATGATTATTAACCTAATCAATAGTGAATGTACTTCTGTAAATAATGATTTAGGTTTAACTGTTGATTTCATTTATGGCAAACATGGTTCTGTAAAAGTAGGTTAAAATTAAATGCATGATTGTTATTATTATTATGTGTATATTTAATCTCTGGGACTGTCGGAAGCCAAATGGTAAATGGAGTTCAGGGTAGATAGTGAAAGCATAACAGGAAACCGGTTATTTAAAGGAAAATTAAAAACAAAACAAAATCCATTCTGGAAGTTATGAGAAAAGAAAAGGAAATCACTTGAAAATTAAAAAGACCCTGAACAAACAATAAATTACTACAAGAATGGGGATCTGTTGAAAAGGATATCCCCTGCCCTAACATCTGATCTCTAGACAAATATAATATCATTAGGTTTACTAGGTTCCCTACTCCAGTCCAACACACACACACACACACACTACACAACATAAAACTGAATCAATTTAACACATCAAAATTCTAGATACAGTATTCTCTTGTGACAATAAACCAGCAACTAGGGCCAGTATAAACCAATACAGTACATAAAAATACAACACAAACTAGGGCCATTTAGAATAAACTAGTATATATACATATTGCATCAAGGATGATATTTCTTTATTCACTGTCAGACTCATGTTGCCTCGTTTTCTGCTTTGATCTCAATCGTGAGTTTGAGTTTTCATAATTTTCATTAAATCTTTGCAGTTCTTTTATAAGTTCCTTCCTATGGTCTGCCCTGCTGGCTTCACTATCTTTGACCACTTGAATATTTTCTTTAAGTAGGTCTACATCTTAATTAAGTGAGTAGCTTTCTCACTTCAATATTATGGGATGGTGGAAGTTAACCTCCACCTACTACCCGCAGTTGATGTGATGGCACAGCCCCTTGTTGTGAAGTACCAGCGGAAGCACTTGCTTCTGTTGTTGGGGGAATTGGAGCTGTTGTAGGTGGCTGTATATTCACTAATGATGGTACAGCAGGTGATGGTATGGGAGGTAATGGCACACCAGGGTCATTAGGGTCCAAATCGGGTTTTTGATATGCTGGTTCCAACACACGTTCCTATTGCAGCATAGCTATTGTGGCTGGAACTAGTTTCATAAGAACAACCCTATGGGTAATATATAGGGTTTTAAAAATTTAACACAGAAACACCTCAAAAGTACTACTTTATGTAGAGCAAAAGATAAGGAATATATAATTTTACCGAAACAATTTTGGACATTTAAATAATCCCAGGGTCTACTTGTTTGAAGTTTGATGGGTAATATTGGTAAGCAATCCATAAAATATTTAATATTTTTCTGTTCTTGAATCAGCCAGACTTAACCCAAGCTAACTGAACTGGGACCTAACCTGGGTAAATTACCAAGATCTAACAAAGGCAGACTACTGGGACTTAACTTGGACAAACAACAGTGTGTGGAGCCTTTTAAATTAAGTTAGTGGGTCAAGCATGGTGAAAATGCACTGGTACCCTATAAAGCGGCACATCTTTCAATAATATTTCTTGGTTACTCTATCCACACTTTGGTGTCCAGTATTTCAATCAACAATTTCTATAACATGTCAGGCTGATATTTGCGAGGAAAAACTGCAGTCACAGGACTCTTCTGTACTTCAGTCCAGCACCATCCTGTTGAGTTGGCTGGTTTTACAAAATAATAGACATTTCCCTCAAATGCTACTGATTAGGGTACTCATGCCACTTCAAAATCATATTTCCTTTATGTATTTTGAAGATAACGTCTCATATTATGCTAAAATGTCATATATATTTCTGTAAAAGGCCTTGCCAGTTATTGCTTATGTAGGATCAGCTGATGAGCAACCCATAAAAGTTGCCAGATACCGCCACGTAACCCTGCTATCCAGATGGGTTGCTCCGGGTTGCCCTCCGACCAACCCGGGTTGGGGTGACCCGGGTTGCCTGGTGTAAATAGAACATGCGAAATCGACGATTCGAGCAACCGGGTTGCCTGACCAGTGTTGATGTGGCATAAATAGAAGACGCCTTTACTGTACGGGTCATTTGTGCCCTGACTTGTCAACGTTAGATGTGAGGAACCTCAAGAAGGAACTGTATTTTTTGTAGAATCATGGCCTCCCAAAGAAAAAGGTAAGGATGGAGTACAGTTCTCGAATATATGTTCATATGTCTTTTACGCTTTTTTTTAGTATAGTGGTTGATGAAAGACCAACATTGTGTAAATCTCTGAATGATACAGTTCTTGTGACAACTATGTAAAATTTTGTAAATGAAGATGTTGCGCTAGCGCAACCATAGGCACCTTAGTGATAACTGATGTTGCGTTTATGCAACGATCAGCATTTCTTGGTGAAAATGTTTTACCTTATATATTATATATAAATGTTCTTTTCAGAAACCTAACCTTGAATGAGATACTAGACGAGTTAGAACAACCTACTGGTATGTCATCAGATGAGAATGCATATAGTGATGAAGATGATTCTAATGGATTAGTCAAGAAGAGTGAAGGAAAAGTACACAATCTGTACATTATGCCTCCAGATGATGGTGCTATGACGGATGAAGATTCAGGTGAAGAGGACAATGTGGACATCTCTAACCTTCCTGCAACTCAGTTAACTTATTTTGCAATGATAGGATCATCAGAGGTGCAGGACAGTGTTGATGAAAATGTTGAAATTCAAGAAGAATGCCAGAAGAGGAAAAAAATAAAGCCCAGACAATGGAAGGTGCAAGACATCCCAGAAAAAACATGTGTTCCTAGGTATCCATACAAACCGTCAAGTGCTGATCTTCCACGAAAGCCTTGTGAGATCATTGAACTTTTCTTAGATATAATAGCCATTGATCACATTGTGAAATCAACTGTAAACTATGCTGTTCAACGAGGTAACCATAGCTTTACTTTGACAAGTGATGAAATGAAATCTTTCATTGGAATTTTGTTGGTGTCAGGTTACTGCTGTGTTCCACGTCGCCGACTCTACTGGCAGAAGCAGCCTGATGTATACAATTATCTAATTGCTAGTTCTTTGCGTCGGGATCGTTTTGATGAAATAATAAAGTTTTTCCATGCTGCAGATAACACAAATTTGCGAAAATTCAACCACTCTTGGAAATCCTGAATAGCAATTTTCTCAAGTATGGGGAAGTATTTGGTCCAGTTGACGTCTCCATTGACGAATCAATGATACCATATTTTGGACGGCACCCGACTAAACAGTTCATCCGGGGTAAACCTGTGCGTTGGGGTTACAAGGCATGGGTGGCAGCTGATCCAAATAGTTATGCATTTCACATATCCATATACCAAGGGAGAGGTGGTGATAAAACTAAGTCTAATGTCAATTATGGTCTTGGGGGAACAGTTGTTCTTGATATTTTGGATAAGCTGCAAGTTATTCATCCAACTAAAAAATTCTCCCTCTATTTTGATAATTTTTTTACATCAATAAAGCTGATAGACGAGATCAACAACATGGGCCATGATGCTACAGGCACAGTAAGAAAAAACAGGGTTGAAAAGTGCCCATTCACCAACCCTAAGACATTTGGAAAATCTCCAAGGGGAAGTGAGGAGCATTTTTGCGATACTAGTTCTCAGATAGTTGTAGTGAGATGGAATGATAATGGTATTGTAACTATAGCATCATCTGAACACGGTGTATCCCCCAAAGTGAAGGCAGAACGCTATGTTGCTTCTCAAAAGAAACGAGCTAAAATTCCCATGCCAAATGCCATTCACCAATATAATAAAAAAATGGGAGGTGTGGATGGGCTGGACCAGAATATTGCTCAGTATCGGCCTTGCATTCGAGGAAAAAAATGGTACTTTCCGATTATCAGTTATCTGATTTCAGTTTGTGTAAACAATGGTTGGATGTTTGCAAGGGCAGGAGGATATAAAGAGGACTTGTTGTCATTCACACGTGCTGTTGCTACTGAATGGCTACAGAAACATGGAAGAAAGCCAGAAAATCCAGGAAGATCACGATCATTGCTAATTGCTGGAAGTTTATCGTCACAAAGACGATACGATAATGTTGGGCATCACATTGTGAACACAGATCCTCCCAGACGTCGTCGCTGCAAGTTGTGCAACAGTCAGTCAGTATTCATATGCCAGAAATGTCAAGTCCACTTACATCAAAAGTGTTCAGTTGAGTATCATACCATGTAGGTCAGTGGTATCAAACGAAGCACCATAAAATTTTAAGTACAATATTATTTTCTGTTAACACAAGAATGTTTGATTTTTTTGTTGATTATTATTTTGTGTGTGTGTGTGTGTGCTCAAAGAATGAGAAAGTACACGTTTTCTTGGTATGTATTAATTTCAGTGTGATTTCTACCCAAAGATACTTTGCTTAAAAAAATGCAGGGCACAAGACAAAGTTTTTATTATGCTATTCTAACAATTTGAAATGATTTTTTTTTTCATATACTTTTCTAGAGGTAACCTATGTGTTATGTGATATTACTACCCATATGAGTTTCTGGTTTAGGAGGCAAATCTGAAAACAATTGTCAGAATTGTTGTTCCCAGTGCCGATGGTTGCGTTCACGCAACAAAGTATGAGGATGTGACGCCGCTCGTTGCGTTTTTTGCAACTATAGTTTTTCTTCAATAAATAATAGAAATTTGTATATATGGAGTTTTTTTCACCATATTAATATTATTTATTATTATATTACACATATACTCCAGGCTCAGTTTTTAATTCAAACTTTCATTTTCTATAGGGCCAAATGGGTTAATGTTAACAAATGTGTTTGCATGTCTGTCCTATGGCGCTATCCGCTCCATTTTTAAGCGTTTTGGAGTGGTTCTCCTTATCCGTCTCACTTATGTTGATCTAATCTATGCTATATTACTTTTAATACAATTGCTGCTGCCAAAGCAGTAATTGAGGAAAAAGATTCTCCGTCTGTGGGGGATACTCACTGTACGCTTTAGATGATGCGGTCAACGAATGTTGTTGACAGTGACAATGATTACTGCCCTAACATTTGTGATGACTCTTTAGAGAGTTTACCTAAGGAGCGCTGGATTCCTACACCCTTCTGAGTGTCAGTCAGAGAGTTACTGCAGGGATGCTCACCCCCTACATTCTTGCAAATGAAAGACGTACCTCCTCCAACAAGATATCCTCCACTTGGCTAACTCCCAATTCATCAGCATTTGTAGTGCCAGATGGCAACTCAACTTCAGGAGACAAAAGGATGGTGGTGTGAGGACATATGCCTCCTCCCTTCGCCCTCATCATTCCTTGTCGATAACATCTAATTTGGTTGCAACACTTTCTATCTCTCCCAAGAAACAGCTGCTTCTTACCCTAGTAAGAACGTATCTCCGGTTTCACTACATAATAGTTTCTCTGTCTTGTAAACTGTATCAGATACTATTATTAATAGAGATAGAAAGGAAAACCGACGTATGCCTAAAAGAAAGATTATGTAGGCCGTGGGAGGTGATAAATCTTTTATATATATATATACAGGGTGTCCCTCGACTTTCTTTTCCCGCTTTGTCAAATGAAAGTAGATGTATTTCTAAGATAAGAATACTCTATAAACATACGTCTTCTGAGATGTTGTTTGGCATTTATGTTGAAATAAAAAATGCGTGGACAAGGGGAGGTAGGAGGCAATGATGGCTGTTGTACTCGGTGTTGCCATACATTAGGCTGTTATTTTTGGGTATTTCACGTTTTCTTATTACTTCCTCCACATCTCTGCCACGTTACAGCATCATAGATTTTATAACAATAACTTGATGAACTACAACAAATACATAATAACCGTTTAAATAAGAAAAAACATGTGAAATACCCAAAAATAACAGCCTAATGTATGGCAACACCGAGTACAACAGCCACTATTGCCTCCCACCTCCCCTTGTCCACTCATTTTTAATTTCAACATGCGGAGGCAGAGCAGCAGTTCAATATTGGAGCCAGGGATGTGTTGCTGAATGCTCGGAGCCCACATAAATGGTAGTCTACCTTGAAGAGTGCTGTATTCGAGTCTGACTCTTCACTCCCCGACTTGGTTGGTGACGGTGGTAGACTGGTGTATGAGCCCGGTGGTAAGGCTGCATTGTTTGCAGCTCACTTTCATAGCAAGCAGTCTAGGGAGTCTGTAGAGTTGCCCTCCACATGTCACCTTTGTCCTGGTCTCTCCTCATTTGCCTTTAGGTCAAAGGAAGTTAAAAAAAACTCCTTGATGGGTTGGACTCTTTTGGTGGTATTGACCCCTTGTGAATGTTTCCTCTGTTCTTTAAACAGACGGCTGATGTCCTAGCTCCCCGCCTCAGTGTTGTCTTCAGGAGACTACTTCGTCTTGGTAGTTTTCCTGAATGTTGGAGGTCTGCTAATGTTACCCTAATTCCCAAGGGCCCTCCTTCATCTTCAGTTGGCGATTACAGGCCAATTTCTATCACTCCTGTGTTGTCTAAGGTGTTTGAGAAGCTGGTGGCTGTGCGTTTTTTCGTTGCTCCTCAAAACTACTCCTGTTTATATATAATGCCCCATTTCTTGATCCGATGATGTGATCACACCCCCCACAGTGTCCTTCGCAGATTTCTGTATTTCTCACCCTAACAATTCTGCGGATTTTACACACACTTCTTAACAAATCCATCTCTTTGGCTCTTACTCTCGATTTTTCAAATTGTACAGTACCACTTCAATGTTCCCAAAGTTTCACAAAAAATCATGTGGCTAAATGCACACTGCATAACTGAAGAAAATTAGCTTATTATATGAAGCGTTATTTTTTAAGAGGTACAGTACATACGTGGGGTAGCTATAGAATTACACATATTATAAAACAGGTTTAAGTAATTTCTATATTAATCAAACGCTCTCTCTCTCTCTCTCAGACCACAATAATAATTATAATACACAAACAAACAACTCTAAGTGCTCCACGTGTCCTCTGCACAAAAGACAGACACGGACTAAAATTTAATCCTTCTCCTAGAATCCATGTCTTGGCAAAGGAAGAGGAAATACTTTGCTTAATCTGAGGTCTGGCCTACATATGACGTCACTCGTCACATGTCACCTGCGCGGGATAGCCTGGCTGGCTGATCTAGTATAATGTTGTGTAGATCGTGACTGCATCATCGCAAGAATGGTAGACGATGGAGTCATCATTTATCTGCTAGTATTCTATTTATTCCTTTTATACATTAATAATCACACAGGGAATCTAATTAATAGTATGACGATTGTCACCTTTTCTAAATCTAGCAAATGTGGTAACTTCGAAAATAAATTTTACAACTTACCAGAAGTACACAAGAGTATAGAGTGTGGGGACAGCGAGAGCGGCCTGTAACCACCGCCAGGGCCGCACAAAGTAAGCTACACAAGGAACTGTCATGTAACCCATAGCCCAGGGTATCGCATGTAAGGAACCGACATAATCCCGCTGTGATGGCGAGGCAACTTCCAAACCTGAAAGACGAGGAATGAAAGTTTTCACAAATTGTACAGTTGACACCTCACTCTGTAGGTTAAGTCCAAAAGTTTTTGATTAAGTAGTGGTCATTCGTCTTCGAATCTTGGTTACATGAATAATATTGTCTATTTTGAGATAAATTGCTTTGTAACAACCGTTTGGAGGAATGAGTAGCCTCTTAATCGCTGATAAAAATCTAGGTCTCCTGAGAAACAGACTAGTTTAAATATCTTTTTCAGTGGCTTGGATCATAATAATAGTCAGTCATATTAGGGTATGTTCTTTTTGAAATACAATCATATGATTATTTCCTTCCTGTAAAGTATGACTCCAGAGATTTTCTAAACCACTGACAACCACTAGTAAAGGAGATAATTATATCCAGCCGCGCTCATGATTTTGCAAGACCACTCTGGTGGAGGTTGCTCGACTTGCTCTAGCCATAATCAATGCGCAGTAGGTACACTCTCGCCCAAAAGTTAGTTAACGCTAGCCAGCTGTTGCTTCCCTGGCTGCTTCAGATGTTTATGATTGTCTCGGTGCCAACCAAAAAATTACGATACAAATGAATCTAAGGGTTTGATACTGTCGGCGGAGTTAGACATTTTTGGGTGCGAGTGTACCAGTACTGTACAATAGTTGAGTCAGACTGCCCTGCTAAAATACATGCTTAAGCATAAAAAGAAGCTGTTTTGCCTGAAAGAGAGAGAGAGAGAGAGAGAAAGAGAGTGTGTGGTAAATAACAGTACGCAATATTCTCAAACAGGGAATGTGTTCTCCTCCGACCTGTGGGGTTAGTGGGAGGGAGGGTCGATTAGAAAATCTTGTTGGTAGAAGTGAGGCCGAGTGGTTAGTGTTCTAGAATCGTAACCTATAGGTCAGGAGATCCATTCCTCTCAGGTGAGGGCCTGATAATATTTGCTCTATCGATATGAATTTCAGTCACTAACTATATGCCCACCGAACGTCGTAAAACACCCTCGCTGGTACCATTACAACTACAGTATTTGGGAATTACTCTCACTTCCCTCCCTCTGTGGGTACCAGTTAGAAAGTCGTGACGGGTGTGAGTGTGTGTGTGAGTAGCAGATAGCCTGGGCCACGATAACGGGCTTGATGAAGCTTATGTCCAGAGTCAGCACATATATAAAAAAAAAAAAAAAAAAAAAAAACAGCCAGAAATAGTCTCGTCAAATACTTGAGCTATATTTATTCATTGGATTCCTTAAAAGAAAACGAAAAAAAAAACGACCACCATCACGATTCGGGCGCTAAGGGTTAAAATCTCATCTTTCAGAAGATGAGATAGCACCTCATATATATATATATATATATATATATATATATATATATATATATATATATATATATATATATATATATATATATATATATATATATTCACAAAGTTTAACTATCTGTGTCCCTTAACAATGAAGATTATACTATCCTTTCGCGGTGAATTCATCATGGGTTGAAATGAAAACTATATTTGCACTTCTTTTCGATGCTGCTTGTACATACTGTCCAAAATATTTACAATTGGCATCACCACCACCTCGTCGTGCTATGGTGCACATCGTTCTTGCGATCAGTGAGTATCATCATTGATCTTCACACTACGTGTCTGACTCAAGCTTGCTTACTTTTGCTTGAATGAAAAATAGTTTTTATATGATGAACATCAACAACAGGTAGATTGGAGTCACTCACTAGGCCCTAGTTAATGGCTCCAGTCTACTGTGCGGTGATAGTTCTGCCCCATCCCTGACATCAGGACGTCTGTGTTCCTGTGGTGCTGAGTGGTCTGTGGTTCAGGATCACGTGTGTACCCACCAGTGATCTACGCTATATTGTATGTAAATATTCCCCCTGTAAATAATCTATTATTTTCTGATCTAACTGGTTGAGATTAGGTTATTATTATTATTATTATTAAAATAGACCAGAGACACAAAGCTGGGAGAGAATGCAAGCATTCTATCAATCCGAGGACCCCAGCCCCATGAATTCAACCTGAAGAAAAGAAGACAGCTTAGAAAAAAAAAAGAAGAGCAGTTAGCTTAATAAAAACATATTAGCCCTACTCTTGAAGCCAGCCAGTCCTACACCATCAAAGACAGATTCACCAAGGCCATTCCACAGAGACACCGACCTAGGGACAAACGATCGACTGTACTGACAGGTTCTACAGCGCGGCAATACGTAAGCATACATTTGGGAGTCCAACGCACCACGAGTGACACGAGCTGGAACATACAGAGGTGGCAGAGAGGAGTTAAGAGGATGCAGCACATTACTTCTGATCTTGAACAGCATGCACAATGATGCAACAGAACGACGGTGACTCAGATTACAATCAAGTAAACCGCCGGTAAGAAAATTAGCATTGGAAACAATCCTATCCAGCAACTTGAGATGGCAATCAGCTGCTGAACACCACACTGGAGAACAGTATTCCAACAGTGGCAACACAAAGGAGTTGTAACACCGCAGTAACAATGAGTGATCTCCGAACACACGCCAAGCTCTACGCTTTATACCTAACTTCTGGGAGACAGACCTTGAAATTGACCGAACGTGCCTCTCAAAAGTCAGCTTGGCATCAAATGTAACTCCCAGAATAACCAATTTCTCAGACCCCTCCAATACAATCCCATCAAGAGTCAAGGGTGGCGATAAAGGATACACCGTGTGAGAGTTAGAGACGACCATTGTCCTAGTCTTGCCAGCATTCAACTTCATACCCCACAACCTGCACCAATCACTAATCCTATCCAGGTCACGATCCAATGACTGAGCAACCGAAATCCTGGCACCAGGGGTCGGCACAACAGCAATAAGAGTGGAGTCATCTGCATAACCATACAGGCCATTCTCCAAGATGTTAAAGAGTTCAGAGGTATACATTAGGAACAACAACGGCCATAGGACACTACCTTGGGGCACCCCAGACACTAATTCCACTCTTTCACTCCGCACACCATCCACAACAACATACTGGGATCGAGCAGTGAGGAATTGCGACAAGACAGACAGGACTGAACCGCCAACACCAACAGAGCGAAGTCTGTAGAGGATACCCAGATGGTTTACCCTATCAAACGCGGCGTAAAAGTCAAGTTGCACCAGTCTAGCCTCACGACCCAACTCCAACGCATTCTGCAGTACATGAGAGACACACAGAAGTGCATCACACGTGCCAAGGCCCCTTCGATATGTAAACTGTGAGGGTGGGAATACACCATTACGTTCCATGAAGTTACTTAAACGCACAGCCACCAGCCTCTCAAACACCTTAGCCAACACAGGAGTTATGGAAATCGGCCTGTAATCGCCAACTGAAGATGAAGGAGGGCCCTTGGGAATTGAGGCAACATTAGCAGACCTCCAACATTCAGGAATACTACCAAGACGAAGTAGTCTCCTGAAGACAACACTGAGGCGGGGAGCTAGGACATCAGCTGTCTGTTTAAAGAACAAAGGAAACATTCCCAAGGGGTCAATACCACCATAAGAGTCCAACTCATGAAGGAGTTTTTTAACTTCCCTTGACCTAAAGGCAAATGAGGAGAGACTAGGACAGGGATGACATGTGGAGGGCAACTCTACAGACTCCATAGACTGCTTGCTATCAAAGTGAGCTGCAAGCAATGCAGCCTTACCACCGGGATGCCAGTGATTAAGGCAGAATGTTTATACTATTGTTATTATGTTTATGTCTTTAAACTAGTATTTTTAGCTTGTCGTTTTCGCATCCTTCTGAGTTCTTTCATCGTCCATTATTAAAAGAACTTGGGTGATATTCATACTGATAAATATTACCAAGTTTTTGCAAATTTGTTGACTACACCAATATACAATTCAGTACAAGTAAAGGAAGATACAATCTAATGATGATTTCACTGTCCCCAGGAAAGATATGCACCTAACCACAGCAAAGTGATAACTTTGGTGGCCTCGTGTTATCTGGTGGCAATTGTACAGTACCCTGGCTGTTGGAAGGCAAATATAGGGTGATTGTAGACCAAGCTTTCTTTCGCTTTCTTGGCTCATATAACTTCACATTTGCATCACCTCCTCCTTGTCGGACATCATCTACTCTGCATAAAAAAAACATTTGTGTTTATATAACTTTCTGGCTTTTTCATTTCTTCATTTTTACTCCGTAGGGGGTATTGCCTGTTCTCCGTTCTTCAACTGTCCCTCTTTTCTTTCTATTTTCTTCTTGGTTCCTGTCACACCTCTCTATGACCTTTACCTAGGTCTATATGATCTCGCTGATGCGGCGCCTAATATCAGTCAATCAATCAATCCTCATTTTTAAGCCGAAATTACAGAAAAGAGACATAATTAGAGAAAACATCTAAAGTCATTCCAGACGAATAAGGTTGAAAAACTATACAAGTATGTACTTAATTGCATTTCAGAGTAAGCCCCACCAGAATATATTATGTACTGAGCCAGGCCATTCAGAATTATTTCGTTGCTTAGAACTCCGTTGTAGGCAAGGTTGTTACCTTTGCATTCATGGCTTTAGCGTCTGAATATTAAAGCTCCTACCCTGAGGAAGAATGGATGCGTTCTAAATAATATCGATCCAAAGAACAGGTGGTCTTCTAGGTTCAGATGCATAGAAAAATAGAACACACCGGATTTTTCATGAGTAGTCGTATTTGACAGTTCACTGTGACTGATGTGTAATAGCTGGTTGGTGGCACTGAATTAATGTGGTTTCATACTCTGTTGCTGAGGCGTGGACAACTGTGTTCAAGATGATGGCTGGGGAATCCTCTAGTTTGCAAAAGCATTACTGACAATGGGTGAAGCCATCCAGTCCTACCCATCATAATATTATGACAAAATTCTATCACTTCTATTCTTGACTGTCCTGACCACCCGTCTTTGGAAAAGTAAATGATATTGAGAGGATTCCAGCGACTACCAGGGTATAGAACTGCTCATTGTCTTTGGCATCAGCTGTTGATTGATTATACTTCAGTGATCACCTGCTCAAGACTCACACCAATAGCGGTATCCTTAATTATTTTTTTAATGTTTTCTTGACTTTACAAACCTTGCTTCTGATACAATCTTCCCTTATATTTGTATACCCCCACACTCAATCTGTCTTCAAAGCCAAGATTGGAGATAGTGAACTGTAAGCTACAACTGCAAATTTGATCATGTTTAAAACAGTGGTACTGCAACTTACTAATGATGATGGCTGCCATATAGTAGCCATTGTCAAAAACTTTCTGAAGCATTTTCAGGATGATGAAAATCTCCACGTTGGGTGACATGATGGTGAGAGCACTGACCATGATAGTCAGAACCGACGAGAGAAGCGCTGACTTCCTTCGACCAATCCTGTAAATAATTTTTTTTTCTGGACAGTCAGACTGTCACTGACACAATCACTGACATTATAATCAGGTCTCTTTACAATTTTATATATATATATATATATATATATATATATATATATATATATATATATATATATATATATATATATATATATATATATATATATATATATATATATATATATATATATATATATATATATATATATAAACTAAACTTAATCATTAGAGGTCCCAAATCATGTTCAACCTCTTTTGAGATGAGTTATGAAATTGCAAATTTAAATTAATCAGAGCCAAACATCTTACACAGGTCATGATGCTTCTAAATTTCCCTTGCTTTTCTGATGGCATGTTTGAATCCATCACACCACATCGAACGCTTGATTATAGCAAAGGGTGTGAATACAATGAGGACCTGCATGAATTCTTGCTATGTGCCCTGATAGTGTTCAACGGGTAACAAAGATGAAAGGCAGTAAGAACATTATCATCATCACTTTCTATGGCTCGCATATCCCAGATTGCATTAATATCAACCCTACCTCTTTAGAGGTGAAGCCTTTTGTTGAGCGTCTATTACAGTGTGTTCGCTGTAATGAGTTTGGTCATGGGAGGAGGAAGTGTACAAATCGTTCCCGGTGTGGTAATTGTTCTACTTTTGACTCGCATCCTAATTTTGAGTGTCAATCAGAGAGTTACTGCTTTTACTGCAGGGATGCTCACCTCCAACGTTCTCGCCAATGCAAGATGTTAAAGTTAAAGTTAAAGTTGCAGGGTTTTAGTTCTGGTATCTATCTCTGATGAGACACTCTCCTGAACGTCAGCCAGGCAACTCCCCACCATGGTGCCCAGCCATGGCAGTAACCCCCCAGTAAACAGTTTTAAACTCTCGGGCCTGGGCGAGGCTCGATCTGCCGACCTCACGGATGCGAGGCAGGCGTGTTACCACTGTACTAGCCAGGGGCTAGTACCTCCTCTATAGGATATCTTCCACTTGACTAACTACTAATTCATCAGCATTGGTATTTCCAGATGGCAACAAAACTTCAGGCGACAGAAGGATCGTGGTGTGAGGACATACACCTTTTCACTTCGTCCTCATCATACCAAGTCGACAACATCAAATTGATTGCAGCACCCTCTCACCTCTCCCAAGGAACAGCTACTGTATGCTCTAGTGAGAACGTTTCTCCTGTTTCGCTACATAATAGCTTCTCTATTTTGGAAACTCTATCAGATACTCGGATTGGTGACCCTGATGACAATTCTCAGGCTTTAACTAAAGATGTTCATTTGGTAGAGGTTCATGCTGCCACACACTCTGCAAAAAGGAAACCAAAGTCAATTCAATTGCAACATGAGCGTTTTCGTGGTTCCTCTGAGACACTTGCCTTAACCTCCTGTCTCTGCAAACTATTTGAGAAGATGGTGAATGTCAGAATGGTGAACTTTCTGGAACGGGGTAGTCTCCTGTCTCCATCCCAGTCTGGCTTTTGTAAACACTTTTCCACTACAGACGCTCTGGTCAGGTTGGAAGCTGCTGCATGTTTGTTTTTTGAACAACATTAACACCTGTCCTGTGTATTCTTAAATTTAGAGAAAGCCTATGACACTACATGGTAATATGGCATCCTGCAGCAACTCCATGCCTATGGCCCACGAGGTCGCCTTCTACTCTTGCTTAAAGAGTTTCTCAGTGGTTGCAGTTTTTGTGTGAGGGTTGGTACTGCCCCCTCTGCACCCATTGCACAAGAGGAGGGAGTCACCCTGAGAAGCGTCCTTAGTATCATATAATTTGTCACGTGTAGCCAACTCGATGTTCATTGAAGACCTGGTGGCCTGGTTTGCTACCTCTCGTATGTCAGTGGCAGAGGGGCGCATGCAGCTTGCCCTCGCGTTGGGCAATGCACTTCTACCGTATCCGGGCATCTACCCTAATCCGTACTTATTCATATATGGTAATCGGATACATTGTGTTGAGGAGACTCACGTTTTGGGTCTTCTTTTCGACTTGGGTTCCACATCTCCGTTCACTTAATGTCTCTTGCATCAAGGCCTGTTGAGGGTCCTGGGAGATACATCCTGGGGGACTGATCAGGCCGCCCTATTGTGCTCTTATTAGGTCGAAACACAACTATGGGTGTGAGTTGTACTCCTCTGCCTCGGATGCCCGTCACAGAGTCTTAGACCCTGTTCATCAAGCTGGAGTATGTCTGTTGACCCTAGCCTTCAGGTCCTCCCCAATCCCGTCTCCAGGTGGATGCAGATGAGCCACCTCTTGATCTCTGTCGCCAGTCCTTCATGGATCGTTGTTGGCATCGCTTACATCGACTTCCTGACTCCCTTCTCCACTTGTCGGTGTCATCAGCTATCATGTCTCAGTACTACATCTCTCATCCTTGCACTCCATCACCCTTTGGCTTCCAGGTCAGGAAGGCTATGGAGGAGTTGGGAATGGATGGCTTTTAGATTTGTTTTGTGCGTATCCCAAGGGTTGCTTAATGGCTTCTCCCAGATGTTCTAATCTGCATTTGCTTTTCAGAAAAGAAGGAATCTCTTCCTCCTCCAGTGGCTCGCTTCCTCTTCTTAGAACATGCCTCCTCTCACAGGGGTCCCTCCCTGTGTACACTGATGGGTCAAGGTTTGATGCTGGAGTTGGTTTTGGGGCTGTCTTTCCTGAATTTTGTCTTGGCAGCTGGCTCCCTTCTGTCATGTCTATTTTTATAGATGAGCTCTCCGCCATTTTATATCCCCTTTAAGTACGTAATTTTTACTCTCCCCCATCCCTTTTTTTTTTCTTCAATTTTTAGTGATTCTTGTAGTGTCTTGCAGGCCTTGGGCAATTTTAACTTTTCCCATCTTCTGGTGTGGGCCCTTTTTGGGTGGCTTGTCTTCCTGGGACATCGTTGCCGCAGAGTCACAATTTGTTGGGTCCCGGGCAATGTGGGTGTCGATGGAATTGAGTGAGCTGATGCCCTGGCAAAGGCTGTGGCCTCCATTGCTCGGCCTCCTGCCAGGCATCATCCCTTACCTACAGTAGACCTTCGACCCTACATAGATGCTGCTGTTCATTCCTGCTGGCAGGTCAGATGGGACGCCGTCGGGGCTGACAAGCTCTGCGGCATCTGCCAGCGCCTGGGTTTGTGAAGTTACAGCGGCCTGTCTCGCAGATGGCCACTTACTTTTGAACCATGGAGTTTTAATGGAGAGGGCTCCCACTCTTTACTGTGATGATGTCTAGTCCCCTTGACTGTGCAGCACCTTATCGTGGAGTGCCCCAGCCTTGGGGACCATCATCGTAGGTACAGTCTGTTACAGTTCCGACTGGGCCACCCAGTATCGAGAGATCGTAGATGTGGCAGCGGTGTGTGTGTGTGTGTGCTCGAAAATTATACGGATCGTCAACACTCTCCCTCTGTAGTGAACATGACTCTGCCTCAAAGTTCATTCCATAGATGGCGCTGTGTAGTTGTGGAAGGAATGTGGACTGCAGGGTTGAAGTTTCGGGAAACATCTATACTTGTGCCAACGAGTCATGAGCTCTCAGGCAGTGGTTGAGGAATGCTATTATGGAAATTTAACAACTATATTACACAATGAGTAGGTGAAGCTGAGGTAAAGTTGTTCGTAGCCTGAACAGTGAATATTTCTTCTTAATGGTTATCATGTTTGGCATGCAACATTGCTCAGCCGTTCTGACAGATCTCACGTCTCGTTGCCACGATTGTTATCTTGTTTTTCTACCAACTAGGATCGGGCAGATAGGTTGTTTTCTTTGTCCATCATATTTTGGTAAGCATAATTTGAGATCACCTTTGATTTCGTATTTTATTTGTAAGTCAAGTTACAATGTATTACATGCATCGTAAAATTCCTTCATTGCTAAATACTTTCGCTCTCTCCTAATAAAATTTTAAAGTCAACTGTAATTCTCTCTCTCTCTCTCTCTCTCTCTCTCTCTCTCTCTCTCTCTCTCTCTCTCTCTCTCTCTCTCTCTCTCTGAAATAAACACCATCTATCTTATCCTATCACTATACTAATGAAATCGAACAGAGAGTGAGGACCAATTCCACAGTTGTTCGTTGTGATTTGTTAGCGCCCAAACGAAAGAAACTAAACTGTGTTAATGACTTATGTCTGATTTATTAGAAGCATCTGATGAGTATAGTATACAGCTATTGTAATAATACAAATGCTCAATTGATAGTTTTGGTGAATAGGAATAATCAGCTTTTGGGAAATAACGAAGCCTTACAAGTGTGTTTGGGGAGGACTCTGACAAAATGACTGTGGAATCAGTCCTGGCTCCCTGACATTCAACGTTAATAAACAAATTAGTAGTGTCGAAATAAGTGATCGTTTTGCCAGTGATAATCAACTCGCATTGATTGTTAAATGTTTGTTTTGAGCCCACAGGTGAACGGGGAAGAGGGATCACTCCTAACGACCAAACGTGTGTGTAACCTACTAATAGGGTTGGCCGTCGTCTCTGTAACCACTCTAGCTCAACATTGTGTGAACTGTATGCCATTCTGGATGCTGTTAGTGTTGTTTGTCAATGTGGAGTGAATGCTGCCATTTTTTGTGACTCCAAACCTGCCCTTCATTCCCTCTCTAGTGTTCAGCCCACACAGTCTACTGTTATTTAGCAGATTTTATCGTTTTTGGCCTTATTGCGTCATCGTAACTTGACTGTCAAATTTCTATGGGTGCCATCCCATGTAGGTTTACGTCACAATGGTACAGTTGACAGACTCGCAAAGGAAGCCTGCCATCTGCCTCCTCGTGGTGCTGGACGTCCTCTCTCCCTGACATGTTACCTCTCTAAAGTCCGCTCCACCGCTCTCCTCCCTGTACGGCGACGCAGGGATGCAGAGAAGCCCTTTAGCATCTCTATCACCCATTACGAGTCTGTCTGCCGTTACAAATATTCCTACCGTCGTCGAGGCCTCATGGTTCGGAGGCACAATGTAGTCTCTGCTCGTTTGAGGCTTGGCTACCGGCCACCGTGGCAGGTTGCTGGGATGCAGGGTGAGCCTCCCTTCACTGAGTGTCGCTTGTGTCGAGCGCCTCGGGCTAACACTATAGAGCACTATTGCCTAGCCTGCCCCACTGTCCGACACTTGCTGCCCCAGGGCCTGCCACTTGATGTGGTTTGTCGACACCTGCTGAACCATCAGGTTCTGAAGGAACTTTTGGTGCGCCACCCTCGTTTTGGTGGATTTAAATAGGTCATGATGTAAATATTTGTCTGTGTGCTTGTGCTTCATTCTGTTATGTTTTCGTGAGGCGTGTGTGTGTGCGCATGTGTGTGTGCTTGTGTGTGTGTGGTCATTGGGTTCTCGTGAGTCCCGCCTACCCTTGTGTACTGTTGTCTGCCCATTGACCGACGCTACGGCGTAATAAATGAACAAAAAAAAAAGCTACTAATAGATTACCCCAAGTTTTGCTAATAGATACATTAATGTGTGCATAGTAGTAGGTGATCTACCAAATTTGCACACCGTTCACATAATGATGGATTTATTCCAGAGATAACGGTGTGTGGCTGTGGGGAAGAGAAGGGCGAAGTTTTGGAAAGTAGGTGGGCAATTTGAAGTTCACTGGAAGGCACCGGTTGAGCAGACGGATACGTAGGGTCATTACTTTAGCTAGGAATGTAGTTTGCCAGTCAGTATTTGATGAGCGTTTCAGAGTAACGACTCCTTATAATGATAAAATCCTAAAGATTTTTATTACTTTGTTTATTGTATCACCCGTTACCATAAATCCTACGAATTATGAAATTACTCCGAAACTATCCCTCTCGCATATTCTGTGTATCTTTCTCTCGAGTCATCAAGTAATGAATGGATAACGTTAGCTACACAAATTCAAGAAGAATGTGTCTATAAATTGACATTACCGATATCATGCTGTATGTGTAATAATCCTAAAGAAAAATAGCTCCTAGTAAAAGTCAGACAGAACAAGTGATTAAACCAAGATTTACTTGCATTATAAAGAAATATGAAATATTCGCGTCCGTGCCCGAGATCACATCTTAAAACACGCTGCACACTAAGAGGGACCCCTATCCGGAGGCATATTTTTCAAGTCTGGCTTGGTCAATGCAATCCGTTCAGTAAGGTTAGATTAAGTATGGTTGGGTTGAAATGCAGTCAAGTAGGTAAAATGAGCTGGGAAAGACCATGATACTATTTAAAAAATTTCCTATGGTTACTTTTATTCCTAAATGTTAGGCGCAATTTTCCTTCATTTTGTCTGGCCAGCACTTCTTGCTCTCCAGCCAAATTCGAGAAATATGCGAACCAGCTAACGTTATCCATTCATTACTTGATGATTCGAGAAAAGATACACAGAATATGCGAGATGGATAGTTTCGGAGTAATTTCATAATTCGTAGGATTTATGGTAACGGGTGATACAATAAACAAAGTAATAAAAATCTTTAGGATTTTATCATTATAAGGAGTCGTTACTCTGAAACGCTCATCAAATACTGACTGGCAAACTACATTCCTAGCTAAAGTAATGACCCTACGTATCCGTTTGCTCAACCGGTGCCTTCCAGTGAACTTCACCTTGCCCACCTACTTTCCAAAACTTCGCCCTTCTCTTCCCCACAGCCACACACCGTTATCTCTGGAATAAATCAATCATTATGTGAACGATGTGCAAATTTGGTAAAACACCTACTGTTATACACACACTATTTTTCACTACAAAAGGTATATTAGCAAAAATCGGGGTAATCTATTAGGAGGTTAAACACACGTTTGGTCGCTAGGAGTGATCCCTCTTCCCCATTCAGGTGTGGCTTCTAAATAAACATAACCCAGTTAATTTAACAATCAATGCCAGTTGATTATCATTGGCAAATTGATTGATTGATTGATTGATTTTTGGCGCTGCAACATCGAGATCATATAGCGCCAGAAGAAGGTGATAGAAGAGGTGGGACAGCAAGCAGGAAGGAAATAGAAAGAAAAGAGAGACAGTTGAATAACTGAAAGAGATTGGCTGGGGCCGAAGGGGCGCCAAAACTCTTAAAGTATTGCCCATATCACTACAGGCAATACTCCCCTACGGGGTCTAAAGGAGAAAGGGAGAAGAGGTGGAGATGAGGGAAAGGTGAAGAAAGAACATGATAAGAAAAGTTAAGAAATTAGAAGGTGAAGAAGAATCTATCATTGGCAAAAAGATCACATATTTCGACACTTATTTGTTTAACGTAGTGTCAAGGAGTCAGGGCCGGTCCCACATAGTTATTTTGTTTGTTAGATTCCTCCCCAAACACACTCGTAAGCCTTCGTTATTTCCCCAAAGCTGAGTATACCTATTCACCAAAACTATCAAGCACTAGTATTATTACAATATCTGTAAACTTTACTCATCAGATTAATCCAATAAATCAGTCAAAAGTCATTTACACAGTTTAGGTTATTTCGTTTGGGCGCTAACAAACTACAACGAACAACTGTGGAATTGGTCCTAAATCTCCATACGATTTTATATCTAAATAGACTGGATAAGATAAGATAGTGTTCATTTGAGAGAGAGAGAGAGAGAGAGAGAGAGAGAGAGAGAGAGAGAGAGAGAGAGAGAGATTACAGTAGACTTTAACGTTTATATTACGAGAGAGAGAGAGAGAGAGAGAGAGAGAGAGAGAGAGAGAGAAGGAGTAATTAGTAATGAAGGAATTTTACTATGCATGTAATACACTGTAACGTGACTTACAAATAAAATACAAAATCAGTGGTGAACATCAAATAATGCTTACCAAAATATGATGGCCAAAGCAAACAACCTATCTGCTCGATCTTAGTTGGTAGAAAAACAAGAAAACAATGCAATGTTGCATGCTAAACATGAAATCCATTTAGAAAAAATATTCACTGTTCAGGCTACGAACAACTTTACCTCAGCTTCACCTACTCATTGTGTAATATAGTTGTTAAATTTCCATAATAGCATTCCTCAACCACTGCCTGAGAGCTCATGACTCGTTGGCACAAGTATAGATGTTTCCCGAAACTTCAACCCTGCAGTCCACATTCCTTCCACAACTACACAGCGCCATCTATGGAATGAACTTTGAGGCAGAGTCATGTTCACTACAGAGGGAGAGTGTTGACGATCCGTATAATTTTCGAGCACACACACACACACACCGCTGCCACATCTACGATCTCTCGATACTGGGTGGCCCAGTCGGAACTGTAACAGACTGTACCTCTCCAAGTACCAAGTGGGGAACGATTCTTACATCCTCTCTCAGGTGCCTGGGGAGGAGGCTTGTAGTGTGGTAGTGAGCACCCTCTCATTTATGGAGGTGGCTGACCTCCTCCACAATTTGTGAATTTTATTATTTTTATGTATATTATTTTTTAGATAGTCCAATGTTCTTTTCGTTTTTAATTTGAGTTTTATATATATTTTATTTAATTAACCCGTATTTTTTAGTAAAATGTGAGTTTTGGATGAAATGTCTTTCTAAGCATGCTGCTGCTCACAATTCAGGGAGTGAAGCCTAGCATATATAAATTATATGAATAACCATATTTTGAAATCTTATAAATCTAATATATTGTTGGGTGGTATATAACCCTGGCTGTTGCGCCGGCAGATGTTTAGTGGCATCATCTATCAATCAATCTAACAATCCTGCAATATTCATAAAAAAAAACGTCATAATAGATTATATCAGAGTAGTCAACCTTACATAATATATAGCAGTGTTCAGCATAAATGATAAACTTTTCCAACTTCGAATAATGCTTTACCAGTTCTTCTACATACAGTATAATATCCATATCCCATGTAAACCTACAGTAGGGAGTGACTCACATCACATGCCAGTCAGCATTATTTCATTGACGTCACTAGAGGACAAGTGGGTCACCAGGCCCCCACAGGAGTCTCATACACTAGACACACTGTTACTCTCTAACTAACCATCATTCTAGTTAAGACTCCTAGTCCATTGCTGTACAATATAGCTTGGTTCCTTCAATAAACTGTGTTTAATATAGACATTTCTACTTTGATACTATAGGCTACTCCACCTTTAACTCCGAAGAGAACAAAGACCTACCACTTTACCACAGCATCAACTCAACTCTACCACGTTACCATAGCATCGTATCCTTTGGGTAAACTCAACCTGAACAATGTCTTTACCTTGATCATTGCTTCCTGCAAGTTAATCCTATCATCCGCTTCATAAAATATTTACTGTGTAGTGAATTAAAATACATGATGGTTGAATTAATTAAGAAAACACTGGTCCGCAGCTGCAGTGAGACATGAGTGTATATGATTATTAACGGTATCTCTCCTTTTAAAGCTTACAACAGTGAGAGGAGATGGAAGATCCATGTGAACATCGTGTGGTGTAAAAATGTATGGCTAACTCGGTTTTTTGTTCTATCATATTCTGCTTTTCGATTGGCACAATCTCGTTATAGAAAATCTACAATCCTGTATCACATACATGACACAGTAGAATTCCAAAGAGTGTTTAATTACCAGATCTCTCACATTATCTTTTTGTAAGGAAGCAGAAGTTTTGCACTTAGAATAATACCGATACCATTTAGACTATTTGTCTCAGACAGGTTCCTAATCTTCGAAGGTCGAGGTCATTAGAAACAAACCCCTGAAACATTTTCTATATCATAACATAACACCATAAATTGTTTGATACTCAATACTAAGTCTTACTCTTACTAGTATTGTAATTATAGTATGCTTATTTAGTAGGTTACGTAAACATCATTAGTATACAATACTTCGTGCCATGTAGCCTAGTTAATAAATATTCAGTAATTAGCTAATCACATCCATCCTTACAAAGGTTGTAGGTTCTGAGTGATCCATTGATAAAATAGGAAGGGCCAGCACACAGTTATCTCCTGGTTATGCCTGACGTCTCTAATTGGTCCAGCCAGCAATTCCAGTAAGTGCAAATATGATTGGTCCATTGTATCTCCGTTCCCCCTCTCACCACCCCTTTGGTTCTTGACTTCTTGTTCAATCTGAAACCTAAGCAAACCTAACCGGACCAATCATAGATGCGATTACTGTATGTGCTGGGTAAACCAATCATAGACGAGACGTCAGGAGCCAACTACATAGCAGCTGCCAGATATCGCCACACACCAGCCAATTTGGTTGCAGTCTTTTCTTGGGAAACTGCACAATACTATATTGTTAAGAGGAGACTGAAGACACCAGCCGAACAGGGCAGTACTCCAAGGGTAGACGCTGGACTGGTGATAGGGGAGGTTGTAACTCCCATTTCACCAGTCTGTCTACTTTTGCTGATCTTTCTCGTGTCTCATCTACACTGAGAGTAGTCCAACATATTCTCAAAGACATTAATTACTCCATCTATTTACACAACACAACCAAACACACCACACCCTCATGTCCAATTTTAAACATTGTAATGATGATAAATTTTAAAATGCCTCGGAGGCCCCTGGGAATGGGTCATTTAACACCCCATTAGACTGACCTTTTTGTTGAAGACCCCTCGGATGTCCTGGGCCATTGTCTGATACACTCGCTTTGAACTGTTGCAACATTCGTGGCCTTTCCTCCAACATCTCTTTTGTTGAACACCACCTCTTCTCCGCTAGACCTCATATTCTCTTCCTTACCCGAACCCAGATATTATTTATTATTATTATTACTATTGCGCCGTGACGTCAATCAAAAGACGGGACCCATGAAAATCCAATGACTACACTCACGCATACACACACATCACAAAAAACATAACAGAATGAAGCATGAGAATTCAGACAAATATTTACATATGATCTACTTAAATCCACCAAAACGAGGGTGGCATACCAAAAGTTCCTCTAAAATCTGGTGGTTCAGCAGGTGTCGTCAAACCACATCAAGCGGCAGGCCCCTGGGCCGCAAGTGTCGGACAGAGGGGCAGACCAAGCAATAGTGTTCTATAGTGCTAGCATGAAGCACTCGACACAAGCAACACTCAGTGAAGGGAGGCTCACCCTCCATCCCAGCAACTTACCACGATGGCCTGTAGCCAAGCCTCAAACGAGCAGAACCTAATTGTGCATCCGAACCATAAGGCCCCGACGACGGTAGGAATATTTGTGATGGCAGACAGACTCTTAGTGATTGATGGAGATCAGGGAGGAGAGCAGAGGAGCAGACTCTAGAGAGATAACATGTCAGGGAGATAGGACGTCCAACACCACGAGGAGGCAGATGGCAGGGCACCTTCACGTGTCAGTCAACTGTACCATTGTGACGTAAACCTACACGGGATGGCACCCATATAAATTTACCAGTCAATTTACGATGATGCAATAAGGCCAAAAATGACAAAAATCTGCTGAACAACAGTATAGTGTGTGGGCTGAACACTATAGAGGGAATGAGGGGCAGGTTTGGAGTCACTAAAGATGGCAGCATTCACTCCATATTGACAAACATGACTAACAGCATCCAGAATGTGATACAGTTCACACAATGTTGAGCTAGAGTGGTTACAGAGACGACGGCCAACCCAGCCCCTGGAGGTGACTCCAAGTCAGGTGAGAAAACGGCACAACCTGCTGCACCATCCACCTGCAATGAGCCATCAGTGTAGAGGCAGTATGGGTCTGTGATGGAGGACGTCACATGTTTTTCAGAGCTAACTGCCGCTGTAGAGAAGGCAGTTCCGATTTGGAAGTAGGTGTGAAGCTCACATCAGGTATTGGTAGCATCCACGGAGGGGGCCCTGGGGGGACGTCTGCAACCATTATATCTATATTAAGACTACGGAGCATAGATGAAACAGACCTTATAAGAGTACGTCCAGCAGGCAGTATGGGAGGGACAGGAGAGTTTGGTCTAACAGAAATCCTGACTAACTGAGAGTAGTGGGGTGAAAGATGTGGGAAATGGAAGCACTTGACAGTGAAGCAAGTAACATTAGAGTAAATTCTCTCGACTAAAGGGGGAAGACGCAACTCACGCTGCATATTCACTATCCTGGTCGACATTGGACAGTTGAAAATTTTTCTCATTGCTCTATTCTTATATTTTTCCAAAGTTTCCAGAGTAGCCCTTGGAAGTTGAATCAAAGCAGGGGAGAGGTAATCAACAACTGAACGGATAAAAGCAATATAGATGGTCCTGGCTACTGGGATGGAGATGCCCGAGGAGTTGTTAAAGAGCCATTGAAGTGGTGTAAGTCGGCGCTGGAGGCGACAAAAAGGTCTTGAGACATGGCAGGGACAACCGACAAAATTTTGACTGGTACTCCCAGGTAACGGTACTGGGTACACATGGGAATGACAGTCCCTCCAATAGTGAATACTGGCCGAGCTTGAGGAAGTCGGCAGGTGAATATTCTGCCCTTATCTGAGGAGACAATAATGCCACAGTGAGAGGAGACTACAGAGAAGGAGTCAAGAAACCGATGGAGATCCCTTGGCGAAGTAGAATGAAAACAGATATCATCAACATAGCACGTAATTGTAGTTCCAGGAATATTAGGGAGAGAAGTGAGCAACTGATGCATCAGAATATTAAATAAAAATGGGCTGAAAACACCCCCTTGAGGCGTACCTAGATGAAAACTGCGCAAAGGACTGAGCACACCACTGAATAATACACGGGAGGTCCTGTTACTCAGGTAGCCCCGAATCCACCTTAGTAGATTACCCTTTATCCCAAAGTCAACCAGTCGATCCAAAATGATGTCTCTATTAGCAACATAGAAGCACTTCGATGGTCAATGTCCTGGAGAGAAGAAAGTACAGGTCGACTAGGCGGTGGTGTTTGCTCAGCTGGGGAAGGAAACCAAACAGCCATGGAGAAACGCGATCCTGCAGTCTGTACATGAGACAATTGAGTAAGATTCTCTCCATAACCTTAAAAAACAGGAAGTAAGGGATAGAGCCTGAACTTCGCAGTGACGGGCTTAGGGATGTGTATTATTGTGCTGCTAGTCCAGGCTCGTGGTACACAACCGTCACGAAGACAAAGATTGTACATCCGAAGTAAAGGGCTCCCAGGAACTTGTTGAAGTAGGCACAGCACAACATAAGTAATACCATCATCAACAGGGAAAGAAGCTTTACCCCGAGAGAGAGCACGGCACAACTCCTCCTCAGTTATCTGTTCTGCATCATCGTCATCATCTTGCAACAGAGTAGACATTAGACATAGCCGATGGACAGCAGCACGGGAAGCGAGTGCATCTTGTATGAGGGTGGGTAATCTGGCTGGGGTAGATTGTTCTGACCAGGCATTGACAACTTGTTGAGCATAGGCGGCGGAAGTGTGATGACGAGCAGTGGCCGGCGTCTTTCTAACATCCTAACGGATGAGGTGCAACATAGAAGCTACACTCGCTTGTTGGTTGATGCTGTCCGGAAACCGCTGCCATGACTCAGCGTGAACACACTCCTGCAGATTTCCGTACAATAATGAGGCAGGTGCCTGAGAGAGCGCAGTAACCAATCAGGGGGAGGCAGAGACTCCGCTCAGCCAATGGCGTTGGATTTCCCTTTTCCCGCGCTCCTTCAGTTTCCCGCCTCCCTAACCACCACCACTCACCAATCTGTTCCATTCTTATCAATTACACACCATAGATTTTTGTCATCATTGTGCTTTTTTTGTGAGTGTTAATGTCGGGCAGGGAGACTGAAGCCACAGAGGACTTTAGGACACCTTCGGGTGTTCGTAGGAGGCCCAGGAATGAAGATAAGTGGAAAAGAAACATTGCAAAAATGCGGAGAAATCATGGTATGGAGTATATCTCGATAAACAGTGGGAAGATGATACGCGGCCAGCAAGTCGGCCCGCGATGTTCCTGTGCAAAGAAGTGTTTTTATTTGGTTGGTGAGGCCAATATTCAACATATATTCACAGAGTATTGGGCATCAGGTGATTGGGATATACAGACCGCCTATCTTCAGTAACAAACAACAAAAGTACCTGTGAAGAGGCGCCGTACCAACAATGAGGATAACATGCATATCTGTATTCGTTTGTACCATGTTATTGTGGAAAATACTCCCATCACAGTTTGCAAAGATGCTTTTGCAAGTATCCACGGCAGTTCAAAGTCACGCATTGACAGATCCCTAACTAAGGTAACAGCATCGAACGTTCCAGTTAAAGACCAGCGGGGTAAAAACGGGGATTACCATAATGTTTCTGAAGAGGTTGCCAAGACAATGATCGAACATATCAAAAGCTTCCCTACCATCGCCAGTCATTATTCACGGAAGACGTGTCCCAGTGTTGTGTACCTTGACACCGATATTGTTAGCCGTCGGCAGATGTATGAACTTTATGTTACGTGGCTTAAAGAAAAGAAAAGTATCCAGAAATTGTTGCATGTACTTTTCATTATTACGATGATATTTTTAAGATGAAGTTCTCTAATGTGAAGCTATACAAGCCTCGTAAAGATACGTGCAAGACATGTGACACATATGCTGTGCGTTGTAAAGATCCTAGTTTGTCTACTGACGACAAGAGAGACAACGAGATATGTCACAGTTATCACTTAGCGAAAGCTGAAACTGGTTATAGGCTCCCTAAGACACTTCAGACACGGGTCACAGAGTCTACAATGTTCCTGTGTATGGATTTGCAACAGGCCCTACCAACACCTAAAGTAACTACAGGAATTGCGTTCTACAAGCGAAAAATGTGGACATATAACTTCAATTTACATGACTACATAACAGGAAGGGGCCATATGTTCGTCTGGGATGAAGTAACGGCCAAGAGGGGTGATATTGAAATTTGCAGTTGTATCTCCAAGTTCTTTGAGACATATGTTCCTAACGAAGTGAGGAATATAATCATGTTCTCGGATAATTGTTCTGGCCAGAACAAGAACTTTACTCTTCTGATGTTCTACCTGACATACATTCACAGAGGACGGTACTCAAGTGTACTTTCAACCAGGACACACCTACATGGCAGCAGATAGTGATTTTGGAATAATCGAGAAGAAAATGCGCTGTCACAACTACATCTTCACACCTGACGAACACATTGAAATAATCAAGAAATCTAGAAGATCAGAGGAGAGTAAGGTGCCCTTCCAAGTCATTAAAATGAATCAGGAAGACTTGAGAGAGTGGGATGTACTAAAAGGACATGTGACTCACCGTGAGGAAGCTGTCGTCACCCTTCTACCACAACCAACATCACCCTTTCTCACCATCTGCGTAATAGCTTTACATTTACCAACACACTCTACCGATATCATACCCACTCTGCTCGTTATCCTTGAAGACTCAAGAAGAGTGTGAGAGAGTGACTGTGTGTGTGTATGTGAGTGAGTGCGTGTGTGTGTGAGTAACTGAGTGTGTGAGAGTGTGTGTGTGTACCGCTAATCACAAATGTTATTTTTTTATGTTGTTAGTCAACATACTACGCTCTTATATTAAGGTTAGGACCACATAACTTCATTTTCACATATAATTGAGCTTGCAAGGAGAAATCATTGAAATATTATACAAGTCATTGTGTTTCATTTACCTTTACCCTTTTTAATTTAGTTATTAATCATATTCATTATTACCTTTTATTGTTATTACGTACTAGGAAGTGGAGAAAAGTTAGTGAAATACCTAAACTCTGATTAAACGACGTTGTAATATGACGATGTGATAAAAAAGAACTATTCATCTATCTATCTATCGTACATGACGTACTGTACAAGCTAACCTTTCCTAAGCATCATTCTGATTACTCACATCCCACACACTTCCGGCGTGGCTATGTGATCTATATTCGGCATTTCTTCTATGATATTGCAAGACACTATACATGTACGATACCCGCCCCAGAGCGTTCAAGAGTAGCTATTAAAAGTGATGTAGGCATCACGGTACGTCTATGCATCATTCCTGCACCAGTGCAAGAGTGATGAGCAAAACGTTTGTTTACTCTAGCCCGCGAGAATTCAAATGCTGTTTTCTCATTTTTCTTTGTCTGTCGCTTACCTCACTGTTGCAGGGGGCGCGACAATTAAGATGCAAGTCGGGCAATATTTAGGGGGCACAGCAATACTTTAATGAGTGGCTAAAGCACTTGACCCAGCAGGTAGAGAATAATGAAACCGAAGAGCGATGTGATCAGAGAATAAAGCTGGCACTGAGGAGCACTGGACCGAAGATGCTATCAGGCCAGTTGAGTGGATGTAATACAGAGTACCGCAGTGTCCCAGCATGTCAGATGATGCTCGCGGATGTATGAAAGGAGACGAAAACAATTATGATTAATAGAGCCAGAACCATCACCCAAGTCAGAATGCCAAGAATTAAAATCTCCCATATACACCATACCACGCACTGTTGGAGAAGGAAGAGCTTCAAGAGTGAGTCTAGCCAGAGCAGAATATGCATTACATAATTGAAGTACTCTATCCCCAGGTAGAACCTCAAATAGCTGAAAGGTCATGTCAGGATCAGATGAGGTAAGGAGAAGGCGATGTGGTAAGGAGCTATGTATGTAAGTCAGGAGACCATTCCTTACCAGATGAACATACTGTATGGCACATCACCTGAGAGGGGAGGAGCTTGCCCATCAGCGAGCGGCCGTCCTGGAAATGCTTCCTGGAGAAAAATAACACTGGGATGATGACGAAAAACGTAGGCCTTGAGTTGAGTGAGTTTAGCATGACTGGTGATATCACATACGTTCCAGGAGATGACATCCAGCCGGCAATCACTAGCAAACTTTATGTTTGGAGGTAGAAATCCGGGGAGTGGGGGCAGATGAGCGACCTGGAGAAGAAGATGGACCAGCAGAATGGACGAACTAGAAAAGCTTTTCAAGGCGAGATGCAACAGTATGCATCCTTTCGGTAAGGGTGGTGACAGTTGAGATGATGGCCTGCTGAGAATCAACCAAGGTGGAGAGTTTGGAGTCATTAGCAGCCTGAGCAGTAACCAGCCCATCAATCCTGGCTTCAAGGGCATAAAAGTGGTTCTCGAGGGCCGTACATCGTGCCAAGAGGGTAGCGATAGTCTTGCAGAGGGCCAGGTCTGCAGGCGAGGCAGGGCTGGTGGAAAGGAGCAGACTGGGAAAGTGGCGGCGGCGCAATAGTAGAGGCACGACCCTGGACCTGACGTCGAGTACATCTATGCAACACGTTAATCCCTGGCTGAAGGCATCTTAGACACTTCCATCGAGACGTATCCTCAGGAGGTGAAGGGTCAGAGGTGGAGGCAGCAGAACGTGATGGTTCACCCATGACAGGACATGTCCTGGAATCATAGTCGGCGGCACATCAGGTACACTTCGGCGAGGCAAAACAGTACCGGGAGATATGCCCAACGCTCCAGCACCTGTAGCACCAAGGCTGGTCATTATAAAGTTTCCGCAGGGGAGGAAATCAAAGGAAATCTCAATTGGAGGTGGATCGGGAAGACTCCAGACAACAACAATATGGCTAATGGGGGAACCATCTTGGAGAAAACAGTGGGCAGAGTACACACCAGGGTATCCCTCGGCAAGTTTCGGGTCAACATCAATATGAAAACGAGTGAGGATGTAGCTGGGGAACTTACGAGGCCTCTTGGGTGAGTCTTGAAGAATGAGAGGCAGAGACAAAAATTCACCAGCCTTGACTCTATCAATGATGTCCTGACGCTTCCTAGAGATGTAGATAAACTGGAAGGTGATGCCCAGCCATCTTGACTTCAGCCAGTTCATGCTCCAATTGCGAAGCCCTGTTGACATCAAACAAACAACGCAGCTTTGTGTCCGTAGATGGGTTCCCAGAGAAGGAGAGCTCGACATAGGTATCTCTCGGGGAAAAAGCAGGAAAGTTAGACGAGGGCAAGGAGTGGGTATACAAGGGAGAAACACCAGGGTGAGGCAGAGAACGGCTGAAGTCCCCATCGCCGTCTTGGCAGCTGGAGGCAAATAGTCCACACTATCGGAATCCTGCGAGGAGTCGGACGAGGTATTGGTTGATTGATTTATTAATGCCATGAGGCATCTGGCGGCGCAACAGCTATGGTCATATACCACCCAATATAGTATAGTCATCTACATCATTAACAAAACATTTACACAAACTAAACAGACCTCTCCACCCCGAAAGGGATAGGCAGCATGATTAAAAGAGCATATACTGTATATATATATATATATATATATATATATATATATATATATATATATATATATATATATATATATAAATGCGATCATCCTCACTTTCTATGGCTCGCATATCCCAGATCACATTAACATTAACCCAACATCTTTTGAGGTGAAGCCTTTTGTTAAGCGTCCTTTGCAGTGTTTCTGTTGTTATGAGTTTGGTCATATATATATATATATATATATATATATATATATATATATATATATATATATATATATATATATATGTATGTATGTATGTATGTATGTATGTATGTATGTATGTATGTATGTAGGTAGGTAGGTATGTAGGTAGGTAGGTAGGTAGGTAGGTAGGTAGGTAGGTAGGTAGGTAGGTAGGTAGGTAGGTAGGTAGGTAGGTAGGTAGGTAGGTAGGTAGGTAGGTAGGTAGGTAGGTAGGTAGGTAGGTAGGTAGGTAGGTAGGTAGGTAGGTAGGTAGGTAGGTAGGTAGGTAGGTAGGTAGGTAGGTAGGTAGGTAGGTAGGTAGGTAGGTAGGTAGGTAGGTAGGTAGGTAGGTAGGTAGGTAGGTAGGTAGGTAGGTAGGTAGGTAGGTAGGTAGGTAGGTAGGTAGGTAGGTAGGTAGGTAGGTAGGTAGGTAGGTAGGTAGGTAGGTAGGTAGGTAGGTAGGTAGGTAGGTAGGTAGGTAGGTAGGTAGGTAGGTAGGTAGGTAGGTAGGTAGGTAGGTAGGTAGGTAGGTAGGTAGGTAGGTAGGTAGGTAGGTAGGTAGGTAGGTAGGTAGGTAGGTAGGTAGGTAGGTAGGTAGGTAGGTAGGTAGGTAGGTAGGTAGGTAGGTAGGTAGGTAGGTAGGTAGGTAGGTAGGTAGGTAGGTAGGTAGGTAGGTAGGTAGGTAGGTAGGTAGGTAGGTAGGTAGGTAGGTAGGTAGGTAGGTAGGTAGGTAGGTAGGTAGGTAGGTAGGTAGGTAGGTAGGTAGGTAGGTAGGTAGGTAGGTAGGTAGGTAGGTAGGTAGGTAGGTAGGTAGGTAGGTAGGTAGGTAGGTAGGTAGGTAGGTAGGTAGGTAGGTAGGTAGGTAGGTAGGTAGGTAGGTAGGTAGGTAGGTAGGTAGGTAGGTAGGTAGGTAGGTAGGTAGGTAGGTAGGTAGGTAGGTAGGTAGGTAGGTAGGTAGGTAGGTAGGTAGGTAGGTAGGTAGGTAGGTAGGTAGGTAGGTAGGTAGGTAGGTAGGTAGGTAGGTAGGTAGGTAGGTAGGTAGGTAGGTAGGTAGGTAGGTAGGTAGGTAGGTAGGTAGGTAGGTAGGTAGGTAGGTAGGTAGGTAGGTAGGTAGGTAGGTAGGTAGGTAGGTAGGTAGGTAGGTAGGTAGGTAGGTAGGTAGGTAGGTAGGTAGGTAGGTAGGTAGGTAGGTAGGTAGGTAGGTAGGTAGGTAGGTAGGTAGGTAGGTAGGTAGGTAGGTAGGTAGGTAGGTAGGTAGGTAGGTAGGTAGGTAGGTAGGTAGGTAGGTAGGTAGGTAGGTAGGTAGGTAGGTAGGTAGGTAGGTAGGTAGGTAGGTAGGTAGGTAGGTAGGTAGGTAGGTAGGTAGGTAGGTAGGTAGGTAGGTAGGTAGGTAGGTAGGTAGGTAGGTAGGTAGGTAGGTAGGTAGGTAGGTAGGTAGGTAGGTAGGTAGGTAGGTAGGTAGGTAGGTAGGTAGGTAGGTAGGTAGGTAGGTAGGTAGGTAGGTAGGTAGGTAGGTAGGTAGGTAGGTAGGTAGGTAGGTAGGTAGGTAGGTAGGTAGGTAGGTAGGTAGGTAGGTAGGTAGGTAGGTAGGTAGGTAGGTAGGTAGGTAGGTAGGTAGGTAGGTAGGTAGGTAGGTAGGTAGGTAGGTAGGTAGGTAGGTAGGTAGGTAGGTAGGTAGGTAGGTAGGTAGGTAGGTAGGTAGGTAGGTAGGTAGGTAGGTAGGTAGGTAGGTAGGTAGGTAGGTAGGTAGGTAGGTAGGTAGGTAGGTAGGTAGGTAGGTAGGTAGGTAGGTAGGTAGGTAGGTAGGTAGGTAGGTAGGTAGGTAGGTAGGTAGGTAGGTAGGTAGGTAGGTAGGTAGGTAGGTAGGTAGGTAGGTAGGTAGGTAGGTAGGTAGGTAGGTAGGTAGGTAGGTAGGTAGGTAGGTAGGTAGGTAGGTAGGTAGGTAGGTAGGTAGGTAGGTAGGTAGGTAGGTAGGTAGGTAGGTAGGTAGGTAGGTAGGTAGGTAGGTAGGTAGGTAGGTAGGTAGGTAGGTAGGTAGGTAGGTAGGTAGGTAGGTAGGTAGGTAGGTAGGTAGGTAGGTAGGTAGGTAGGTAGGTAGGTAGGTAGGTAGGTAGGTAGGTAGGTAGGTAGGTAGGTAGGTAGGTAGGTAGGTAGGTAGGTAGGTAGGTAGGTAGGTAGGTAGGTAGGTAGGTAGGTAGGTAGGTAGGTAGGTAGGTAGGTAGGTAGGTAGGTAGGTAGGTAGGTAGGTAGGTAGGTAGGTAGGTAGGTAGGTAGGTAGGTAGGTAGGTAGGTAGGTAGGTAGGTAGGTAGGTAGGTAGGTAGGTAGGTAGGTAGGTAGGTAGGTAGGTAGGTAGGTAGGTAGGTAGGTAGGTAGGTAGGTAGGTAGGTAGGTAGGTAGGTAGGTAGGTAGGTAGGTAGGTAGGTAGGTAGGTAGGTAGGTAGGTAGGTAGGTAGGTAGGTAGGTAGGTAGGTAGGTAGGTAGGTAGGTAGGTAGGTAGGTAGGTAGGTAGGTAGGTAGGTAGGTAGGTAGGTAGGTAGGTAGGTAGGTAGGTAGGTAGGTAGGTAGGTAGGTAGGTAGGTAGGTAGGTAGGTAGGTAGGTAGGTAGGTAGGTAGGTAGGTAGGTAGGTAGGTAGGTAGGTAGGTAGGTAGGTAGGTAGGTAGGTAGGTAGGTAGGTAGGTAGGTAGGTAGGTAGGTAGGTAGGTAGGTAGGTAGGTAGGTAGGTAGGTAGGTAGGTAGGTAGGTAGGTAGGTAGGTAGGTAGGTAGGTAGGTAGGTAGGTAGGTAGGTAGGTAGGTAGGTAGGTAGGTAGGTAGGTAGGTAGGTAGGTAGGTAGGTAGGTAGGTAGGTAGGTAGGTAGGTAGGTAGGTAGGTAGGTAGGTAGGTAGGTAGGTAGGTAGGTAGGTAGGTAGGTAGGTAGGTAGGTAGGTAGGTAGGTAGGTAGGTAGGTAGGTAGGTAGGTAGGTAGGTAGGTAGGTAGGTAGGTAGGTAGGTAGGTAGGTAGGTAGGTAGGTAGGTAGGTAGGTAGGTAGGTAGGTAGGTTAATGTTAATGTGATCTCGGATATGCGAGCCATAGAAATTGAGGATGATCGTATTTTTACTGCCCTTCATCTTTGTTACTCGTTGGACATTATCTGGGCACATTGGGAAATTGTCCTCTTCTGAAAATTCATACAGGTCCTCATTATATATACGCCCCTTGCAATAATTAAATGTTCGATGTGGTTTGATGGCATTTAAACATGCCATCAGAAGGACAGGGGAGATTAAGGATCATCATGGCCTGTGTAAGATCTTTAGCTCTGATTAAAACAACCTTACATTATTTTTTTATGTGGCCCATCGGTAGTAATTCAATTTCTTTCTCCAGATACCTAGAAGCATGGATAAGGTTACCACGCCCCTCCCTATAGTAAGTCACAAACCAAAAGGGTATAGGAACTCGACGCTCCTTAGGGACATGCTCTACAAAGTCATCAGAGATGTTAGGGCAGTAGTCATCGTCACTGTCAACTATATTGGTGGACCGCATCATCTGAACTTTGCAGTGAGTATCCCACACAATCAGATAATCTTTTGCTTTAAAAGCTGCTTTGGCAGCAGCATTTGTATTGAAAGTAATATAGCACCGATTAGATCTGCAGTCACTGTCATATATGATTCGGTTACGAAGAACCACTCCAAAACACTTAAAAATGGAGTGGATAGTGCCATAGGAAAGGGATGCAAGTACATTTGTCAACATTAACGTGTCCAAGCCGTTAAGAGGGTTCGTCGACACAACACCCGACCTGCTGGATCTTTTCTTATTTGCAGCCTTCTGCATACCACCACAACCAGAGAGTGACGTCTCAAGAGCCTGGTCGACCACCACTCAAGGAAGAGTTTCGGGCTTTTCGTTATCCAAATATCATTTATTTTGTTTGATTGGCCCCAGGAGCCAAGAGCTACTACCTACAGGGCAGATGAGGGGAGCGAGTGCTGGTTGCTGTTGCCGGGGTACCTTTTCCCCCACGGGGCCATTCGTTTTAAAAAGCAGCCCCAATGGCTCGAAAGTTTGCCCACCTGTTTTAGACCCTGTTCATCATGCTGGCGACCGGTGCCTTCAGGTCGTCCCCATTCCCCAGTCTCCTGGTGGATGGTGATGAGCTACCTCTTGATCTCCGTCGCCAGTCCTTGATGGTTCGTTGTTGGCATCGATTACATCGACTTCCTGACTCCCTTCCCAGCTTGGCGGTGTCATCTGATATCATGTCTCAGTACTACCTTTCACATCCTCGCACACCATGGCCTTTGGCATCCGGGTTAGGAAGGCTATGGAGGAGATGGGCATTGATGACTTCCCGATTTGTCCTGTGAGGGTCCCCTGGGTGGCTCCATGGCTTCTTCCAGAAGTTTTCCCCTGCACCTGCTTTTCAGATAAGAAGGAATCTCTTCCTCCTCCAGTGGCTCGTTCCCTCTTTTTAGAACATGCCTTCACTCACAGGGAGTCCCTCCCTGTGTACACTGATGGGTCAAAGTCTGATGCTGGAGTCGGATTTGGAGTTGTATTTCCTGACTTTTTTCGTGGCGGCAGGCTCCCTTCTGTCATGTCAAATTTTACTGCTAAGCTCTTGGCCATTTTATATGCCCTTCAAGTGATTTTTACTCTCCCTCAGCCTTCTTTTAATATTTTTAGTGATACCTGTAGTGGCTTGTCCTCCTGGGTCATCGTGGCCGCAGAGTTACATTTTGTTGTGTCCCGGCTCATGTGGGTGTCAATAGGAATGAGCGGGCTGACGCCCTGGCTAAGGCTGCAGTCACAATTTGTGAATTTTATTAAATTTATGACTTTTTAGATAGTTCAACGTTGTTGTTTTATATATATATATATATATATATATATATATATATATATATATATATATATATATATATATATATATATATATATATATATATATATATATATATATATATATATATATATATATATATATATATATATATATTCTTTTTATCTTTCATATATCTTCCTTGAATTAGTCAGGTTCTTTTAGTATAAATGTGCCTTTTAGTTTATATGTTCTTTTAATCATGCTGCCTATCCCTTTCGGGGTGGAGAGGTCTGTTTAGTTTGCGTAAATGTTTTGTTATTGATGTAGATGACTATTTTATGTTGGGCGGTATATGACCATACCTGTTGTGCCGCCAGATACCTCATGGCATTAATAAATCAATCAATCAATGCCTCGTCCGACTCCTCGCAGGATTCCGATGGTGTGGACTATTTGCCTCCTGCTGCCAAGATGACGAAGGGGGCTTCAGCCGTTCTCTGCCTCACCCTGGTGTTTCTTCCTTGTATACCCACTCCTTGCCCTCGTCTAACTTTCCTTCTTTTGCCGCGAGAGATACCTATGTCGAGCTCTCCTTCTCTGGGAACCCATCTACGGACACAAAGCTTCGTTGTTTGACTGATGTCAACAGGGCTTCCCAGTCGGATCATGAACTGACTGAAGTCAAGATGGCTGCCATCACCTTCCAGTTTATCTATATCTCTAGGAAGCGTCAGGACATCATTGATAGAGTCAAGGCTGGTGAATTTTTGTCTCTGCCTCTCATTCTTCAAGACTCACCCAAGAGGCCTCGTAAGTTCCCCAGCTACATCCTCACTCGTTTTCATATTGATATTGACCCGAAACTTGCCGAGGGATACCCTGGTGAGTACTCTGCCCACTGTTTTCTCCAAGATGGTTCCCCCATTAGCCGTATTGTTGTTGTCTGGAGTCTTCCCGATCCACCTCCAATTGAGATTTCCTTTAATTTCCTCCTCTGTCTTCCACCGTGTGAGGTGCGGAAATTTCATAATGACCAGCCTTGGTGCTACAGGTGCTGGAGCGTTGGGCATATCTCCCGGTACTGTTCTACCTCGCCGAAGTGTACCTGATGTGCCGCCGACCATGATTCCAGGACATGTCCTGTCAGGGGTGAACCATCATGTTCTGCTGCCTCCATCTCTGACCCTTCACCTCTTGAGGATACGTCTCGATGGAAGTGTCCAGATGCCTTCAGCCAGGGATTAACGTGTGGCATAGATGTACTCGACGTCAGGTCCTTGGTCTTGCCTCTATTTTGAATAGCGTGACATCCATGCTTCGACTCTTTATAAATGTCCATGCCGCTGGATGTGGATATATAAAATATTAAATGTAATAAACGTGCTATATATTTTTTGTTTTTCCAAAAGTAATATTACTGTAATAATATGTAATATATGTATAAATACTACCAAATGTTAGAAAAGCATGCAGTGAATCAATACAAGAAGTTTATACTCATAGTTGATGTTGCATAAATAAACGTTTCAGCATCATTATGATAATATAGTTTACTGTACGTGTCAAAGATGTATTAATTGACAGTGTCAATGTCAGTAATACTTAAATTGAGGATTTTCATAACACCCGACAGGAACTATATAATTTATGCTACATGGCAACCATACAGGGCTACCAACTTCACGCCTTGTCCTCTACCATTAACTAGGAACTTTCGTCCGATTTGTCTTTTTGCTATTGCCGATTTTCTTTCAGATACTTTTTTGACCGATGGTACCTCCTCCACGTTGGGCCAGAAATAGAACAAGTGACATTATTCCAAGAGTTGTTTACGGTAGAAAGAAAGGAACAAAATGGAATGTATGCCTTTATGCTTGAGAGCAGCTCAATCGAAAAAGCAAAAATAAAACTGTGGAAACTCTTAAAAGCACTACCTTTTAGTGGCGTTGTATTGCCAGGAAAATATGTGAAAAGAAGATTGTAACTGGAGGAGCCCAACGGAAAAATAATTTCAACAAAATGAATAGGAGGGTGAGAAGTTCTTATTGATATATGTCAAGAACAATGCGCTAATCCCAATGGCGGTCTGGAATAAGGGTAGGGTACCAAATTAGCTGATCTAGGCCGTTGAGGATATACAAAAGATGAAGGATTGTTTACGAGGTGGATCAGTGACGGAGGTGAACATTGAAATATCTTAAAATATATGTTTTTGATAATGGAGAGTGGGAGAGAGTGTGTTTTAAAGTAAAATTATCAACTTATTTTGAATAGTCATTTGTGTTAAGATAAATAGTGAGATATATCTAGTTTGAGAGAAAAACTAATGCCAAAATCAAAGTGACGATCAAGTTAAAGATGGTGTGGTTTAGCGGAGAAGAGGTGGTGTACCACAGATGTGAAGTTAGTAAAAAGGACATGAATGTTGCAGAAATGTTTGAAGAGTGAGTCAGGCAATGGCCCAGGCTATATCGAAGGGCCGATGCAGGAGTGTTTTTGTTGCAGGAATTATATTGAGCCATTCCCTGGGGCCTCAGAGGCATGAATTTGTTTGTATTAATTGATATATATATATATATATATATATATATATATATATATATATATATATATATATATATATATATATATATATATATATATATATATATATATATATATATATATATATATATATATACGCAGAGTAGAAAACACCGAGAATAAAATAAATAATGCAGAATGTGCCATAGCCTTCAACATCGTCTGTTTGAATGAAAACCTACTCCCTGGCTACACCAAAATATATATTTATATATATATATATATATATATATATATATATATATATATATATATATATATATATATATATATATATATATATATATATATATATATATATATATATATATATATATATATATATATTTTTTTTTTTTTTTTTTTTTTTTTTATTATTATTTTTTTTTTGAGGTAGGTGGTGTGTTGTGTGTTCGTAGGGTGTATATAGGTGGTGGGTAATGTGTTTGAGAGTATAATGGACTATTCTCCGTGTAAATGAGGCACAAACAATATTTGAAGAGATGGATAGCTAGATGAAAAGGGAGGTCCAACTCTCCCTGTCACCGGTCCACTCACTACCCACCCTAGGAGTATTGCCATGTTCGACAGGTTTCTTCAACCACCTGCAAAAGTTTACACGTATGCTTCCTCTGTGTGCAGCAGCCAGATATAACCACTGCAAAACATTAGGCTGCAATTCATAATTTTAACGCTAACTGTTAGCCTCCAGACCTTGCCAGCACTCATCAGTAATGTCTTCAGTAATGTAATTAAATGTTGTCGTTTCCTCCAAACAATACCAAGGAACCGATTACCTCAGATATTATTGTATGTTTTAGCACGATTAAAGGGCATCAGAAGCTTCCTGTTCAAGTAACCTTTGCTTTTTGAAGCTGTATTACTGTAAACTGAATAACTGTAATCACAATTAATGTTCATAATAATTTTTATCTTGATTACTTTTTCGTAACTGTCCTGAAATTTAATAGGTATGTTCATTTACGGAATAATTTCTTTTAATAGGCATGAGTGACTTACATATCCAGAATATGTCCGAAGAAAAGATAACCGATCATGACTCCCACACGCATGGCAGAGCTGGTGGTGGAGTACAAGGGCCGTCTGTCACAGGTCAGGTCCCACTGAAACCGCAACAGGAATGATAAATTTCTGGCAAATGGAGAAATTAAATAGTATATTTCAGTAATGACAGATATTCCGACAATCATAAACTGAAGATCAGTATTGAAAATTTGACCTTTGGAATTAAACATCAGGACGTAAGCATTCGGAAACAAATCAACATTGTAATCTCATTAGGCAGTACACTCTCAATCCCTAATCTCTGATCCATCTCAGTAGCAGGGAGTATGGACCTGGGGAGTTTAATAGATGACGCGTTAAGAGTGGCAACTTACCGCACTGAGCAGGAGAGGTTCGTACACCCTTGATTCAATGGGAGGGTATTATTACCGTTGTTGTCTTTAAATTATACTTTATTCTAATTAGATTGCATTTTGTCAACATCCACGGAATTATAGGTTCCATAGCTAAACTGTTGCAGTAAATATTACAATTTTTTCCATAACATTTATGTAAAATTGTAAATGATTGAAGCAGCCTCTCCCACTAATGCTAGTAACATCAAGGCTTGCATATCACCAAGTGAGAGCAATACCTTATATACAGTATATTGAGTGAGAGAAGTAAAAGAAACACATTGGAGAGAGTATTCTGATGTACTGAGTCACAATTTACTGAATATAAAAATCTATTATGACCACATTCCGTTAATTCCGGTATTACTATTCATGGATTCAAACGAATTCATGATAACGAACGAAACACAGAAGGAAACAGAGTTGATCTTAAACCTCGAAGATGCTACCTGACTATTGTGTTCACCGATCTCTTGTGAAGGAAAGTTTAATACTCATCTTAGCTATCTTGCCAAATTTGAAGGTGGTTAGTAGTATTGAGTAATTTTTCGTATGACATTATACACAAATAATAAAATTCTGTATTGGTATGTTGTGGTAGGAAAAATCAATTATGAAGGCCAGAGGACAATTGTACATTTCGATCAGAAAGTTTGTGGTTTGTGGTGTGGTTAGATATACATATACAGTATGTATATTTAATTGATAAGTGTCAATTATTTTGCGTTAATGTATTATTTATTTATTTTTTGTGTGTTCAATATAAGTTTCGGGATATATTTTCTATAATGATATAAATAAGAAATGCTTCAATTGTCTCAGTTACTGAGTAATCTTAATTGTTCACCATAAGCTTTCACGCTGAAATATACTTTGTGTATGAAATAAATACTAACTATTTTATTAAACTTTAATGCTATTTCATAATTATTATTTCCCTCGCATCCCTGCAATCTTCTTTTACCCCCCACACACCCTCCACTAACTAAGGCTAACAGTGAACCAACGGTGCTACATTTCACCTGATGCTTTAAACTTTAAGGGGGTGCGGGAGTAGGGGACAGGCTTGGGGGGGACTGGGGGGTGCGGGAATAGGGGGACTGGCTTGTGCTGGGTAGAAAGTCTGTCCCCTATTCCCGCACCCCTTAACCCCCCCCCAAGCCTGTCCCTCTACTCCCGCACCCCTCAAAACCCCCCCGACCCCCCCCCCCAAGCCTGTCCCCCTATTCCCGCACCCCCTTAAACTCCATCCTTACGACATTACTAGCGACCAATCTAGTTTGATAAAATATGAAAATAGCAAAATTTGCACAGGAAAGTAACCTAAACAACATTCTACTGACGTGCGAGAGATTCCGAGTTCAATTCCTGGGTCAGTGGAATTGTTGGACAATTTTCCCAGCCCCCTATGTCCCTGTTTACCTAGCAGTAAATAGGTACACCCAGAAGTAAAAATGTCTAGGCAGGGATGGGCCCTTACTACCCCTACCCCAGGCAGTAGTGACTGGGTGGGGGGTTTCTCTCCATTCCTCCCCGCTATCCATCCCACTGGAGAGACTATACGAGGGTGGAGGGAGTAAACTAGCGCCTCCAGTCCACCTTTCGCCCCCCTACCCCACACAAGAGGCGAACTCCGATTCAAAACACTGTAGCTTCACGAGTTCTGAAATGAATACCTTCTCAGTGAGGTTAAAAGTCTGTAGTTAATTATAAATATATAAATGCATAAAGAAGGTATTATTTTCATGTAAATCTCAACTATTTTCAGTGTATCTGTAGCACACACACACACACACTTTTGATAATATCTAATTAATGGCTGCTAATGCCTCAGGATTAATTTAAGAGTAAATATAAATATCATGAGCTTTTGTAGTTATATTTATAATCCTTGAACCTACCCACAAAATTCGTATTCAGTGTTACGGCCGTAGTTTTAAGCGCTATCTTCAGATGACGAATGTCTTCGAGCCCTTGTCCCACCACTCCATCACCTCCCTCGTGCTACTGGCGGCATATGACCCTGAATGTTGCGTCACCGGTAGTATTGAGGTCCAGCCGCATCCCTGAACAATTAATAATTCCTGTCTCTCTCTCTCTCTCTACTATAACTGCAATCAATAAGAAGCAATATTGCTTAAGGCTATTAATGATACTAATGTATTTGTTTTATATTTTCTCAGTGAAGAATGATTTCAATTTATTTGGTTCGAAAATATTAACATGACACTAATAGCCTATACGGGAAATATGTTTCTTTAAATAATACTACCCGTTTTGGGATGCACTTCCGCGCATCAAAAAAAACGCTATAATGCTATTGTTTTTGGATGTGCTTGTGCGCATCCAAAAATATGATAATGCCTTATGAATTTGGATGGGCTTGCGCTCATCCAAAAAATTTTAAAATGCTTTCTTCACTACCCGTAAAAAACACTCACTCTTAAAACACTCACACTTAAATGCCACGTTTTTTACTGCGATGGCGCGCATCCAAAAACACCTTTTTCGTCCTCGCGGCGCCGGACGACCTCGCAGGTCAACGGGACAAAGCCTAAAACATTCGCGCCGAAAAGCTGTATACGCGTGCCAAGTTTGGTCGCGATCGGACCAGCGGTTCGGCCAAACACTTGCGACATAGCCAGCCAGCCAGCCAGCCAGATACGACCTCTTCCTTTATTAGTATAGATTATATTATAGCCATGTTCACATTTTAAAGCATAGCCTTTACTGACTTCCGGTAAACTATTTATAATTATAACAAGGACTACCTTCAGGCCCAGTTGGTCTTTATGGCACTCAAGGCAGACACTTTTAATGTTTGTTAATAGTATGGGACGAGAAGTGCATTAGGCATGGGACTGTTAATGAATTTATTAATATTGGTTCAAGCAGTACCCATATAAAATTTATTGCATTGAAGACAATTAGATATACTGATAAATACACAATGCATATATAATTCATGTTTCATTTATGTAATTACAAAAAAATATCTTTTGGTTGTATCTTTAATTACATACATGTTTTTATCGCTATGTAAACACACAAGCAAATCAACCTAATATTATTCTAGCAAAACTTATATAACAAGAATTTTTCGCTCAATAAATGGTTTTATTTACACAAATATTATACACCTAACTAAGCATATTCCTCATACATTATGAAAAAAAAAAAAAAATCTTAATATCTTGTCCACCCTCCTCCACCTTCTATTACCTCTTCCAATCGATTCTGCATCGAATCAAAAAGCTTGCTGCATATGTCAGGAGTCACTCTAATCCCCTCCCATACTTCCCTTGTTTTTCTCTCTACAGCAGCTCTGGTCTTCTCCTCTACCCCCAACTCATTTACCATTATTCCCCACAGGTTTTCGATGGGGTTGCAGTCACAACCCCAATGGCCAATCAATTACTACAAATTCGGGGTGGCGTGCAAACCAATCTCTTACAATTCTGCTAGTATGTATTGGTGATCTGTCGTGTACGAAATATATTGGGTCAGGAATGGTCTTGCCGTGCCATAACGAAATCACCTTCTTTGAAGCTCCGAATCATGTTCCGAAGATTTAAAATGCTCGCATGAAACGATGTTAGTTTATGCGGTATATAGTTATATGAAATATGAATATACATTTTTTCTAAGATTAGGGAAATCATTGTTGTGTGGCTATTATCTGAGTCAAGGATACATTAAATTTACCCACAATATCCTTGTAAGATAGAGCGTAATAGTTGAAACCGTAACACGTAATAACAGTTTTGTGGGTAGGTGCAAGGAGTAGAAATATTACTAGAAAAACTCAGCATATTTATACTAACACTTAAATCCAACCTGAGGCATTACTGTAGTAGCAGCCTTTAATTAAATACAATCAAAGGTGTGTGTGTGTGTGTGTGTGTGTGTGCTACAGATACACTGAAAATAGTTGAGATTTACATGAAAATAATACCTTCTTTATGCATTTATATATTTATAATTAACTACAGACTTTTAACCTCACTGAGAAGGTATTCATTTCAGAACTCGTGAAGCTACAGTGTTTTGAATCGGAGTTCGCCTCTTGTGTGGGGTAGGGGGGCGAAAGGTGGACTGGAGGCGCTAGTTTACTCCCTCCACCCTCGTATAGTCTCTCCAGTGGGATGGATAGCGGGGAGGAATGGAGAGAAACCCCCCACCCAGTCACTACTGCCTGGGGTAGGGGTAGTAAGGGCCCATCCCTGCCTAGACATTTTTACTTTTGGGTGTACCTGGCTGTAAGAGCAAGGATAGCATGCTACCTTGTAGGCTGGGGGAAGATATATTGATGTAAACTACCCAGCACACTTCTCAACTACCCAGCACACACTGGTGGGGGAAGAGGTGTTAATGTAAACTACCCAGCACACATCTCAACTACCCAGCAACACACTGGTGAGGGCTGGTTCTATCCAGAAATGAGGAATCAGGCATCATCTACCACACCCTGGCCTGTTCTGTCTGTCTCTCTTACTATCTCTCATTCCTTCTGGGTAGCCGACGAGATCGCCTGATTGGGTGGCACAACAAGGAAGACTACAGACGGTTGGCTTGTTGGCCCAGGGATACATGTTCATGAGCCAGCAGTCCCCTCGTCTGCTGCCTTCGAAGAAACAGATCTCACTATCACCCTGACTCCCATTTGGGGGTCTAAGTATCTGCGCCACTTCGGTCAACCAGACTCGTGACTGCTCGGCCAGACAGTCTGGGGAACTACAACAACAACAACAATAACAACATTCTACTGACAATTACAAAACTTGCGAAATGGAAAAATATCCATAAAAACTGTTACCAAAACTTCGACCAATGAACCACTATGGGGTGAATTGGGTATCACTGCCTGGAGCTAGTCTTTTCCTTAATATTTTTTTTATGGGTTGAATCGGGCAAATTATCATAGAATCAAAGGTTGCCATTAATACAAGGAAATATTATATATTAAAGATGTATATAGTATGAACATTTGCATCAAGAATTTTGTAAGTCAGTTCTTTAAAATAACATAGGTTAGCGGGAAAACTCTTTTGCATATGATATTAATATATTCAGTGCTTCGATCATTTACAATTTTACATAGTTGTTATGGAAAATAATATAATTATAATAATTCTTGTTATAGTTAAGAAGGATATATTAAATGCATGCAATTTATAATGAAATATCATCTAAAGACAGCTAGTCAATGGTAACATTACAAACACATTTACTCCCCCCAGAGGGAACAGCCTTGTCGTGGTGGGGGAGCTTCCGTGTCCTTGAGACCTGGCGGGCTAGACTAGAGGGGGCTCCGTCCCATGCTCTGCCCCGATTTCGGGAAGAGAGGGCTTCCCATGCTAGAAAGGTCGCCAGTGAGAGACTAGACTAATTGGTTCCCATGCAATAAGCTGCCACTACGAGCCAACAGTGCTGACCGCCAGAGGGCCGTCCTCTGTTGGATGGTTGGGTTCAAAGCTGGGAGGCATTATTACGAACTGTATATTGACTCGACACCATACCCCCCACCATCCAAGAGATACCCAGTATAGCAAATCTATGAAATCAATATATTCTTGTCTTATACTTTACAACAGTGTGGGAATTTTTTTTATTGCCAAGTGAACCAACCTGACCTAATCTAATCCTAGCATAATCTAGCCTAATCCTAGCATGTTCTAGCCTAACCCTAGCATAATCCAACCTAACCCTAGCATAATCCAGCCTAACCATTGCATAATCTAGCCTAACCCTAGCATAGTCCAACCTAACCCTAGCATAGTCCAGCCTAACCCTAGCATAATCTAGCCTAAACCTAGCATAATCTAGTCTAACCCTAGCATAATCTACTAAAACAAAAACAAAAATAATCAAAATAATTTTGCCACGTCAAGGACTTGAACTGGCAGCATCATTCTCCTCCCCGAATTCCAACCACTCATCCTCCCGACTGAGCCACAGAGCCCACTGGTAGTCTGGTGTGCGGCTAACTTTATTATGCTAAGTGAGGTGGTTGGTGGGTTCTGGTAACTCTAGTTGGTAGTTTCTGGCAATTCTAGCAGAGCGTATCTCTAGATTGGCTGGCGGGGGATATGGTGCCCGAGTCAATATATTCAGGTTGAGTTTACCCAAAGGATACGATGCTGTGGTAACGTAGTAGAGTTGATTTATGGTGGCTGTAAGTCTTTTTTCTCTTCAGAGTTAAGGCTTGAGTTAGTACCAAAGTATAAACATCAATGTTGAACACAGTTTATTGAAGGGACCAAGCTATATTGTACAGCAAGTAGACCTAAGGAGTCTTAACTAGACTGGGGCCAGTTAGAGAGTGAGAGTGTCTAGTATATGAGACTTCCTGTCAGTTCGTAATAATGCGGCTGGGAGATGTTGGGGTGTGGGGGTCTCAGTACTGACGTGGACAAACTTTCGAGCCATTAGGGCTGCTTTTTAAAAAGAGTGACTCCATGGGTGACGAGGTCCAAGCCTCCTCCCCGAGCACCTGGGAGAAACTGTAAGAACCGTCCCCCGGACCCCACCCGGTAGCATAAAACACTCTAATTGACAAACATGCATAGGGGGAAATTAGAACCAATCAGCAACAGACTTGACGCCTCACTCGGTACGCTACTCCAGATGCACGATGATAAGCAGTTAAAGAGTGTTTTTATGCCACCCGGTACACAGGACACTCTACAAAAAGATGCTGCGCTGTCAAAGGGATTAGACAATCATCACAGTATTGAGGGGAAGCCCTCTCCATTAAAAATCTATGAGTCAAATGGGAGTGGCCAATGCGGACCAGCAGGAACAAACGGCAGCATCCATGTAGGGTCGAAGGTCCACAGCAGGTACGGGATGACGCCTGGTATGGGGCCGAGCACTGGAGGCCGCTGCCCTAGCCAGGGCGTCAGCCCTCTCATTCCCATCGACACCCACATGAGGTGGGACCAACCAAATGTGACTCTGCAGCCACGACATCCCAGGAGGACAAGCCACTCAAGGATGGCCAACACCAGGGGATGCGATGAATTAAAATTGCCCAAGGCCTGAAAGGCACTACAGGAATCGCTAAAAATAATAAAATTAGGCTGCGGGAGAGTAAAAATCACTTGGAGGGTATATAAAATGGCAGAGAGCTCGGCAGTAAAAGTCGACATGACAGAACGGAGCCTGCCGCCTCGACAAAGGGCAGGAATAACTGTTCCAAAACTAACTCCAGCATCAGACTTTGACCAATCAGTGTACGTACAGTCGGCAAAAAAAGCATCAACACCACCCTTACATTGAAATCTAAAAAAAATTGCACGGTAAGGTTGATACTCCTGATGTGTGCCTCCCAGACTGCCGCCCACCCGGGTAGGGTTGCCAGATTTGAAATCTGCCTCATTACCAAACTCCTCAATTTTTATTGTGTAGATGAAGGTTTTGTAGTACTGTAATTAATATAAAAGAAAGCAGACAATCCACCATTCAAGTCCCATACCAAATCATAAAATTACTTATTACCAAACAGATTTTTCATTACCAAATTGGCCCTGATTTGGTAATGAAAAATACCAAATGGCTACTCGGGGTGGGTGCCGCCTCCTACTGCACGTACACCTAGTGTTGCCACCTCACTAGACAATACAGCAGTGCCTCCATTTTAGGGTAAAATACTATAAATTAGGGTAATCAGCCCCTCTTTTGAGTAGTATTTAGGGTAATGCCTAATTAGGGGTAATTATTGGGCAGAAAATACTTTATAAACGTTTCAAAATCCATCGAAAATTAAGAATAGTACACAAAGCTATTGTAGATATGAACAAAAAAGTCAGAAATTGATAATTATTCAGGTTATATGTTTACATTGCTTTGTAAATTTGCCAAACCCATCAAGTTATCCATAATGCAGTGTATCGGGGCATATCCCAACTACCGTGATGCAGGCCACTGGTTGTGCCAATATATATAATCTATTTTAGTGTGTCCTAAATGACTATGTGTAATAATGCATTGCATTATTCTACGATGTTGCCAACTTGTTAGGGTAAAACTGGCTCGATTCTAGGGTAATAGTTTCGGAGCTCATGGAAGGCCTGCAATACAGTATAGTGATTAGTAGGATTAGTAGCTGTCTTACTGTCACTGTGTCAAGGTATGAGGTCTTGCTCTCTTTGCTGATTGAGTCTGACTCCCTCCCACTCTATGCCACACTATATATCCACCATACAAACACTTGATGCAGTGTTAAAATGTTTGGAGCATTAAGAAAAATGAAATGTAATGCGATAATTAATTCTCTACTGAATCATTGGATTAATTTGGTGAATCCGATATGATGCTTATTTCATAATAACATATGAATGAATAACATCATAAGGGAGCGATTACAAAAATCTCTCCTGTCTGCTTTACCTTTCATGATAATTTTAATATTCTCTAATTAGGGAAAGAATATGTGATCAAGAGCAATTACTGTTTGCAAATTCATTATTATAAAATACTGAAAGTGTCTGAGTACTTCAGAACAAGAGAAAACTTTGAAAACTCGTAGTGGAGACAAGTGTGAGGGAATAGTCTTTGTCCCAGTTACTTTCTAATTAATGCAGTTTAAATTGTAGTGGTTGTTCAGCACTTCACTGGTTCACACTTCCCCCCCCAACGGGAACCGCCTTGACATGGTGGGGGGGCTTGTGTGTCTCTGAGACCTGGCGAGCTAGACTAGAGGGGGCTCCGGCCCCTGCTCTGCCCCGATTTCGGGGAGAGAGGGCTTCTCATGCTAGTAAGGTCGCCAGTGAGAGACCAGACTAAATGGTTCCCATGCATTAGGCTGCCAGTACGGGCCAACAGCGCTGCCCTCCGGAGGGACTGCCCTCTAGGGGCCGTCCTATGTTGGATGGTTGGGTGTCTGGGCCGGGAGATGTTGGGGAAGGGGGTCTCAGCACCGTCGTGGGCAAACTTTCGAGCCATTGGGGCTGCTTTTTAAAACGAGTGGCCCCGTGGGGGAAGAGGTACCCCGCCCACGGCGACCAACGCTCGGTCCCCTCATCTGCCCGGTAGGTAGTAGCTCTTGGCTCCTGGGGCCAAAAACACCAAATCAATGATATATGTATACAGAAAAGCCCCAATCTCTTCCTCGAGCGGTGGTCGACCAGGCCCTCGAGACGTCACTCTCTGGTCGTGGTAATATGCAGAAAGCTGCAAATAAGAGTAGACCTAGCAGGTCGGGTGTTGTGTGGAAGAACCCTGTTAGCGATCTGGACACGTTAATGTTAGCGAATGTACTTGCATCTTATTCCTATGGCGCTATCCACTCCATTTTTAAGTGTTTTGGAGTAGTCCTTCGAATCCGAATCACATATGACAGTGATTGTAGGTCTAATCGGTGCTATATTACTTTCAATACAAATGCTGCTGCCAAAGAAGCATTTGAGGCAAAAGATTCTCTGACGGTGGGGGATACTCATTGTAAAACTCAGATGATGCGGTCCATCAATGTAGTTGACAGTGACAATGACTACTGCCCTAATATATTTGATGACTCTGTAGAGCATGTCCCAAAGGAACGTCGGGTTTCTACACCCTTTTGGTTTGTGGCTTACTACAGGGAGGGACGTGGTAACCTTATCCATGCTTCCCGGTATCTGGAGAAAGAAATTGGAATATTACCAATGGGCCACATAAAGAAATATGGTAAGGGCGTTTTAATCAGAGCCAAAGATCTTACACAGGCCATGATGCTCCTCAATCTCCCCTGTCCTTCTGATAGCATGTTTGAATCTATTAAACCATATCGAACATTTAATTATAGCAAGGGGCGTATATATAATGAGGACCTGTATGAATTCTCAGAAGAGGACATTCTAGCTATGTGCCCAGACAGTGTCCAACGTGTAACGAAGATGAAAGGCAGTAAAAATATAATCATCCTCACTTTCTATGGCTCGCATATCCCAGATCGCATTAACATTAACTCCACCTCATTTGAGGTGAAGCCTTTTGTTGAGCGTCCCCTACAGTGTTTCTATTGTTATGAGTTTGGTCATGGGAAGATGAACTGGAACAACCGTTCCCGGTGTGGTAATTGTTCTGCTCTTGACTCACATCTTATTTCTGAGTGTCGGTCAGAGAGTTACTGCTTTTACTGCAGAGATGCTTACCCCTTGCGTTCTCGTCAATGTAAGATGTACAGCCTGCTCCACTGCCGCGAGGGCCACTGCAGTGTTGTCAACGCTCCCTCTCCCAGGCTTGAACCACAAACTTCGGTCCGAGACACACATCTGAAGCACTCACTAGTGAGAGAGAAGGTAATGATGGTTGGCAGGCTTGTATGCTGAGTGAAACGAATGACAATGAAATAATAATCTGTATGTGAGCAATTTTGTTTTTATGTGAATGCAACAATAGGCACCAAATGATTCCTGATGTATTAATTTGCTATGTATCATAGTGCGGAATATTACATTGTAATGCTCAATAAGTCGGGTTTTGATTAACTATTAAGATGCACCTTTGGCTAGTGTATGGATGTTCTGATAATATTGACATATTAAGTAGGAGAGCCCTTTTTCTTGCTCCGGGGTAAAACTCAGCACTCTGACATTTGCGAGCAACAACATCTACCTTACTGACCTCGCTGACACTTGAGGAAGAATTACATAAGAACTGAGAATATTAGATAATCCAAGCGTAGGCACCATGAACTATCCATCATCTGGCCCCTTTAATTATTACCTCAAATAAAACCGGGAAAGTAAATCCTATTTCCTGGCTGTAATATATTCGCATTGCAAGGACGAAAACTGAAGTTTGGTGGTAAAACTAAAATTGCAGGTTTAACAGGTGTAATACAGGAACTGGAAATCACCTTGTAGACGAGGCTGGTGCAATTCTTGTGCAGGGTGCAGATAAACATCCCTTGACTTCCACCTCCATCTTATCTCTACCCTACTCTTCCCATCTCCCTCTCTCTCCCTTCGGCCCTTTCCTTTACCACTTAGTCTCCATATAATTGGTCTTGGGGCTGTATTTAATAAGACAGATATATTTTAGTTTAGGTTGTTCTTGTCATCATTTATGCTTTCCAGTCCCGTCTTCTATTTATTAAATGAATGTCACTTGCTTTCTAAACTGTCACGTTAGACCTCATTCACTCGAACTGACACTTCACCACACACAGACAAAAGCGATCATTTTGCCAGTCCTCCTCTCACTCGCCTGCCTTTGCCTGCATCTGGTCCGTATCTGAGTTGAAAAATGTCTGTGTTTTCACTGCTCACTCGCCCAGGCGTGAACCGCGAACTTCAATACAAGAGAAACGTCTGAAGCATTTACTAGTCTCGTCGCCTCGATGCCCAACCAGCTGCAGGTCTTTGTGAAGGAGGGAGTCTGGGCGCGATTCTGATTACATTGCATTCAATAGTAAACAAATAATTAATATTCATGTAAGTTTAAGGGTAACAACCGTAAAGTTATGTATGTTCTTATCACAGTATTTGCCTCGCAATTCTGCAAGGCAATAACGAGGAATAACGTAAGCCGTAAAACGATAAATACCAGTAATTACCCAGATAGATGTGCTACATGTTATTAATTTTAGTACTGAATTCTCTAAAGGAATGTGCCAACTGCCATGCATTGGGTTCCTGCATGAAGAGGGCTTGGGTATTCAGTTTCCGCCCTTGCAATGTGAATACATAACAACCAATATATAGGATTTATTGACCCCGTTTTATTTGAGGTAATCATTAAAGGGACCAGATGATGGATAGTTCATGGTGCCGTCACCGTGCCGATGCTTGAATTATCTAATATTCTCAGTTCTTATGTAATTGTTCCTCAAGTGTCAGTGAGGTCAGTAAGGTAGATGTTGTTGCCTGCAAATGTCAGAGTGCTGAGTTTTACCCCGGAGCAAGGGAAAGGGCTCTCCTACTTAATATATCAATATTATCAGAACATCCATACACTAGCCACAGGTGCATCTTAATAGTTAATCAAAACTCGACTTATTGAGCTTTACAATGTAATATTCCGCACTATGATATACAGCAAATTAATACATCAGGAATCATTTGGTGCCTATTGTTGCATTCACATAAAAACAAAATTGCTCACATACAGATTATTATTTCATTGTCATTCGTTTCACTCAGCATACAAGCCTGCCAACCATCATTACCTTCTCTCTCACTAGTGAGTGCTTCAGATGTGTGTCTCAGACCGAAGTTTGTGGTTCAAGCCTGGGAGAGGGAGCGTTGACAACACTGCAGTGGCCCTCGCAGCAGTGGAGCTGGCTGTACCTACTTGAGCAGGATATCCTCCACTTGGCTAATACTCAATTCATTAGCATAGGTAGTGCCAGACGGCAACTCAACTTCAGGCGACAGAAGGATGGTGGTGTGAAGACATACACCTCCTCCCTTCGCCCTAAATTGGTTGCAGCACCCTCTCAAGAGGCAGCTGCTTTTTGCTCTAGTGAGAACGTTTCTAAGGTTACTCTACATAATAGTTTCTCTGTCTTGGAAACTTTATCAGACACTCATTCTGGTGACCCTTCAACTGATGACAATTCTCAGACTTTAGCTAAAGGTGTCCATGTAGAGGTTCACGCTGCCACACGTTCCCCCAAAAGGAAACTTAAGTCACCTAAACTGCCACAGAGACACCTTCGTGGTTCCTCTGAAGCACTTGACTCTATAGATGTTCCACCATGTAAGGCAACCATCTCTGTGGACTCATCCATAGTTTCCTCTCAATTTCACCAGAAGCGTTCTCGTGGCTCTGATGAATCTCTTGATTCAACAGAAGTTCCGCCTCGCAAGCTTCCTTCGGGATCATCAGAGGGGCGTGAAGTGCATGTGGATGCCACGGATGTTGTGTCTTCAAAAGATTCACTTTCTCTTCCGCTTGAGCAGCGGAGTGATTCTATCACCTGTATTATGGATGTTGATGTATCTGCCTGTGTTAGTGATACCACTGCTGTACAGGACAAAACCAATGTAATTGTTTCAAAGAATATCCCAGCTCATATACCTTCATCTTCTTCTAACATATCAGATGCTTCAGGGACTCGTCTACGGGTCCCAATTACTGCCCCAAGTACTACTCCTCGGGTTCGCTCTTCTTCTAGTGGCCCAGGATTAGACAAATCTTATTGTTTGAGTAAACCCTCAGGTCGAGGTGGTAGTGGGAAGTCCCTCCGTGAGGCTTCCCAAAAATCAGTACTAAAGTAACACCGTTCAAGGTCCTTCAGTGGAATTGCCGTGGCTTGCGTGCTTCTTGGGAGGAACTGCACGTTCTTCTCTCAAGCTTCTCTCCTGCATGTGTTTCTCTCCAAGAGACAATGCTTGGGGACTACATTCCTGCAAGTCCTCCAGCATACTCAGCATTTTATTCCAATTCATTTGAAGGGCAGGGTCATCATTGTGGCTCTGCCATCCTAGTTCGCCGAGATATTCCATGCACGAGCCTGGAGCTTGACACTCCGCTCCAGGCTGTTGCAGTTCAGGTTTTTATGGACCGCCCGTACACTGTGTGCAGTCTATACCTTCCTCCCAGTGTTACAGTTGAGAGGGGTGATCTCAACCATCTTGTACGGGACCTTCCATCTCTCTTTATTTTATTGGGTGATTTTAATGGTCGTTATCCTTTGTGGGGTGACAGTTCGGTCAACCCAACGGGTGTTTTATTGGCTTCTTTTATTGAGGATGAGGGATTAGGGGTTTCAAATACGTTAGATGTGACACATTTTAATAGCCCTACTGGGACTTTTACCGGCATTGACATTTCCCTTTGCTCACCCAGTGCTCTGTTGGATTTTACTTGGAGAGTGTTGCCTGACTTATATGGCAGTGACCATTTCCCTATACTTTTAGAAGGTAACAGGTACGAACCACAGTCTCGTCTTCCTAGGTGGAAATTAGAGAAGGCTGACTGGCAGTTTTTTAGAGAGCTATCTTCTTCGGTCTCTTCTGTAGCCGATTTCGGTAGCTCTGACGAGGCTGTAATATATTTTACTGATATGCTCCACTCTGCTGCTCTCAACTTTATCCCTAGAACTTCTGGCTACTTTCCCAAACGTCCTGTCCATTGGTGGTCACCAGTCTGCACCACTGCTGTGAGGGAGAAGCGCGCTGCTTTCTCTCGCCTTCGTCGAAAATCCTGGTGACCCTACTCTTTTAGAGGACTTCCGACGGGCAAGGGCTCGGGCTAGACGAGTTTTAAAAGAGGCCCGACATGCATCTTGGAAGGCCTATGTGTCTTCAATTAATACTAAAACTCCACTCACCCAAGTGTTCAGAAGAGTCCGTAAGATGGCGGGGAAGTTTTCTTCTAGTTCTCCACCTGTACTTAAGGTCAATGGAATTAAGATCATGGATGGTTTGACAGTGGCCAATACCATGGCGGAGGCTTTTGCAAAAGTCTCCAGCCGTGACTCTCGACCTCTGGCTGTCAGGCATGAGTTAAGAGCCAAGGAGCGTACTGTCCTGGATTTCTCAGGGAACGAGAATGAAAGTTATAACCATATATACACCCTGAGAGACCTGCATTCTGCTCTCTCTCTCTGCGGCGACACTTCTCCTGGGCCAGACAACATCCCATATGCAATGTTACAACACTTGGGTGAGGAGGCGATCTCATTTCTTTTAGCTTTATATAACAGAATCTGGCTGGAGGGTGTCTTCCCTTCTGGGTGGAGGGTTGCTACCATCCTTCCTTTCCTCAAGCTGGGCAAGGACTCTGGTGTTGCCCTCAATTATCGACCAATTGCCTTGACCTCCTGTCTCTGTAAACTATTTGAAAAGATGGTGAATGTCAGACTGGTATACTACTTGGAACGGGGTGAGTTTCTGTCTCCGTCCCAGTCTGGCTTTCATAAACACCGTTCCACTACAGATGCTCTGGTCAGGTTAGAAGCTGCTGCATGTGAGGCCTTTGCACGACATCAACACCTTGTCTGTGTATTCTTTGATTTAGAGAAAGCCTATGACACTACATGGCATCCTGCAGTAACTCCATTTATATGGCCTGCGGGGTCGCCTTCCACGCTTTCTTAAGGAGTTTCTCAGTGGTCGCAGTTTTTCTGTGAGGGTTGGTACAACCCACTCAGCATCTGTTTCACAGGAGGAGGGCATCCCCCAGGGAAGCGTCCTCAGTGTCACATTGTTTGCAGGAGCAATTAATGCCATTGCCTCATCCCTTCCAGACGGTATAGCTAACTCGAGGTATGTTGACTACCTAGCAGTCTGGTTTGCTACTTCCCATATGCCCTTGACAGGGTGTCACGTTGGACTGGTTCTCATGGGTTTTGATTTTCTCCTTCCAAGACAGTTGCTATGCACTTCTGCCGCATCCGAGGCGTCCACCCGGATCCGGACTTATTTATGTATGGTCATCGGATACGCTGTGTCGAGGAGACTCGCTTTTTGGGTCTTCTTTTTGACAAACGTTTGACTTGGGTTCCCCACTTACATACACTTAAGGTCTCTTGCCTCAAGGCTCTTAACCTGTTGAGGGTCCTGAGCCATACATCCTGGGGAGCTGATCGGGCCACCCTCCTCCGCCTATACCATTTTCTTATTAGGTCAAAACTCGACTATGGGTGTGAGGTGTACTCTTCTGCCACCGATGCCCGTCTCAGAGTTTTAGATCCTGTTCATCATGCTGGAGTACGTCTGGCTACCGGAGCCTTCAGGTCGTCCCCAATCCCCAGTCTCCTGGTGGACGCTAATGAGCCACCTCTTGATCTCCGTCGCCAGTCCTTGATGGTTCGTTGTTGGCATCGATTACATCGACTTCCTGACTCCCTACCTTGCTTGGCGGTGTAATCTGATATCATGTCTCAGTACTACCTTTTACATTCTCGTGCACCATGGCCCTTTGGCTTCCGGGTCAGGAAGGTTATGGAGGAGATGGGCATAGATGACTTCCAGATTTGTCCTGTGAGGGTCCCCAGGGTGGCTCCATGGCTTCTTCCAGAAGTTTTCCCCTGCACCTGCTTTACAGACAAGAAGGAATCTCTTCCTCCTCCAGTGGCTCGTTCCCTCTTTTTAGAACATACCTTCACTCACAGGGAGTCCCTCCCTGTGTACACTGATGGGTCAAAGTCTGATGCTGGAGTTAGCTTTGGAGTAGTCTTTCCTGACTTTTGCCGTGGCGGCAGGTTCCCTTCTGTCATGTCCATTTTTACTGCTGAACTCTCGGCCATATTATATGCCCTCCAAGTGATTTTTACTCTCCCTCAGCCTTCATTTACTATTTTTAGCGATTCCTGTAGTGCCTTGCAGGCCTTGTGCAATTTTAACTATTCCCATCCCCTGGTGTTGGCCATTCTTGAGTGGCTTGTCCTCCTGGGTCGTCGTGGCTGCAAAGTCACTTTTTGTTGGGTCCCGGCCCATGTGGGTGTTGATGGGAATGAGCGGGCTGACGCCCTGGCTAAGGCTGTGGTCTCCAATTCCCGGCCTCCTGCCAGGCGTCATCCTGTTCCTGCAGTGGACCTTCGACCCAACATAGATGCTACCGTTCGTTCCTGCTGGCAGGACAGATGGGACGCCGTCGGGGCTAACAAGCTCTGCGACATCCGCCAGCGCCTTGGTTTGTGGAGCTACAGTGGCCTGTCCCATCGGTGGGAGGCGGCTCTTGTCCGTCTCCGCATTGGCCACACATTATTGACTCATGGCTTTTTAATGGCGCTGTCCACTCCACTACTTTTAAATGTTTTGAAGTGGTTGTTCGTATCCGAATCACTTATGACTGTGACTGTAGATCAGAACGGTGCTATATTACTTTTAATACAAATGGTGTTGTCAAAGCAGCATTTGAGGCAAAAGATTCTCTGATTTGTGGGGGATGCTCAATGCAAAGTTCAGATGATGCGGTCCACAAATGTAGTTAACAGTGACAATGACTACTGCCCTAACATCTTCGATGATATTGTAAAGCATGTCCCTAAGGAGCGTCGGGTTCCTACACCCTTTTGGTTTGTGGCTTACTACAGGGAGGGACGTGGTAACCATATCCATGCTTCTAGGTATCTGGAGAAAGAAATTGGATTACTACCGATGGGTCACATAAAAAAATACGGTAAGGGTGTCTTAATTAGAGCCAAAGATTTTACACAGGCCATGATGCTCCTCAATCCTTCTGATGGCATGTTTGAATCCATCAAACCACATCGAACATTTAATTATAGCAAGGGACGTATATAAAATGAGGACCTGTATGAATTCTCAGAAGAGGACATTCTCGCTATGTGCCCAGATAGTGTCCAACGAGTAATAAAGATAAACGGCAGTAATAATATGATTATCATCACTTTCTATGGCTCGCATATCCCAGATCGTATTAACATTAATCCCCTCTCTTTTGAGGTAAAGCCTTTTGTTGAGCGTCCTTTGCAGTGTTTCTGTTGTAATGAGTTTGGTCATGGGAAGAGGAACTGCAACAACCGTTCCCGGTGTGGTAATTGTTCTGCTCTTGACTCACATCTTACTTCTGAGTGTCAGTCAGAGAGTTACTGCTTTTACTGCAGGGATGCTCACCCCTTACGTTCTCGCCAATGTAAGACGTATCTCCTTGAGCAGGATATCCTCCACTTGGCTAACACCCAATTCATTAGCATTGGTAGTGCCAGACGGCAACACAACTTTAGGCGACAGAAGGATGGTGGTGTGAAGACATACGCCTACTCTCTTCGCCATAAATCGTTTACAGCACCCTCTAAACTCTTTCAAGAAGCGGCTGCTTCTTGCTCTAGTGAGAGCGTTTCACTACATAATAGTTTCTCTGTCACGGAAACTGTATCAGACACTCATTCTGGTGATTCTTCAACTGATGACAATTCTCAGACTTTAACTAAAGGTGTCCATGTGGCAGAGGTTCACGCTGCTGTAACACCCCTATTTTATATGTATTGTTATTTAGGATATTTACGGGTATTATATATTTATATGTATTAGAATAGGCTTTTAGTTTAAGATTGTAGGGAGTAGCCAGGCTGAGATTATCACTGACGAATAATCTCGGTGGTGGGCTTCTTCTACCTAAAATGTTAATATGAGGAAAGTACAAATAATGTTTATAGTTAGAGGTTATAGATGGATAATAGAAATAATGATTATAGTTAGGTAAATAGGTTAAAGAGAGGAATAATTGAAACTTAAGTAGATTGATAGGGATAGAGAAATACGTGGTGATTTAAGAGGTGAATGTAAAATAATTTATTGGAGACAGGGAATAACCTGCATTTATGATTATAATGTATAATTACGAAGCTAACATTCCTATACTGTTACCTGCAATTTAATTGTAACTTACTTAGAAAATTAATTATATTAGTTAAGGTCTAAAGTCAGGACAGTACATTTTCTTGTTGGCGGAACAATACATGCCTTGAATATGTAAATTGCAGTAATATAAAACTTTAAACAAAGGAGAAAGCAATGTATTTGAGCTCAATAATATGTTTAAATCATGTTATGTAATTATATACACCAGTAAGGGTGGAACTGATGGATTGCCAGAAATTGAGATGAGAGTGGTCACTACTTTGCTTGGGGGAAGGGAGTGAAGGAGGAGAAGAGGCGGTAATTCGCTTTTCCTCCTCCTCATTCTTTTCTCGACTACTGTGGGTGACAGGTAGGGGCTCAACTCGCTCTCATCATATATCGTGTATTGTGAATATAGTGTGGTGAATCTATTAGTCCCGTGATGGGATATAACTAACTAAAGAATATTGTGTGTTCACATTCAGACATAGTAAGTAATGTATGTTTTTTTTCTCAAGCTCATTCTTTTCTCGTCTTCTGCTGGTGACAGCCATTATAGCATTCTCCCTTGGTGTCTAGTGAACCACGTGGTACCACAGAAAATTCAGAACATTTGCTGGGAATTTTATCTTTTCATTATTATAGTATTGAGATTAGGATGTGATTTTTTTGTATTGTATTAACTATATTTCGGCCTTGTTGTGAAAAATTTATTATTAGGGATTATTTGGGGTATTAAGGGAGGGGGGACACTTCATGTAATATTTTTTTTATATGTACAGCTGTTCACACTCCCGTGAGGCCCACCCAGCGTTGTCAATGTTGGCCGAGATAACCCCGAAACACTAGTTGTGAGCTCTGCTAGCTGGAACCATTCACTGGTGAGAGGGAGAAGTAAGGAGGGATTTGAGGAGGGTAGGGGGGGTGCCTGCCTATACAAGAGAGGTGAGAAATTATTCTTGGGGAGGTGAAAAATGTGTGGAAGCCTAGTTATCAATTATTTTTATACCGACATTCGTGTCAATTATTAACATCATTAAATGTAAGATTAAGTTTTTAATATTATGGTGTAACACAAAAACAATCGAGGTAATATTATTGTATACGGTACTTTTTTAGTATAATATTCAATGGTTATCATCAAGCACTAAACGCTGAAAAATACTTACACAATAACTGAAAAAGAATCATGAACCAGAATGCTCTTTATTAAATGAAGCAAATGTGAATACATTTATATTACATGTGTCAAGTGTTGATACCACTAACACACACTTCCATTTCCCCCGTATCTACCTAACAGTTTATAATCGTGACAAATATCAAGGCTCTCATTATCCCTCACGTGATAGCAGCCTTGTAGTATTCTGAATACTTTTAATAATAGCCTGTTGTATTGAATTATTGGAATTTGACTATGAAACCCTTATTTTGTCATTTGTCTCTTGGTAGCAAAAATTATTATTTGCTCTGTATCTTTCTTCTCCGTGTATATCTCTTTTTCTGTGTGCATGTATTATACTTATATAATTATATAAGCCAGTACACACACACATAACATAATAATGTTGGTGACAGAGGTTCTATTGGTTTTATCTTGTCATGAGTTGCGAGAGAACTATATTCATAATTATTTAAACATTGAAATAGTTCCATCAAGTAATACATGGGATACACAGTTGAGGTTTCATCGGACATGTTAATAAAGAAGCTGGCAACTATTTTCAACATTTCTTAAAATTAAACTTTATTGAAGGCGTGTTAAGGTCTGAAATCCTGAATTTCCCATCATACAACACCTTCCCAATACTCACACCGTTGTATTTGATGCCGTATTGGTCTTTACTGTCTTCTGCTACAAGGTTGATATTAGTGTGAATTTCCATATACACCTTGTCTTGTGAACTGACTGACTGCACCACCTTACACATCTTCAAGTCATCAGGACTGCCAACATGTTGGAGAGGGAATATTTCCACACTCAGTCTTCAGTACCCTTACCAGTTTAGTGGTTTTCAACCAAGTCATAATCCTCTTCCAGTATCAAAACTAATGTGGGCTAACGAGACTAGAGTCAACGTCAGTCTCTAATTAATGCAAAAAATATACAGTTGACAAGCCTGTGGGTGCCAGACGCATCTCCCTGGCCTCTGCTCACATGTATTATCTGCCAAAATAAAAAAAATTTGCTACCTAGAAACAGATGAAATACAGAGGGATTTATAGTAAATTACCAAACAGCACGTGCTCACTATATTCAATACAACGAGCTATTATTAAAAGTATTCACAATATTACAAGGTTGCTATCGGTATATAAATAATTGATAACCGGGTGTATTTTCGTACTCATTTTTCACCTCCCCAAGAATAATTTCTCACCTCTCTTGTATAGGCAGGCACCCCCCCCTACCCTCCTCACTTCTCCCTCCCACCAGTGAATGGTTCGAGCGAGCTGAGCTCACAACTAGTGTTTCGGGGTTATCTCGGCCAACGTTGACAACGCTGGGTGGGCCTCACGGGAGTGTGACCAGCTGTACTTAGCTCTGTCAACTGGCGAGACACGGAATTGTTCCTATCCTAGTTGACAGAAAAGGGATTAGGACCTGTATTAAGGGAGGGGGGAATATTTAATAGTAATAATTGTTTATTTTTGGATTTATGTGGGTTAGCTCTGTCAACTGGCGAGACAAGGAATTGTTCCTGTCCTAGTTGACAGAACGGGGAGTAGGAAATATTAGCAAGGGAGGGGGGGAAAAGAGATTATTATTGTATTGTTTTGTTCTCGTATAATAGATTGATAAAATAAAAGGGTTTATAGTTGTCTGAGTATTTTCGTCACCGATATAACAAATAGACTGTGTTCCTTTATAGATAGTAGTAGATTATTAATTCCAATCACTGATCGTACCCCCGTTAGAACTGTAGTCTGGGTTGCTTACTTGCGAGCCTTCTTAAAGTAACGTTACGCTACCCTTCCGGTGTGTGCTCACTCGGTTCCTCTGATCGACTTTGGTCTGGTGGTGGCAGCGTTTACCCAGTACTGGAGAGGAGCTGGACTTGTCCTTTGTATGATTTATTTTTGGTATTCGCAAGGCAAGTCCTGTTCCTCATCGGTATCTTGTTTTTTTTTTCAGACCAGGTATATACAGCTATAGGATAGAGTTGTAGCATACACTGGTTGTTTTTTTGTTTTTTTTGTTAAAGGCAGTGAGTTTTTGTTTCCCTCCAAGAGTAGAGTAAAAATAGTAATATCCAAGAGTAAAGTAAGGGGACAAAAATCGAGCTTTTACACTGCCACACGCTCTCCAAAAAGGAAACTTAAATCAGCTAAACTGCAACAGAGACGTCTTCGTGGTTCCTCTGAGGCACTTGACTCCATGGATGTTCCTCCTTGCAAGGCAACCGTCTCTATGGACTCATCCATAGTTTCCTCTCAATTTCACCAGAAGCGTTCTCGTGGCTCTGATGAATCTCTTGATTCAACAGATGTTCCCCCTCGCAAGCTTCCTTTGGGAACATCGGAGGGGCGTGAAGTGAATGTGGATGCCTCAGATGTTGTGACTTCATAAGATTCAGTTTATCTTCCGCTTGAGCAGCAGAGTGATTCTTCCACCTGTATTATGGATGTTGATGTATCTGCCTGTGTTAGTGATACCACTGCTGTACAGGACAATACCAATGTAATTGTTTCAAAGAATATCCCAGCTCATATACCTTCACCTTCTAACATATCAGATGCTTCAGGGACTCATCTATGGGTCCCAATTACTGCCCCAAGTACTACTCCTCGGGTTTGCTTTTCTTCTAGTGGCCCATGATTAGACAAAACTTATCGTTTGAGTAAATCATCAGGTCGAGGTGGTAGTGGGAAGTCCCTCCGTGAGGCTTCCCAAAAATCAGTATTAAAGTAACACTGTTCAAGGTCTTTCAGTAGAATTGCCATGGCTTGATTACTTCTTGGGAAGAACTGAGCGTTCTTCTCTCTAGCTTCTCTCCTGCATGTGTTTCTCTCCAAGAGACAATGCTTGGGGACTACATTTCTGCCAGTCCTCCAGCATACTATGCATTTTATTCCAATTCATTTGAAGGGCAGGGTCACCATGGTGGTTCTGCCATCCTAGTTCGACGAAATGTTCCATGCACGAGCCTGGAGCTTGACACTCCTCTCCAGGCAGTCCCAGTTAAGGTTTTTATGGGTCGCCCGTACACTGTGTGCAGTCTATACCTTCCTCCTAGTGTTACAGTTGAGAGGGGTGATCTCAACCGTCTTGTACGCGACTTTCCCTCTCCCTTTATTTTATTGGGTGATTTTAATGGTCGTCATCCTGTGTGGGGTGACAGTTCGGTCAACCCCAGGGGTGTTTTATTGGCTTCTTTTATTGAGGATGAGGGATTAGGGGTTTTAAATACGGGAGATGTAACACATTTTAATAGCCCTACTGGGACTTTTACCGGCATTGACATTTCCCTTTGCTCACCCAGTGCTCTGTTGGATTTTACTTGGAGTGTGTTTACCTGGAGTCTCTCCCAGGTGCTCGGCCCTCGGGGAGGAGGCTTGTAGTGTGGGAGGGAACACCCTCTCCTATGTGAAGGTGGCTGGCCTCCTCCACAAATTGTGAATTTTATTATATTTATGGCTTTTTAGATAGTTCAATTTTTTTTTTATTTTAATCTTTTATATATTTGACTTGAGTTAATCAGGTTCTTTTAGTATAAATATGCCTTTTAGTTTATATGCTCTTTTAATCATGCTGCCTATCCCTTTCGGGGTGGTGAAGCTTGTTTGGTGTGTGTACATATTTTATTAATGATGTAGATGACCATTTTATGTTGGGCGGACCATTTTATGTTGGGCTGTATATGACCCTAGCGGGCCTAGCTGTTGCGCCGCGAGATCCCTAATGGCATTTATAAATCAATCAATCACTCTATATGCATGAAAGAATATTGTTCCAATAAGTATGTTTCAATAAATACAGCCACAGAATAACTTATTGCTAACTACAAATTTAGTTGATTGATAAATATACTTCTTGCTGAAGATACAGATCGAAGGCTCATGGAAAAATGTCATTGGGATTTTAGCAGAATATTTGGGCTCATAAAAATAATTTATGACAAGCTAAAAGTAATATGAAGAACCAAACCACATCCAAAACACAGTTGCGTTTCTAAACCTTAAAAGGCGGGGGTAGTGTGCAGAAAGGAATTATGCATGATTGTGGCAAGACATATGGTATTATCATTGGATGCGTGAGAGGGTAGTGGTTGCGTGATTGGGGGTAGGAACAACTAGCCAGTAGAACAATATCCACGGAGGGACAAATATTGGCACTCGCGAAATTTAAAATTTCAAGTGTGTAAATTTACGCCTAGCATCTGTTAGTTCTTAACGTGGCCAACGTAAACAGATGTCACCTGTAGCTAGGAATACAGACTACAAGGGGAGGACGTATATTTCAGTTTTATCTTCATTATACTTGCAATCCATGTACAGTGTAGTTAATCATATTTTCTTTTTATGTATTCATGCATCAAAAACATAAATAAATGTGATGAAATGTACAGCTGGCATCCGATATTGGGCGCTGCTGTGTGATTGGTCGAAAGGCCACGAGAAGGAGGAAGCGGGGCTCTAGGTGACTAAAATGTATTACAAAACGGGAATATGTGGGGAGGACGAGGTTTTACAATTAGTCCTCATTTTTCCCAATCTAGAAAAGTTGTTCTAGTGATATGCAAAAACAGGCTTTACCTACTTCAGTGACTATACTTGATTTATGCTGCGATATATTGTAGATTCTAGAGTTACACGCCAGTAGTGATTCATCAGTGTTGCTATCGTTGAGTATGTTTTTCATTGCTTCGATAAATCCCAGTTGAACAGCGGTAGTATAGTTGTAGTTGTGCATTAAGCAGCTTTCTGGTTTCCCGGTAGAGTTTCTGCAAATTATATATGAAAGATCAATGATACAATTAGAGCAGTATGAAGGCTTCTAAGCCCAATGATGAAAGATGCTGGAAGTATAGCCATCAAATTATAAACATTTATGAAACCAGACCTAAACTGAAAAAGACAACATGATAGCCCCCTCAAAAAGGAAACGGCAACTTTTTATATTGCTGGTTTTGGGGTAACGCCATATGGCGGAATGCAGAGTGAGTGATAATGCATCTAATATGTCTATGGCATAAGTGTGAAAGCGGCAAAGGGAACAAAATGATACAGATTCTATTGTGAATAAAGTACAGAAGAAAATTTTGGGCTCATGGTGTTGGTCATTAATTAATTAACTCAGTCAGTCTTGTTACATCAACAAATCGTCCCTCAGACTAAAAGGTTGCAATTCTTGCTCTTACAGCCGGGTACCTAATTACTGCTAGGTGAACAGGGACATAGGGGGCAGGGAAAATTGTCCAGCTATTCCACTGACTCGAGAATCGTAAAGTACATTAACTCCCAAATTGGTTAAGTACCGTGAGACTGAAGACTAAGATTTTGAGTAAGATTGAAGTAAATGGCAGCTTATTTTGGATATTGGTATATTGCCGGAAGAGATATAAAACGGTTTTCAAGAAGAGAGAATATAGATGTATATATATGGTAAAGAAAGTCAGACTGTTGCGAAAATTTGTCATTCTTTGTTTGGGCGGAATTCATTATTTTGTACTTTATGGCAATATCACCACCAAACATTGGACCTAGCACTGACCAGATCGAAGATCACTCCTACCTCTGTTACACTCAAACAAATTTCATCTGCACTGTAACTCTTTCCCCTAACTATAATGACTATCCAAAATTCTTTAAATATTTTACTTCAAAAGTTTAATACCTATTATCCAATTTTCAAGCAGGGTAAAGAAATCATAGCATACGAACAATAAATTTATATAAACTCAAATAGCCAGGATATGAAATAATGCAGTGTTCATTGAAAATCTCAGAACATTTATTGATATATTATTTTAGCATATTGAATTAAACAGGGCTAGACAAACTAATATCATGCCCTTCCATCTGAATAACAGCCCGTAGCCTATCGGGCATGGAGGCAACATGGTTCCGGACGAGTTGTGGTTTGTTCCGAAACATTTCCCACTGGGTCTGGGTGTGAGCCATGAGTGTCTGGTGTTCGCCCCATCTCTGGCTGCCAACAGTATACCATATTTCTCCCCACATTATCGATGGGGTTATGTCCGCACATCATTGTTTTAGTGTAATTAGTAACACAAGGTGTAATGACTAACTAGCTATTACCATGGGGGATGGACATGTTATTAGTTATTATTATGGATTTTACTCTGCAAAAAAGGAGAATTTACTCGTCGCACTGACACCCACCGTCGTTTAAGTATTATGATAGGAAATGATAAAACTATACTTTTTAAATTGATGCTGTGTAGTCATGTGCATTGATACGTAGATAAGATTAAAATCCTATATAATCGTTGTCATGTTTCCATAACTCACCGCGATGTTTGATAGGGTAAACCATCTGGGTATCCTCTACAGACTTCGCTCTGTTGGTGTTGGCGGTTCAGTCCTGTCTGTCTTGTCGCAATTTCTCACTGCTCGATCGCATTATGTTGTTGTGGATGGTGAGCGGAGTGAAAGAGTAGAATTAGTGTCTGGGGTGCCCCAAGGTAGTGTCTTAGGGCCAATGTTGTTCCTACTGTATACCTCTGAACTCTTTAATATCTTGGAGAATGACCTGTATGGTTATGCAGATGACTCCACTCTCATTCCTGTTGTGCCGATCCTTGGTGCCAGGATTTCTGTTGCTCAGTCATTGGATCGTGACCTGGATAGGATTAGTGATTGGTGCAGGTTGTGGGGTATGAGGTTGAATGCTGGCAAGACTAGGACAATGGTCGTCTCTAGGTCTCACACGGTGTATCCTTTATCGCCACCCTTGATTCTTGATGGGATTGCATTGGGGGGGTCTGAGAAATTGGTTATTCTGGGAGTTACGTTTTATGCTAAGCTGACTTTTGAGAGGCATGTTCGGTCAATTTCAAGGTCTGTCTCCCAGGAGTTGGGTATAATGCGTAGAGCTTGGCATGTGTTCGGAGATCACTCATTGTTACTGCGGTGTTACAACTCCTTTGTGTTGCCACTGTTGGAACACTGTTCTCCAGTGTGGTGTTCAGCAGCTGATTGCCATCTCATGTTGCTGGATAGGATTGTTTCCAATGCTAATTTTCTTACCGGCGATTTACTTGATTGTAATCTGAGTCACCGTCGTACTATTGCATCATTGTGCATGCTGTTCAAGATCAGAAGTAATGTGCTGCATCCTCTTAACTCCTCTCTGCCACTTCTGTATGTTCCAGCTCGTGTCACTCGTAGTGCATTGAACTCCCATATGTATGCTTACATATTGCCGCGCTGCAGAACCTGTCAGTACAGTCGATCGTTTGTCCCTAGGTCGGTGTCTCTGTGGAATGGCCTTGGTGAATCTGTCTTTGATGGTGTAGGGCTGGCTGGCTTCAAGAGTAGGGCTAATATGTTTTTATTAAGCTGACTGCTCATCTTTTTTTTCTCTAAGCTGTCTTCTTTTCTTCAGGTTGGATTTATGGGCTGGGGTCCTCGGATTGATAGAATGCTTGCATTCTCTCCCAGCTTTGTGTCTCTGGTCTATTTTAATAATAACATGGTTACTGGTTTGTCTTTTAATACCCTCTTACTATATTTTAGTCCTATTGCACTCCCAACTTTTTTTATTTTTTTATTATTTGCGCCGTGACGTCAATCAATACACAGACAACAAGACATAACGCTAAACAGGACCCATGAAAATCCAATGACAAGACACACACACACACACACACACACACACATCACGAAAACACAACAGAATGACGTACGAGAATACAGACAAATATTTACATTATGACCTTAAATTCACCAAAAACGAGGGTGGCGTACCAGAAGTTCCTCCAAAACTTGGTGGTTCAGCAGGTGTTGACAAACCACATCAAGTGGCAGGCCCCAGGACAGCAAGTGTCGGACAGTGGGGCAGGCCAGGCAATAGTGCTCTATAGAAGTTAGCACGAGGCTCTTGACACTAGCGACACTCAGTGAAAGGAGGCTCACACTGCATTCTAGCAACCTACCATGGTGGTCTGTAGCCAAGCCTCAAACGAGCAGAAACTACATTGTGCCTCCGAACCATGAGGCCCTGACGACGGTAGGAATATTTGTGACGTCAGACAGACTCGTAATCCCTGCGTCGCCGTACAGGGAGGAGAGTGGCAGAGCGGGCTCTAGAGAGGTAACATGTCAGGGAGAGAAGACGTCCTACATCACGAGGAGGCAGATGGCAGGCTTCCTTCGCGAGTCTGTTAACTGTAGTATTGTGACGTAAACCTACATGGGATGGCACCCATAAAAATTTGAAAGTCAAGTTACGATGACGCAATAAGGCCAAAAACGACAAAATCTGCTGAACACTGGAGAAGGAATGAAGGGGAGAATTGGAGTTACAAAAAATAGCAGCATTCACTCCACGATGACAAACAAGACTAACAGCATCCAGAATGGCATACAGTTCACACAATACTGAGCTAGAGTGGTTGCTGAGACGACGGCCAACCCAGCCCCTTGAGGTGACTCCCAGTCAGGTGAGAAAACGGGCACAACCTGCTGCACCATCCGCTTGCAATGAGCCAGTATGGATCTGTGATGGAGGACGTCACTGTTTCTATGTATTCCAGAGCTAACTGCCGCTGTAGAGAAGGCAGTTCCGACTTGGAAGTAGGTGTGAAGCTCACATCAGGTGTTGGTAGCATCCACGGAGATCCTGGGGGGACGTCTGCAATCAATATATCTATATTAAGACTACGGAGCATAGATGAAACAGACCTTAAAAGATTACGTCCAGCAGGCAGTATGGGAGGAACAGGGGAGTTTGGTCAAACATAGGTCCTGACTAACTCAGAGTAATGGGGTGAAAGATGTGGGAAAAGGTGGCACTTGACAGTGAAGCAAGTAACATTAAAGTAAATTCTCTCGACTAATGGGGGAAGACGCAACTCACGTTGCATATTCACTCTCTTGGTCGACATTGGACAGTCGAAAATTATTCTCATTGCTTTATTTTGAAATGTTTCTAAAGTTTCCAGAGTAGCCATAGGAAGTTGAATCAAAACAGAGGAGAGGTAATCAACAACTGAACGAATAATAGCAATATAGATGGTACTGGCTACTGGGATGGAGATGCCCGAGGAGTTGTTTGTGAGCCATTGAAGTGGTGTAAGTCGGCGCTGGAGACGACCCAATAAGCCCTGGACAATGGTCTGGCAGGTATAACCGGCCAAATATTGACTGGTGCACCCAGGTAGCGGTACTGGGAACACATGGGATTGGTGAATACTGGCCGAGCTTGAGGAAGGCGGCAGGTGAATTTTCTGCTCTTATCTGGGGAGACAATAATGCCACAGTGAGAGGAGGCCACAGAGAAGGAGTCGAGAAACAGCTGGAGATCCCTTGGCGAGGTAGAATGAACACATATATCATCAGCATAGCACATAATTGTAGTTCCAGGAATATCAGAGAGAGAAGTGAGCAACCGATGCATCAGAATATTAAATAACAATGGGCTGAGATCACCCCTTTGAGGCGTTCCAAGATGAAAACTGCACACCACTGAAAAACACACGGGAGGTCCTGTAACATACTCAGGTAGCCCTGAATCAACCGTAGTGCATTACCCTTTAACCCAAAGTCACAGTCGACTAGTACAGGTTGATTAGGCAGTGGTGTGTACTCCGCTAGGGAAGGAAACCAAATAGCCATGGGAAAAGGCGATCCTGCAGTCGGTACATAAGACGATTGAGTAAGATTCTCTCCATAACCTTACAAACACAGGAAGTAAAGGAAATAGGCCTGAATTTCGCGGTGCCGGACTTAGGGATGGGTATTATTGTGCTGCTGGTCCAGGCTCGTGGTACACAATCGTCACGAAGATAAAGATTGTAGATGGTTCCCAGGAACTTGTTGAAGTAGGCGCAGCACATCATAAGTAATACCATCATCAACAGGGGAAGAAGCTCTACCCCAAGAGAGAGCATGGCACAACTTCTCCTCGGTTATCTGTTCTGCATCATCGTCATCATCTTGCAACCAAGCAGACTTTAAACGTAGCTGATGGACAGCAGCACGGGAAGCGAATGCATATTGTATGTGGATGGGTAGACTGGCTGGGGTAGATTGTTCTGACAAGGCATTGACAAGTTGTTGGGCATAGACTACGGGTGTGTGATGACGAGCAGTGGCCGGTGTCTTCTTAACCCGACAGATGAGGTGCCTAATAGAAGCCACACTCGTTTGCTGATTGATGCTGTCCGTGAACCGCTGCCAAGACTAAGTGTGAGCACACTCCTGCAGAGTGACTAAAGCGTTCCTAGACATCTGGTTATGATGGAGCAGGTCAGGGGTTGGGTTGGCTTGAAACAAAAGGCCATAAAGCTCAGCCTACTCCTTCGCCTCCTGTATACGGGCATCAAGCGTCCAGGAGTACAACTGTTCAGATGAAGATATGTCAAATGTAGGGAATACATGGGCCATAAATAAGATCCAAGTCGGGCAATATTTAGGGGGCACAGCAATACGCAAACGAGTGGCTGAAGCACTTGATCCAGTAGGTAGAGAATAATGAAACCGAAGAGCGACGTGATCAGAGAATAAGTCTGGCACGGAAGAGCACTGGACCTGAGATGCTACCAGGCCGGACAAGAGGATGCAATCCAGAGTTCCTCTCTGGCAATGAGTGGTACCGCCAGTGTCCCAGCGTGTCAGATGATGCTTGCAGATGTATGAAAGGAGACGAACACCATTACGATTAATAGAGCCAGAATCATCACCCAAGTCAGAATGCCGAGCATTAAAATCTCCCATATACACCATACCACGCACTGTTGGAGAAGGAAGAGCTTCAAGAGTAAGTTTAGCCAAGGCAGAATAGACATTACATAAATGGAGTACTCCATCCCCAGGCAGAACCTCAAATTGCTGAAAGGTCATGTCAGGATCAGATGAAGTACGGAGAAGGCGATGAGGCAAGGAGCTATGTATGTAAGTCAGGAGACCATTTCCTACCAGATGAACATATGGCCCATAACCTAAGAGGAGAGGATCTTGCCCACCAGCGAGCGGCGTCCTGGAAATGCTTCCTGGAAAAAATTAACACTAGGATGATGACGAAAAATATAGGCCTTGATTTGAGTGAGCTGAGCATAACTGGTGATATCACATACATTACAGGAGATGATATCCAGCTGGCAATCACTAGCGAACTCTGTGTTTGGAGGTAGAAGGCCGATGAGTAGAGGCAGATGAACGACCTGGAGAAGATGATGGACCAGGAGAAGGGACTGACTCGAAAAGCTTTTTAAGGCGAGATGCAACAGTATCCATCTTTTCGGTAAGGGTATTGACAGTTGAGATAATGGCCTGTTGAGCCTCGACAAAGGTGGAGAGTTTGGAGTCATTAGTAGCCTGAGCAGCAACAAGCCCATCAATCCTGGCTTCAAGAGCAGAGAAGCGGTTCTCGTGGGCCATACATCGTGCCATGAGGGTAGCAACAGACCTACGGAGGACCAGGTCTGGAGGCAAGGCAGGGCTGGTGGGAAGAGCAGACTGGGGAGGTGGTGGTGGCGATGGTGGAGATCTCGCAACAATAGAGGCATGAGCCTGGACCTGACGTCGAGTACATGCATGCCACACGTTAACCCCTGGCTGAAGGCATCGTGGACACTTCCATCGAGCCATTTCCACAGGAGGTGAAGGCTCAGAGGTGGAGGCAGCAGTACGTGATGGTTCACCCCTGACAAGACATATCATGAAATCATGGTCGGCGGCACACCAGACACACTTCGGCGTAGCGGAACAGTACTGGGAGATATGCCCAACTCTCCAGCACCTGTAGCATCAAGGATGGTCATTATGAAGTTTCCACACCTCACACAGTGGAAGACAGGGAAGGAAATCAAAGGAAATCTCAATTGGAGGTGGATCGGGAAGACTCCAGACAACAACAATACGACTAATGGGGGAACCATTTTGGAGAAAACGATGGGCGTAGTACACACCAGGGTATCCCTCAGCAAGTTTCGAGTCAACATTAATAGGAAAACGGGTGAGGATGTAGCAGGGGAACTTATTAGGCCTCTTGGGTGAGTCTTGAATAATGAGAGGCAGAGACAAAAATTCACCAGCCTTGACTCTATCAATGATGTCCTGAAGTTTCCTAGAGATGTAGACAAATCGGGAGGTGACAGCAGCCATCTTGATTCAAACAGTTCACGCTGCAGTTTGAAAACCCTGTTGATATCAGGCAACCAACGCAGCTTTGTGTCCGTAGATGGGTTCCCATGGAAGGAGAGCTTGACATAGTCATTTCTCGGGGCAAAAGCAGGAAGGTTAGACGAGGGCTAGGAGTTGGTATACAAGGAAGAAACACCAGGGTGAGGCAAACAGTCCACACCATCTGAATCCTGCGAGGAGTCGGACTAGGCGTCAACGGGTCGCGAGCTGCGGAGTAACTGAGGAGAGGGGGGGAGGGTTGCGAGAGGGCAGCTCAGGCCAGTGATCCTCAGTGGAGACTCGTCGTCCGACATGGCCAAGTCGGCCTCCAAGCAGGAATCCACGCTCTCCATCAGGCCAGGCAAGGCCTAGATAGGAAGCAAACAACTGAACCCAAGCAACGGCACATACAATCAGCCTGGGACACACACACAAACAAACAAAACACAGAATCACAACATACAAACAACACCAAAAACACCTCAGAAACGACAACACACAAACAAGAGCGTACAAGCAACACAAACAACAATGCAGGTAGCTCACCAGAAAAACGTCCACACTCCACCAAGGTTGGAGTCAGACTGTCTGCACTCACAACTGACATTGTCAGTGTTAAATGAAGCACATTAATCTTTAATCTGATTACTTGGACCAGAGAGAGAGAGAGAGAGAGAGAGAGAGAGAGAGTGTGGTTTTTTAGTTATGGAGGAATTAAAAAAAATCATGGAATATAATTATAAACATTGTGACGGGTAACATACAAACCTTATTATTTTAGTGTTGTTTGGAATACAAGTTGTCATTAGCACTAAACGATCATCAAATAATGAATGATAAACGATTATCAAAACTTCTAAGAACAACCTACTTGTCCGTCTCCCCAACTCCGTCGCCTACTTTGGGCTTCATCTACTTCACGTGACAGGGGTACTGGATTGAGATCATGTCATCGTAACTTGATGTTACCACATATGTCGTGCCTTATTAACCTTAGTAGCCGATAGATGTAAACCCATGTAATACATAAATAAATAAATATACGAAAACACTAGTATACGAGACTTACATTCCCCCTCCCATATCTCCCCCACACCGCCATCTATGGAAGGCATTCGAAGGCTGCTTCTTGTTCACAACGGAATATGTGAGTTGACGATCCGATTATTTTTCGTGCATGTACAAACGAACAAACACACACACTGCTGCCACATCTACCATATTTCACTTCTGGGTGGCGCAGGCAGAACTGTTGTAGGGTGTACACTCGCGGTCAGAAATTGTGTCCTGATCCCTTGCCACGATGAATCGCAACTATCCGAACAACTCGGTATTGTAGGGAGACGCACAGTTGTTAGAACTTTTAAAGCTAGGCTGTTTGTGATTCATCTTGGCTGGGGATCGGGACACAATTACTGACCTCGATTGTACACCTCTCCGAGTAACGGGTGGGGGACGGTTTTTACAATCTCTCCCAGGTGCTCTGGGAGGAGGCTTGCAGTGTGGGAGGGAGCACCCTCTTCTTTGTGGAGGAGGCTGGCCTCCTCCACAAATTGTAAATATTATGATTTTTATGGTTTCTCTTTTAGATAATTCAGTGTGTGTGTGTGTGTGTGTGCTTTTTTTTTTTACTAAAGTTAATCAGGTTATTTTAGTAAAATGTGAGTTTTAGTTGATATGTTTATTTAGTCATGCTGCTTCTCCTTTTTCGGGTAGTGATAACTAGCTAATATGCCTGGCTAAATTCATTTACAAAATTTTTGCTAAAGAGGTATACAATATGATCTTTCTAAATGTAACACTGTAAGTGTAAGGGATAGTATATTGAGGGAAGAAGAAAGTACTATGCGTTTCACAGACCGTGTTACATCGTTTTTTTTTTTTTTTTCAATAAATAAACAACGAAGTGTTGGATTTGGCTCATATTCTGGCGACACCTGGCAACCGACTCGTGACGTTACTATGACGTTATTCCCTAAGCACAGCTCTCCGCCATAATACTGCAGAGGTATTTGGCGTTTTGCCTATAATGTTGTTGATCCATTAGGCATTAAACAGTTCGATGCACCAAAAGGTTTGGATCAGCTTTGTATTCGGTGGTAATGATGATATAAACGTGGGGACTCACTCCCACATCTTCATCTTGCCGTATTTACATAGCAAGTGCACAATGCCTGCTACCACAAGTGTGGCTTCCTGCCTGGAGGCCGACTTGGCCATGTCGGAGGAGGATGAGTCTCCCATCGAGGATCACTGGCCTGAGCTGCCTTCTCGCAACCCTCCCCCCCTCTCCTTGGTCACTCCGCAGCTCAGGTTGCAGCCTTCCACCTCCTAAACCTCTTCCAAGTGACCCGTTGATGCCTCGTCCGACTCCTTGCAGGATTCCGATGGTGTGGACTGTTTGCCTCCGGCTGCCAAGACTGCCAAGGGTGCTTCAGCTGTGCATGACGTATCTTCTCTGCCTCAACGTGGTGTTTCTTCCTTGTATACTAACTCCTTGCCCTCGTCCAACCTTCCTGCTTTTGCCCCAAGAAATGCCTATGTCAAGCTCTCCTTCTCTGGGAACCCATCTACGGACACAAAGTTGCGTTGGTTGTCTGATGTCAACAGGGCCTTCCAGCTGCAGCGTGAACTGGCTGAAGTGAAGATGGCTGCTGTCACCTCCCGGTTTGTCTACATCTCTAGGAAACGTCAGGATATCATTGATAGAGTGAAGGCTGGTGAATTTTTGTCTCTGCCTCTCATTCTTGAAGACTCACCCGAGAGGCCTCGTAAGTTCCCTAGCTACATCCTTACCCGTTTTCCTATTGATGTTGACCCGAAACTTGCTAAGGGATACCCTGGTGTGTACTTTGCCCGTCGTTTTTTCCAAGATGGTTCCCCCATTAGCCGTATTGTTGTTGTCTGGAGTCAACCCGATCCACCTCCAAATGAGATTTCCTTTGATTTCCTCCCTTGTCTTCCACCGTGTGAGGTGAGGAAACTTCATAATGACCAGCCTTGGTGCTACAGGTGCTGGGGAGTTGGGCATATCTCCCGGTATTGTTCTGCCAGGCTGAAGTGTGCATGGTGTGCCGCCGACCATGATTCCAAGACGTGTCCTGTCAGGGGCGAACCATCACGTCCTGCTGCCTCCACCTCTGAGCCTTCACCTCCTGAGGATATTTCTCGATGGAAGTGTCCACGATGCCTTCAGCCAGGGGTTAACGTGTGGCATGGATGTACTCGACGTCAGGTCCAGGCTCGTGTCACTACTATTGCTACCCCTCCACCACCACCACCTCCCCATTCTGCTCATCCTACCAGCCCTGCCTCATCTCCAGACCTGGCCCTCCGCAAGTCTGTTGCTACCCTCATGGCACGATGTACGGCTCTCGAGAACCGCTTTTCTGCCCTTGAAGCCAGGATTGATGGGCTAGTTGCCGTGCAGGCTGCCAATGACTCCAAACTCTCCACCTTGGTCGAGGCTCAGCAGGCCATCATCTCAACTGTCACTACCCTTACCGAAAAGATGGATACTGTTGCATCTCACCTTGAAAAGCTTTTCGAGTCAGTCCCTTCTCCAAGTCCATCTTCTCCAGGTCGCTCATCTGCACCCACTCACCGGACTTCTACCTACAAATACAGAGTTCGCTTGTGATTGCCGGCTGGATGTCATCTCCTGGAATGTATGTGGTATCACCAGTTATGCTAAGCTCACTCAACTCAAGGCCTATGTTTTTCGTCATCATCCCAGTGTTATTTTTCTCCAGGAAGCATTTCCAGGATGGCCGCTCGCTGCTGGGCAAGCTCCTCCTCTCTCAGGTTATGTGCCATATGTTCATCTGGTAGGAAATGATCTCCTGACTTAAATACATAGCTCCTTGCCACATCGCCTTCTCCGTACCTCCACTGATCCTGACATGACCTTTCAGCTATTTGAGGTTCTACCTGGGAATGGAGTACTACAACTATGTAATGTCTATTCTGCCCCAGCTAGACTCACTCTTAAGGCTCTTCCTTCTCCAACAGTGTGTGGTATGGTTTATATGGGAGATTTTAATGCTCTGCATTCTGATTTGGGTGATGGTTTTGGCTCTATTAATCGTAATGGTGTTCGTCTCCTTTCATACATCCGCAAGCATCATCTGACACGCTGGGACACTGGCGGTACCACTCATTGCCGGGTAGGTACTCTGGATTACATCCTCTCATCTGGCCTGATAGCATTTCAGGTCTTGTGCTCCTCCGTGCCAGACTTATTCTCTGATCACATCGTTCTTCGGTTTCATTATTCTCTAACTGCTGGGTCAAGTGCTTCAGCCACTCGTTTGCGTATTGCTGTGCCCCCTAAATAATACCCGACTTACATCTTATTCGTGGCCCATGTATTCCCTACATTTGACATATCATCAGCTGAACATCTCGGCCACATCTCCAGCATCGCCATACTGCCCACTCCTGGACGCTGGATGCACGTATACAGGAGGCAAAGGAGGAGGCTGAACGTGATGGCCTATTGTTTCAAGCCAACCCAACCCCTGACCTGCTCCATCGTTACCAGATGTCTAGGGACGCTTTAGTTGCCCTGCAGGAGTGTGCTCATACTGAGTCTTGGCAGTGGTTCACTGACAGCATCAACCAGCTAACAAGTGTAGCTTCAATGTGGCACCTCATCCGTCGGGTTGTTTAAAAGACACCGTACTACGAGCCTGGACCAGCAGCACAATAATACCCATCCCTAAGCCCGGCACTGCGAAGTTCAGGCCTATTTCCCTTACTTCCTGTTTTCGTAAGGTTATGGAGAGAATCTTACTCAATCGTCTCATGTACAGACTGCAAGATCGCCTTTCTCCATGGCTGTTTGGCTTCCTTCCCCAGCGGAGCATACACCACTGCCTAGTCGACCTGTACACTCGCCTTAACAGGGACAGTGTGGTGGCCTTCATTGACCTTCGAAGTGCTTTCGATGTTGCTCATAGAGACATCATTTTGGATCAACTGGTTGACTTTGGGATAAAGGGTAATCTATTACGGTGGATTCGGGGCTACCTGAGTAACAGGACCTCCCGTGTGTTTTTCAGTGGTGCACTCAGTCCTTTGTGCAGTTTTCATCTTGGTTTGCCTCAAGGGGGTGTTCTCAGCCCATTGTTATTTAATATTCTGATGCATTGGCTGCTCACTTCACTCCCTGATATACCTGGAACTACAATTACATGCTTTGCTGATGATATCTGTGTTCATTCTACCTCACCAAGGGATCTCCATCGGTATCTTGACTCCTTCTCTGTGCCCTCCTTTCACTGTGGCATTATTGTCTCCCCAGATAAGAGCAGAATATTCACCTCTTCCTCAAGCTCGGCCAGTGTTCACCATTGGAGAGACTGTCATTCCCATGTGTTCCCAGTATCGCTACCTTGGCGCGCCAGTCAATATTTGGCCGATTGTCCCTGCCAGACTTCAAGACCATCCCATTGTCCAGGACTTATTGGGTCGTCTCCAGCGCCGACTTACGCCACTTCAATGGCTCACTAACAACTCCTCGGGCATCTCCATCTCAGTAGCCAGGACTATCTATATTGCTTTTATCCGTTCAGTTGTTGATTACCTCTCCTCTGCTCTGATTCAACTTCCCAGGGCTACTCTGGAAACTTTAGAAAAATTTCAGAATAGAGCAATGAGAATAATTCTCGGTTGTCCAATGTCGACCAGGATAGTGAACATGCAGCGTGAGTTGCGTCTTCCCCCGTTAGTGTAGATAATTTATTCTAATGTTACTTGCTTCACTGTCAAGTGCCTCCATTTTCCACATCTTTCACCCCATTACTCTCAGTTAGTCAGGACTTCTCTTAGACCAAACTACCCGGTCCCTCCCATACTGCCTGCTGGACGTACTCTTATAAGGTCTGTTTCCTCTATGCTCCGTGGTCTTAATATAGATATAATGGTGGCAGACGTCCCCCCAGGACCCCCTCCGTGGATGCTACCAACACCTGATGTGAGCTTCACACCTACTTCCAAGTCTGAACTGCCTTCTCTACAGTGGCAGTTGGCTCTGGAACACATAGAAACAGTGACGTCCTCCATCACAGATCCATACTGCCTCTACACTGATGGCTCATTGCAAGTGAATGGTGCAGCAGGTTGTGCCGTTTTCTCACCTGACATGGAGTCACCTCCAGAGGGCTGGGTTGGCCGTCGTCTCTGTAACCACTCTAACTCAACATTGTGTGAACTTTATGCCGTTCTGGATGCTGTTAGTCTTGTTTGTCAACGTGGAGTGAATGCTGCCATTTTTTGTGACTCCAGACCTGCCCTTCATTCCCTCTAGTGTTCTGCCCACACACTCTACTGTTGTTCAGCAGATTTTATAGTTTTTGTCCTTATTGTGTCATCGTAACTTGACTGTCAAATTTCTATGGGTGCCATCCCATGTAGGTTTACGTCACAATGGTACAGTTGACAGACTCGCAAAGGAAGCCTGCCATCTGCCTCCTCGTGGTGTTGGACGTCCTCTCTCCCTGACATGTTACCTCTCTAAAGTCCGCTCTGCCGCTCTCCTCCCTGTACGGCGACACAGGAATGCAGAGAGGTCCTTCAGCATCTCCATCACACATTACGAGTCTGTCTGCCGTCACAAATATTCCTACCGTCGTCGAGGCCTCATAATTCGGAGGCACAATGTAGTCTCTGCTCGTTTGAGGCTTGGCTACCGTCCACCGTGGCAGGTTGCTAGGATGCAGGGTGAGCCTCCCTTCACTGAGTGTCGTTTGTGTCGAGCGCCTCGTGCTAACACTATTGCCTGGCCTGCCCCACTGTCCGACACTTGCTGCCCCGGGGCCTGCCACTTGATGTGGTTTGTCGACACCTGCTGAACCACCAGGTTCTGGAGGAACTTCTGGTGCGCCACCCTCGTTTTGGTGGATTTAAATAGGTCATAATGTAAATATTTGTCTGTATGCTTGTGCTCCATTCTGTTATGTTTTCGTGATGTGTGTGTTTGTGTGTGTGCGTGTATGTGTGTGGTTGTAGTCATTGTATTCTCATGGGTCCCGCCTACCCGTATATATGGTTGCTTGCCTGTTGATTGACGCTACGGCGCAATTTATTAATTATTAAAAAAAAAAAAAAAAACACACACACGTGGTCGTCTGAATACAATGATGCAATAAAGTTCAATGAAGTACTGATTGAGTTACTGACAAACGTGCGTGCACCTATTTAGAATGTTTTCATTTACCCCAAGTTTCTGACAAGCACACTCATGGTTAATAATCTTTAACCGGTGAGCTAGCCAATAATAGTCTACTCCGGTAGTTTTTTTAAATTTTTATGGCAGTTGCTTATCAAAATTAAATAGCCATACATGAATATAATAATGTGGCATTTCCTATTATCTGGAAGCAACGTGCAAATTCCAAATGATCACTAAGCCTCTCCTTGATTGCTGCACTCGTAGACACACATTTCTCATATCAGTCCAATCCAGTACATGTTTGCAATGCCTGTAATACAACCCACATGACTTCGAAAGATATATAGAGAGGATAAGAGAATGTTATTTACTTGAGGGGAATGGCATAGGCGATGATCTGTTCCTGGGTCCAGTTGGCATCCATCAGTTCAGGAACACGACACCAATAGTCTGGCGTGGCGCCCAGGAACTGATACGCAATAGTAGAGAACGGATTTACGAATGTACCTGAAGGAGCAAAGAACAGTTGATTAATTTATAAATATTCAGAATATCATAAGAGAAAAGTCAGTAGCTAATCACACACATACATGAATTACGCACGAAGGTAGGATATATATATATATATATATATATATATATATATATATATATATATATATATATATATATACTATAAATGGCAAACCGTCTCTTATTGTCTGCCTATAACTCGAAAACGATTACGCCTACGTTCAAAACCCATATATATTCTGAATCGCCATCACCTGGCAAAGGTTTTGGTATAACGCAACATGACGTACCTCGACGTAAAAATTACGTCATCTACTATATAACCCGGTTACACTTCCAAAACTATATATTTTGAATCAGCACCACCGGCAAAGGTTTTTATGCCGTAACATGACGTAACTTGTCGTAAAAATTATGTTAAAATGTCAAATATTCTAATTATCGGTTAAAACCATAAAGAAGAGCTCGAACGGAAATTTTCCGTTCGAGCTGCTAAAATCGCGCGCCAAATGTACCGCTCGAACAGACGCTCGAACGTGCGCCAAATGTACAGTCGGCGGCAGAAGAAGTCCTGTCGCCTCACTTGCTTCACCGAGACATGCAGTGTTCATGGACTCGTTAAATACGCACGTTTTATACACCTAATAATCTCGAGTCTATGAACATCGCGTGCCTAGGTGAAGCAAGTGAGGCGACAGGACTTTTGCCGCCGACTGTACAGTTGCCTCAAGGTATTCTTTTACCCCCTCTCTTGTGCCTGGAATAGATGTGGCAGCGTAACAATACTAGAATCACATTTATGAATGAGACCAATCTCCCTGTTGAATCATAATTACGAATAACACAATGAATCAATGTTTCGGATTCTTCAATGTTAATAATGTAAAAGATGTGATATGATCCTGTATCAAATGTGATCCGAACATGTCCAGCGATGCCACATGCACTCCACAGCCACAGCAAGGGGTAAAGAAATACCTTGAGGTAACTATACATTCGGCGGCAAAAATCCTGTCGCCTCACTTGCTTCCCCGAGGCACGCGATCGAGATTATTAAGTGTAGAAAACGTGTGTATTTCTCGAGTCCATGAATACTGCATGTCTCGACAGGACTTCTGCCGCCGACTGTACAATACAACAGAGATGTCTGTCTGTGTGTATGTCCGTGTGTATTTTTCTCCCAAACCAAAAGAAATAGTCCGTACAAACCATATATATTCTGAAAGGGCATGACTCGGTTGAAAGTTTTAGGTATGGTACACAAAACTTCACATTTCGAAGATTACAATACCCTCTGTAGCTGTCATTTGGAATGACTATTAATAAGTGCCTAGGTCAAACCATGACATCTAATTAGCCCAATTGATCTCTGAAAATCCAACCTTCACACATGGGCAGCTCTATGTTGCACTTTCACGTGTTGGAGATGCAGACAACATGTAGTTATTGACTATAAACCAGAAGACAAAAATTTATGTGTACATTGAAGTTTTGCAGTGAAAGATTGACCATAACACTGAAAAGTGTATGCTGTATATGTAAAAAAAATTTCAGTACATCCTTTACCCGCCACGCTACATCAACTTTCAAAAACAAAACTTAAGAAAAAAGAAAAGAAAATGCGGTTGGTAAATGATTGAGCAAAAAAACCCTGTACAGTATGTAAACCATGCTTAAAAAAAAAAACTTGAAAATTGATTGATACTCCTCCTTCTAGCACTGTACCTAATCACTTCAATTTTGATTGGACCAGTGAAGCGGGCCGGGTATGGCTAGTATAATAAAAATGGCAAACCATCTCTGTTTGTCCGCTTATAACTCGAAAACGGTTACACCTACATCCGAAAACCATATATATTCTGAATCACCATCACCAGGCGAAGGTTTTGATATGACGTAACATGACGTAACTCGACGTAAAAATTACGTCAT